>CM067507.1:8331319-8793819 GCA_034509495.1 Acestrorhynchus altus | reverse complement strand
TGAATACTGAGTAAAAGAAAATCAGGCTTTGATCATGAGCGTGGAGAATCCCGTCCACAGGATTTGCCTTTTGCATGCATTTCTCACTTGATAACATTCATGTAGTTAGATGAGGAGTTGTAGAAGTATTAGCCTTTTGGGGAACAAACAGTGTGTTTTGCTTTTTGCCAGAGTTGTACTGTCTGTTGCTGGTGGCAGGATAATGCTAATAATATGAGTGCATTCATACAGTATAGTTGTTTTGTAATAATTAGTAAAAACTCTAATATAAAATACACCTACAATAGCACATACAATAATTTACTGAAAGGACTGTAATTATGGCAATAAATATATAATATATTATAAATAGTCAAATAAATCATCTGTGTTTATTCAACAGTATGTCAAGTCTTAGTAAAGCTACAGATACATACTTTAAATGGATAAGATGATTAGAGCATGATATTTTGCTTAAGTCAAGAAACTATTCCAGTCCAGAAACAGCCAATCTATTAAACACCATTTTCAATTTTAACTCCAGCATTTATTTACATTAACAATAACATTATAGATACAGTCTTATGCAAACATTTGGACAGACTTGTATCTAATTAAGCATAAAACATTATTTTCAATGAATCTCAAAGCAGTTACTCTGTCTTGCATAACATAAAAAAAGCTATCATTGTTGTAGCCTGTGCATTACAAAGGTTCAGTTTTTTTGACAAGGTCTCAGGCCTTGATAAGCAAATCAGACCAGAGGCCTGAATCACAGTTTCAAGCTTTATATGTTCTCAGACTCTTCACACTTTGTACTAACATTCAGCAATCATTGGCTCCTCTAAGTAACTGTCTAAACACCTGAAAATGAAACTAATCAATGCCCACAAGGTGGGAAAAGACTAAGCAAAGACAACCAGGTGTTTTTTAGAAATGGCAATGTGATGTGAATTGCGATGTGAACATGAGATCTGAAAGATAAAATCCTACATAAATGTTTAGCTGTGTCAAGATGGTGGTGCATTATTCCAATGTGCAGCATTGCTTGGAAAACCTTACCTAAGACATTATAAAGAAACTATGTTATGTTTGACTATATTATGAAAAGAACACACTGCCAACTGTGAAGCACATGGGTGGATCTGTCATTCGTTGAGTGTATGTTGTGAATTGGTGGAGGAAACAATGGTTTTCACAAAATATCAGCAAATTCTGAATGTAAATTTCAAATCATTTGACAATATTTTGAAGCTTGAAAGCAGATAACTTCTATAACATGATAATATAATCTCAAAACCATTCTGGACTACACAAAGAGACACAAACCGAAGCATTTGAAATTGTACTTTTTTGGATAGCCATTAAACAAGCTGTGTATGCAAGACAACCCGAGAACATATTTTCAAACTAAAGGCCTGGTTTTAAAATTGAATTGTTTATATCATGAAAAGCAGAGCCACTGTGCTTTGGGAATAGCGGAAAATACTGTTTTATATTTGATTATCTAAATAGACAGGGGCCACGCCTATGTGTGACAAAATGTGTCATTTGGAAAAGGGTGCCCAAACACTTGCAAAAGACTGTACGTGCAGCACATCATCCATGTGTAATATACACAAAAGTATATTTGTCTTCAAATATAAATGCAGCTAAATCATCTATCACATGCTTTCAATCCTTGGATACTGCTGATGGACGCATGTCATATTAACATTTTTGGAATGTTTCAGAGCGATAACCTCACTTTTACTATGTTCAGATCCATTGCACTGCTGTTTCTATGCTTCCCCAGGTAAGGAATACACACACTCACACATAAACATTAGAGACTAGCTGTCACACTCCTACACAAGGCTTATCTCATCATGATTAGATTACTGCAGTGGCCTCCTTGCTGACTGCCCAACTAAAACCAGCCAGCACTGACAGCCTGTGTGGAGACTGGATATGCCACTCTTCTGCATACCTTCATGCACTGATATGGAATTTATGGGCTGATAACAATGATTTTATTGTGGTCTATACCGATACCAATAGCATATAATTTCATATCCCTGACATTTAAAGCAAGCTAATAGTGTAATCCATATTTAAGGTGCAATCAGCATGAAGTCATAGTCGCACTAGAAAAAACATTAACTTGTGAAATAGGTGTGACTAAGTCTGGACCAATATACCCCCCTCATCCTCTGGCTCAGACACTAAAACACAAAAACTTATAAACAAACAAGTATAGCTCTCTGAGTAACACAGAGGGCCTTTCTTTTACCTGCTTGTATTCATGAAGAGAGGCTTCAGTTTTGTTTCTCTCATCTAACTCGCAGGCAGCTTTTTGCCTGGCAATCAGCAGAGCTTTCTGCAATGCGCTGTACTCCTGTGCCAGCTCCTGATTCTCTTTTAGTGCTTTCTTCAAATTAGCCTGCATATTCAGGAACATAATCATTAGTAACATTAACATACATTACATCATCATGAGCATCATGGAGAGAAAAACAACAGTGATTAAAAAAGCAATTGTCGCAGGTTTGAATCCCGGATCATGCTGCTTGCCATTAGCAGCCGGAGTCAGAGGGAGAGCAAAATTGGCCTGCTCTCCCTCTCTGAGTGGATAGATGGCGCTCTCTCCCCACATCACAGTCAATGTGATGCTGGTTAGCACAGGCGTAGCACAGTGCTTTGGCTGTCCAGCAAGGTGGTGGGTAACGTGTTGGAAGAAGTATGTGTGCTCGAGCTCACCCTCCTAGTGTTGAGGAGAGTGACAATGACAAACAGGTTGGGGAACTGGCACTTCCAAATTCAAGGGGAGAAAATCAGGGCTGAAAAAATTAAATAAAATACTACTACTGCTACTATTACTAATACTACTACTACTAATAAATTAATATAAATAAATGAATAATAAATAAATAAATAAATAAATAAATAAGCAATTGTCTATTTTCATACATAAACAGTTATTCCAAACATGCAGGGTCATTTACCTACATTACCTTTGAGATGGAAAGCAAATAAACATTACATTAGATTGATAAATTACATTACAAAGCCAGAAACAGAAGTTGTGCCTGAGGTATTGAAACTGTGCTGAGCAGCTGTCTTACATCTTTGACCTGAGCTACAGTCTGGAAGGTTTCCAAGTTGGGTCGAAAACTTCTTGTGTGGCTCCCTAAGAGAAGGGAACCTATAGCACTGACTATTGACCTGTCACTTTGACCGTTACTCTTATTGTTGTTGTGTGTTTGTATAATTCAGATCCCAGAAACACCCAGCCTCTATTAACACTTGTGCACCAAATCCTGGTAATAAATTCAGGCTCCTGCAGATTGAATTGCAAGAGGATGATCAGGCTATAAATACCTGGAGAGTGTTCAACAAGTGAATGTCTAGTTGGATGTGTGGGAAGCAGCTAAGTTGGATTGGATGGGTTGCAGAGCACGTTTAGGCAAAAAAGGAGAGCGTGCATTTGGATATGCCATAGGCAGCTGAATTTTCAGGTGTATCAACTGTGGTGCATTATGGCTCTACCAGTACTGTCAGAAATACCAATGTTTCTTCACCCACTGTAAGTTTTTGAGCAGAAGTGAGCAATGCTTGCTACTCTGCTCTTTATGTCAATGGTATGCAATTTATTGTATTTCAAATATGTAAATATACAGATGTACACACTCAGCTTCTGAAATCAAGGGTATTAAAAATGATTTTACTCTGCTTTTGTTTTGCTTTTGTTCAAGGAAGGCTTTGTACTGGATTGTGAAGTATTGCTGTTAGGATTTGAATGCATTCCACAACAAGAGTTTTAGTAAAGTTAGGATGTAGGATGATCACCACCCCACCTCATTCCCAACTACCCAACACATCCCAAAAGTTCTGAATGGCACACTACACTCTGGAGCTTTGTACAGGCCATGTCTGACATTAGGCATGGTGCCAAGAAGTTCATGTTTATCTGCTCCAGATAGTCAAATTCAGTTGGCAATACACAACAAACATAAGAATCAATTCACTGTATCACATACACACTACTTACTAGCATCTGCATGTCATAACACACAAAACCCTGCTACAACATGAACAAACACTAATAATAAGATGGCACTTAGAGAAGCATGTAAACAAATTACAATAAATAACTGGTTGATTTGCCTGTCTCATCTCATCTCCATGCTGCTCTCATGAATGTGGGAGAGACTGAGACCAAGTGTTTTCTCTGGCGTACCTGTACAAATAATGAAGTGCGTTTGGGCAGTAAAACAGTGCAGCGCTAACTGATGAGTGGAACCCAGCACTGGGACTGGCCGTAAACATGACAAATGCAGTCTATTGATTTAAAGCTTAATTACTGCATGCGGCACTGACAAAGTCTGTCTGACAGCGCCCCCGAAGTGTAAATGGAACAAATTACGCTTTGTTGGCTGTAAGAAACTGATGGTGTCGGCACTTTGCATTCTCTTTACTTTTCTACTCCTTGACGAGAATGGCTCTTGATCAAATAAACAAACTACTGGAGTTGGTGACTATTAAAATTTTTATAAAGACATGGATTCAGAATAAAGGCAGTTCTTTGACTCCAAAAACCCACTAACCCCTTATATACTGTATATGTTTACATGATGGTCATATGGTATCTGTTAATATTGATATGTCTCAAACAAGTGAAACTGAATATGTTATGGGTGCTGAACCAAAGACATACAAACATACTCTAAGGAGCTCAACATATCTTAAATGAACAGCTTAGCCAAAAAAAGATAACATATCCAACCATTACCATTAATGTACATTATATGTACAAAAAGTTTTGGGACAATTACTCATTCATTTCTTCAGAAATCAAAGTTCTTAAAAGCAGTTTATCCTGCTTTTGTTGGAAAGAACTGTTCAGGAAAGAACTGAGGATCTGATTGCATTCTGCTACAAGAGCATTGTCACAGAATTCTACATGATCACGACCCCATCTTATCTCCAACTCCTCATCTTATTTGAAAAGTACTGGAGGCAGGACCATCATTCCAAAAAACACAGTTCTGCCGCTACACATCTCAGTGCCGGGGGGCTTTATACACCTCTACTCATCCTCTATATAGCCCTCTATGTTTATCTGCTTCAGAGAGTCCTATTCTACTAGCCATATTTCTCTACAGGAATTAGACAAACTGTGTGTGTGTATTTGCATATCTGGGTCAGCAGTGGATGCAATTTACAGCTGAATGCATTAAAGAAGTGTTGTCCACAAACATTTTGACATTAAATGTAGCTGACCACACAGGGTTTGATTCCAAGATATGAGTTGAAGCCCAGTTAACGTAAGCAATAACCATGTAATAAGCGCATGATGTACAAATTAAGAATGTGCCAATAACATGCCTTAATCACCACACATTTGCCTCAAACTACACAGAGCTGAAAGCTAAAACAGGGATGTTTTTGTGTTTTCTGACAAGGTATGACTTACTCTTACTCTTATTTACAAATAATCAACAACACTATGCAGAATATTTTAAAACAGTAGTAGCAGCCACCTAGAAGCTTGATTTTGTCTGTCTTCACTGTTTTTATGTTTGTTTGTTTGTTTGTTTGTTTTTTTTATAGATAATGGTATGCCATACAATGTCAATGCATATTGACAGAAAATACATTTAATTTGTTGAGGCAAGTATGTAGCGCTGGACTGGCTTAATTGGTTCAATTTCATTTTGTCAGCCAGGTCCCATTTGATCGCATTCGTTTTTGTTGACCAGGCAGGGGGTCCCTTTTGATCATTTCCATTTGTCGACTGGGGTTGGGGGGGGTTATCCAACCCCTTCACCCTTTCAGTGGCCTACTGATGGCCAGTAAACCCCTGCTAATATATGATCATATAGGCATACAGTTTGATATAGAATGTTCCATTGCAAAGTCTCTATGGCAAACATATCTAGATGATATACATTTAATTGAGTAGGTGGTTGTTCTTTAAATTACAGTTAATTGTAATTGTAATTGTAATCTGTCATTAGAAAAAAATGATGTAAAAATAAGACAAGATAAATGTAAGAAGACATAAATACACCAAAAATTCACAATACCATTATCTTGTTTACATCATACTATGTTCCAGAGCGCCTTCATCTCAAGACAATGCCACACATCAGAGACAAGTTACACAGGTTGCATGGTGTTTATGTTGACAGTTCACAGAAATGCACAGGTCCTCCCAACCATTTTTCAATCGTTTTCATTTTAACTGGTATAAATGGTGACTTCTCTACTGAGTGCAAGAGCTGCTGTTTTATTGTTTTCAGTGCAAAGGCCTGAAAAGGCGCTCTGCTCTGCTGCCCTGCAGCCAACTAATGGGAGGCTGGCTCTATGAGGGAAGACTTTTAATTCTGCGCCTGTCTCGCACCAACAACTTGTTTGGAGTTTGCTGCACCCGTGCGCGCATGGCGGATTAAGCTCCATTGCCTTTTCTTGTTTTGAACTAATGCATTCTTGATCACCGTTTAATGAAACTATATACCACATGGCGATTTCACATTAGATAAGCCATGTGAGACTCTCATCAGGCGCGAGGCTCTGACTGGGGCCATAATCCTGAAGCTCAACTCCCCCAATAAATGGCTTTTCCAAAGGAAAATGAAGTGATAATTCATGGCTTTCATGCAACACATAACATATTTTTTCTTACAGAAAATTATATGAGGCTGCATCGCATTACTAGAACAAACATGTATTATCAGTATGTCACTGGATGATAGTGCAGCTGTGATGAAAGGAAATAAAAAAAAGATGCACTGATCAATGAAGTAATAAAAAATGGGGAGCTAATGCTAAAACAAGCAATGTACACTAAAGACTTGCCATACTTTAAAGTATTAGAGTATGGTGCTTTGCTGCAAAGCATATACATTCTTTGCCCTAACACATTTTAATATACTGCAAAGTGTTCCAAGATTAATCTTGATATTTCCCATAAAACAAATAACTGCAAATACTTCAGTATGTGGACTTTCTAATTTTTGTACTGTTTTGTACTGCTTTGTACTGTATATTTCAATACTTTGCCAGTCAAACGTGAATAGTGTATCTGCACGTTTTGTGTAATTGTGTTTGTTTGCAACTCTTTTGCTAGTTTCATAGGCACAAATGAATTCATAGTGAATCACATTGACATTGCAACTTCAACTAGACTGAATTAACTGGAAAACATCTGTATCTGTAAATACAAAATAATTAATATAAGAAAAATACAAAAATGCCAAAACAAAATTAGTTCTTACTTTCATTCATTTGTAATACGGTATCAGGGATTTTGGACAATGGTAGAGCTACTACCCACTGACCTTGATATCCATCATATCAGCCTGCCGTTGGGCTAGAAGGGTAGAGAAGTTTTCTGCAGAAAGGGTATTCCTGCTTCTACAGGCCTCCACATCACGCTGCAGGCTGTTCATCATTACACTGACAGTTTTGTGCTTATATTCCACCATGTCAAACATGCTCCTAAAAAAACATATGGGTTGACTTGTTATAAAAATATTCATGCTTTCAGTAGCCAATATCAAAGCATATATAGCCCCATATGTATCCCTGCCCTCAAGTAATGTGTTTTTTGGCTTGATACAATGCTGAAATTTTAGCTGATGATTAATTGTCACATATATGTCATATAATTTTATGTAATTATTAAAGTTAATTTTCAAATAGCCTAAAACTCCTAAATTGACTGAGTAGATATCAGACTTAGCTGTTGATATTCAGTTGCTTCCAACTGATGAGAAAACAGTTTGAGATCACCTTACCCAGTGCTGTCCACTAAACTTGTTAAATGAAGTTAGTTACCAGTTAGAAGTCCCAAGATTTGTGTCAGTAAATACATTTCTGATTTCTTATATATTTGCCTCAACAAATAAAAATGCACTCACTTCACATTTTCTTCTTGTGACACCGTTAAAGCTAACAACCGTGGAAAACAATTGCATTCAGCCAAAATAATTGCAATCAGATGATTATGTACAAACTATGACAGGCCTAGTATATATGTGATGTTTAAGTCTGTTACACATCTTTGCATCTGCATTTTTTCCTACAACAATCTTGCAAGCAAATTCAGAATCAATCTTTCAGGTGAAAAATTTCTATCTACTGTTGCACTCTATGCAACTACACATACAAATCTACAAAAGTCTTTGTTCTACCAGCAAGCAGGACAGTTTATACTATGATTTGTCTTGCAATTTGCATATTCTTGTTAGAGTAAAATGGGGCCTCAAGCCATGTTTTTCAATGTACTGTTGTCTACTGCAGCTTAATACTGTTTAAACATACTTTTTTCTTATATAGAGCTTCCTGATAGCACCTTCTATAGCTGTAATAGTATTCACATGTAACAGTTCATCTCACAAAAATTAATTTTTCTTATAACACTACTCAGATTAAACAAAGGCGTAAAGACCATCTTGCTGTATTAATTTTTTTCCCATATTAATTACAGCTGTACATGCATCGTACATATTGCACCTTTCACAATACTTGTACTTACTGAAGTATATGTATATCATATGGCATGGTGGTGGTGATTTGTTCCATCATGTCTGATGCTTTTCTGTATTCTCCAGACCTTAGCCTGAGCTCTTCAATCCTGCAGGATGCCTTTTCACTTCTCAATGAAGCTACTCTGAGGATTTTCTGCACATAAACAATTACTGCATCATTTATACTAATATCTCTGCAACTTGTATAACAATAAAACCCTTCTATTCATGTAATGTAAAATAACTACATTTTCTGATTCCAGGCGTTCAACAAAGGCACACTTCTGCTCTTCAAGGTCATCAGACAGGTTTTTATGTTTATTCAGAATGTCACTCAATTTCCTTTTCAGGTCCACAATTTTCTTAAAAACAACAACAACAAAAGCATTAAAAAGAATAAACAGAAACATATATAGAAACAGTAAGGGCCAGTTTTTTAACAAATAAACCCTAAAATATGTCATTTTATAAACCATATGTAAAACTTTTATTGCAACGTGTACCCATATCGCTTGTTGACCGCATGGTCAAGACTATACTAACTCACACCCAATACACATAATAGATCCCTATCCCCTCTTTAGTATTGTGCTATATAGGTATCAATTATTCAGTTTATATAAGTAGTTTAGAAACTAGATGATTTCAGCACAGGACGCATAAACAAACACATAATAGTTGAAACTTTTCATTTAAGCTTTCATCAAATAGACCAGGTGAATGAGAAAATCCTGTTATACACTATATGGAAAAAAGCATCTGTACATTTATTGCTTTATCCAAAATTGAGAGTATTAGAAAAGAATTTATCCTGTGTTTGTTGGAGTAACAACTGGAGTCTCTACTGTCTATTGCTGTGAGGATTTGATTGCATTCAACAACAAGATTGTTAAGTCAGGATTTTGGATGATCCCCACCCCACCATCATTCCAGAGAACACAGTTCCACTTTACACTCCTCTAGTCCACACCTGGCATTTGGCATGGTGACAATAAGTTCATGGATATCTGCTCCAGGGAGGGACTAGACTGCATGTGTGTTTTGCGCATCTGTGTCAACAAATGGGAGCAGAGCAGAGCAGCTGAATGCATTCATTAGACGGGGTGTCCACAAATATTAGTATATCAATATAATATTCATAAAATATTTATAATTTTTTTATAAAAATATAAATATAAGTATATTAAGCTCCACTAAAGTAGTGGTACATGGGCTGTCTTGAGGGGTGTCAGCAACATCTTGGCAGACAAAGACAAAATAAGATTGAGGACATTGCCCGCTGAGCCTGATCATCTTTGAAATCATCATCATAGTCACCTATGAACATTTTACTGATGCTACTCTGCCTGATACACTCATACCACCGTCACACATACTACCATGTCACTACATATATTCCAGTGATGACCAGGGTACAAAGGGAGCTTATAAATGCAGGTGGGCTACAGGCAGTAAATTGTAGTGGGTTGTATTGTACATTGTACAAGGGTTATATTGAGCAACCCTGAGGGCCTTGCTTACTTCAGATATATGTGCAATAGCCTCCAAGACATTCAGCACATTTACTAAATCAATGTATTCTTACATAATAAAATGATATGAAAGGTGAAAATGTTATTTTCACTTCATTGGTATTTTGTTATCCATACAGTAAGACACTGCCTTCTGTCAGTCACAGTGTTATGACATCTGCTGTTTCTGTCATAGGTGATCATATCTGGGCATCATGTTAATCACAGGGTTGTGGTTTGGATGTTCAGTAAGATGTGTCACTTTGTCAAGTCATAAAACAGCAGTGCTTTCTGTGTATAAAATTGTACATACATTAAGATACTACGTCTAAAGGGACAAATGCTGCCGTGTAATAGATCAGATCTTCATATGCAACACATTTAGAATTTTTGAAGTCCTGTTAACTTTGTAATGTATTACAATGGTCCAAAGGTCAAATATTAAAATGTCTACTTTTGTTGTTGTCTTAGACACAATTATTTTATTGTAAAGTATGTATTGTATGTTGGAATTATATTAATCATGATTATTGTTTTTACTTTCATGTTATGAATACTGTATTGTAGCAAGGTGTTGCTGTCATTGTTATAAATTTCCTGGAAAACTGTATGTATATTTTAATACGATTATGGTGTGCTAGTCAGAATGGCATTTTATAGACAATTTAATACTTATTTGTAATTATGCTTTTATACACAAAATCCTAGCATATTACCTCATTGTGCATCTTTCTCATTTCAACCATTTCAGTCTCCAGCTGGGCAGTTGCAGAGGATGCAGCTTCATATTCCTTCAGTAGCTCATTTTCCTCTCTCTCACAGTCTGCTTTTAACAGATTATGCTCTTCCAAATTTGAGGATATATTACACTGAAGTATTGGATAACCAAAAGAAAAAAACATAAACATTAAAGCAAAACTGCAAAAAGTAAATAAACAGAAGTCAACATATTGACTTCCACAGTAACAGTGGTTATTATAAAGCTGTGGTCAAAACATTTGTCTTTTAAAACATAAATAAACATACAGACATTTACAGACATTTGAACAAGACTGAGATTTTTTTAATTAATAATGTGCTTGAGAATTAGATGCATTTTTTGTCTGTGTCCATTGTTCACTAAAAATCTTATAACGAAAATACATTTGATGTTTGCTGTTTGCTTCTGGTCCTTCCACAACATTTCTATTGGTGTAAGGTCAGAACTTCGACTGGGCCATTTCAAAACATTAACTGTATTTTTCTTTAAATATTCTTTAATAGAATGACAGAGTCATGCGGCATGACACACATTCTCAGTTTACAGAAAGACTTTTAGAATTTTCTGGTATACAGAATTCATTGTTTCATCAATGAGGGAACAACATCCTGGTCCAAATGCAGCAAAACCATGCTTCTAATTAAAAACAATATATGTACTGGCCTCATCTTTCCACAAAACATTCCTCCAATAGCCTTCTGGCTTGTCCAAGTGATATTTAGCATACTGCAGATGGACAGCAATGTTCCTTTTTGGAGAGCAGCAGTTTTCTCCTTTTAACTATGTCATGCACATTTTTATTGTTCTGTTAAGTGTTGTCCTGATGTTTGCTCATGAACATTAACATTAGACGATGTAAGAAAGGCCTTTAGTTGCTCAGAAGTTCCCTTGGGTTCTTTTGGGTTCTCATGATGCACTTTTAACATGATGCTCTTTGGATGAGCACTCATGGGGAGGGTATTAATGGTCTTGAATTTTGTTCATTTGTTCTTTCTCATTATGGACTCCAGCAAAGTTAGGTTGAGTTAAGTTAGAGATGGTTTTGTTACTAATTCCAGCCTGTTGAGCATCAACAACTCTTCTTCTAAGGTCCTCAGACATAGACTCCTATTCTTTCACTAAAAGCAGGATGGCCAATCACAGTTGACTCGTCATCACATTGACTGAAAACTCCTGACTCAACTTCCTCAACTTCAAATTATCTTCTAAATAAACAAATGAGCAAATTTATTATTTTTGTATCATTTGTTTGACTTGGTTTTCCTTTTACTTTTAGGACTGATTGAATTATAGGTCAAATTTATGCAGAAATATAGAAAATTCTAAAGGGTTCATAAGATTTCGAGCACCACTTGGAAATGAAGAATTAACTTCAAATAGATAGGTTGTTTCATTGTCTCATATCCAGTTCAGAGAGTAAGAATAAAAAAAAAAATTAAAAAAAAATCAGTGCAGTAATATTTCTAGCTTGTTCGATATTCAAGCAATTGATGCAAGCAAGTCACACTTTGGATGTGCATAAAGACTGGTGTAGGGTTCAGTTTCCTGGTCATTTTTGGGTTCCTGGATGGTAAAAAATGGTTATTTGATATTAATCCAAGATGTTGACAATCAGTTATTTTGATTTTGAAATCATAGTTTAGTGTGAGATCTCGTCATCTAGAACCGGAAAACATGCTGAATCTGCAATCACTCCCACTTCCTGATTTTGCAAATTCGTCAAATTGTGCCATCATTTATTGCATAGAAGCTTGGTTTGGTTTTGCAGTTGCAGTTATTGTTAATATATTCATGCTTAACTGTTCTTATGACACTGTTACTACATAGAAAGTCTATTTATTTTGCCAACCTTTTACATGTTTGTGTATATAATTAATATAGATAGAATAATTTAGTGCCTCATTTAGCTGGATGTTGTTGTTTCTCATGCCTGTAGGTTGGATTTTAATAGGCATTAAGTTTAGTAGTTTAATGCAGTGGTTGAATCAGAGTTTTATAGTGTTGTATTAGTAACATGCTCAAAACCCTAAATTAATCTCTTTCTTGCTCACTTACTCACTTGCCGAGTAGTAGAGTCTAACAGGTTGAATACATATTGGGCACTTCTTGTGTATACTATGAAATTTATTCCTGCCAGTGCTACTGATCAGATTCACCACATCAGCTGCAAATGAAAGGATTTTAGAGTAGCCATTCCACTGTCTGAAAAAAGTGAAACAACTGTCAAAATGGCCAGGTCAGGTCATCCTAGTCAGTCTGTTTTCTGTCAAAACAAACCAACCAACAAAGAAAAACAAACAAACAAACAAACAAAACAAAACAAAAAAACATCAGGGCAAGAAGTCTGCTCTTGGGCTGAACATGCTATTATGGCCTCACCTGTAAATTATTTAGCCATTGTCAAGCTTATTTGACTACTCTTCTTAAAGTACAATAAATGATTAAAAATTTAGACTGATCTGGGCAATATGTATTGAGCTACAAATACAGAAATATGGCATTGAACTGCCATGTTAGCTATCAACATTCTAGATGTCTCAGTATTGTAGAAGATCCCAGAAGTGTCCTGTGATAATCCATCGCATGATAACTCAGTTCCTGCAGGTTTTGCTGTAGGGGTGGAATGTTTATAGCGCGTCCAACAGTATCCCACATACTTATCAGGGATACGTCAAGCAATACAGCTGTTGGAATAGTCCACACACAGATTCATTGTCCATTTACACAAACTAAAAAATGATGCTACCAACACATGAGTCATAAGTCAAAATGGAAAGCATGCACAACAGGATGACAGGTAACTGACTCTGACAAGCCCCATTCTTGTTTACATCACATAAGTGGACAAATGTGAAACTTGAATCATGTGCACGCTTCACAATGTCACAGCTAAACACAAAATTTCATTCTTGTCAGTTGATTCCTTCTGAGTCCAACTATTTTTTCACATTGAGTGTATGACCACATTTGCTGTATGTCCAGGGTCATTGTCTTGTTGGAACACCCAAGTGTGGAACACTCAACTGTGTTTTCATGATACTATCCACTGTGTGCAACGTAGCAGAACACAGTAGTAGTAAAACAGCTCCAGACAATAATGCTACTACCACAATGCTTAATTCCTCTCCTTTATACCTCTAAATTCCTCTGTTGTGGTCAACAACAAACTATATTCAAACCTGAAAAAGGTTTAAGCAATTTTAGATCTTTGAATGAGCAGTTGATCAAAAATGTCTCAAAAAATTTATTCCCGACTTGATCATCCTTGTCAGATTTGCACTTCCTTCTGCATTGTATGGAGAGTTTAAGAGATTTTGAATTTTTCCAACACCAATCAATTAATAATAATAATGATCTAATTGGATATGTGTAAATTGACCCTGTAAAATAATGAGTGTGTGTAAATAAATTATTATATAAAATATTTATTTAAGTAAATAAATATACGTCATGTCTGTCATTTGTGAGTCCTGTTCACTGTCTTCCTGTCTTGTTGTAGTTGCTTCTCCCAATGTGCTCCTAAACACATGGGTTGTGTTTGTTTTGGTTTCCAACTGGGTCTCATTTGTAACCCTGCCCCTTCGTGATCATGTCCCAGGTGTAGTCAATGTTGTGTTGTATTTAAGACCCTTTGTCTCAGCCTGTGTTTGCCTTTTGGTTCTGTCATGGTTAGTTTCTGTTGGTCCTTTCTCCCCACAGCATTTACCTCTGCTCCCTAGTCATTGTCTACTTGTCTGTTCAGTACACCACCCTGACAATAAAACAAATTTTGTTTTTGTACAGATTTTGTAAAGCAATGAACTCCCAATATTGTAATGTAAATTTCCAGGCAAAATGTAAATCATAAAATGAACTGCTGCCATAATGCAGCATTTAAAATTAAATTCTAAACCATTATAGAGGCTATAAGACAATGGTTCTTTTAGTGGAGTACCACTGGGTAGTAGTGATTTCCCTGCTCTAAATGATTCAGTTCACCTCAAGATGGGCTTGTTAATTAGTTCATTAGTTGCATTAGGTGTGCTGGGAACAGAGCAAAGGTAGTCCAAGATCAGGATTAAGGACCACTGCTTAATTAAAATAATTATATTGTAAAGACAAACACAATATAAAGCAGCAGAATTCAACTTACAATTTAAGGACTATTGTATTGGTACACCAGTACAATCTGTGACCAAGGGGGTGGGGTGCTGTTTTATTTGATGGATGGGGAGTATCTGAAGGCCTGTGAGAGCTATTTGGGTCTCGCCATGGATATACCACTCACTTCAACAATCAAGAAAAAATTTATGTAAAATTGAAGTCTGAGGTTGAAATAACACAGCCTCCTTTAAAGTTTTCATAAATGATGGTCTAATCATGATGTGCTGCACCAGATTGTAATTTTAGGTATTTTAAATAGTAAAAAAAAACATGGGGCTATTTTTCCTCATTATTAATTATTTTAAAAATTTCTTTATTTTTATTTGTTTAGTTATATCACTCGATATTGTTAAAACGAAGATCAAATGTGTTAAAGACAGGGTGTTAACGGGGTAACTGTATTTATATTTAATCACATTGATGGATTTTGAAGGCTTACCTTGAGGACTGTCACCTCATTCCTCTCACTCATTAGCTGCATTTTGAGTTTTTCTATTTCTTCCTAAAAAAAAAAGAGAAAACTTATTTTTATTAAAACAGTATAAAACTCTCCTCTTCAATCTTAATAAACAGATCATTGTATACAATCAAGCCTTAAAGATGCAAAAGGATGCACAGTTGACACCCCTGTTCAAACTACATCATTTGTTGTTTTTCAACAATTTTTAAGTAAATATGTTTTAATAAAGTCTCTGCAGCATTTTCACACTGAACTGTTCCAGTGACCTTTTTACAGAAAAGACACACTTCTCACTAAGTTTCACATTTTTTCACAGTAAAATCTAATCTTCCCATACAAATACATTTATTAAAGTTTTCTTACCATCTGAGAAATTGGAATTATTGTCTTTTACACAAATACCTCAAAGGATGCCACAAAAATGTGTACAAATATTACTTTAAATCAACAAAATTTCTCTATGAAATGTGGTCATGAAATGAAACTGAAAAAGATGACTGAAATTGTGACGTATTGTGCATGCTTTAAACTCTAATATTCAGCACAAAGTCGCTATACTACAAATATACTAAAAATACTACTCTTTAAACGAAAGGTGGAAAGAAGTTAAATCAAACTGGATTAGTACAGTAACATTTATTAGTATGAAATAAATGTTATAATAGCAAAAACAGACACCCCATGAACACCCCATAAATGTGTGACTGGCAGTTCTCCCAGCGATTGTTTTGTGATGACCAAGGGGGTGGGGTGCTGTTTCATTTGATGGATGGGGAGTATCTGAAGGCCTGCGAGAGCTATTTGGGTCTCACCATGGATATACCATTCACTTCAACAATCAAGAAAAAATTTAAAATACTACACTCTTAAAACTAAAGGTGAAAAAAAGTTCAATCAAACTGGCTTAGTACAGTAACATTTATTAGTATGAAATGTTCTAATGCTCAAAGTCGCTATACTACAAATATACTAAAACTACTACACTCAAAACTAAAAGTGAAAAAAAGTTAAATCAAACTGGGTTAACTGATTACTTAAGCACATGATAATGTCTATTTTGGCGTTGGTGTTCTCTCTAAGTTGGATTGACTATATAATCCATGTTGTTTCAATTTAGCAATGCAAGTTTAAATACAGATAACTTTTTAACATGAGTTTTATTCACTTGCTCTTGTTGGCTTCAACTTAAGGTAAAGGAAGATGTTAATTTTCAAGTCTCTATAATGTAAAAACATTTAGTGCTTTAAATTATTCATTACAGTTATTATTACAGAACAACAAGCACCACGTCTGAGGCAACATTTTTATTTTCTTAGATGAACTGTTGAATGGCAATGAAGTTTACACACAAACATAATTTCCACATTGAAAATTAAATAGAACAGCTTCAAAATTAAATTCAGTGTAGTTTGTCCTGTGTGTGTGTGTGTGTGTGTGTGTGTGTGTGTGTGTGTGTGTGTGTGTGTGTGTGTGTGTGTGTGTGTTTCAAAATAAATATTTAAACAAATTTATGTGTGTGATCATATGTTAATGCAATAATAAATAATTTAAAGAAATTGTTGCAAAAAATGATATAAAGCCAAAAATCACAATCCTGAAATACACATTTTATATCTTTACAATCTACTCACCACTGAATGTATATCAATTTTCTAGATCACGTGTGTACACATCTGTGCACTTACTTGATGGTGTTAGTGTGCATGTGTTTTCAAGCACATATGTTATCGAGGTACACAAACAAATCTATTTAAATAAATGAAGATAAAAAGTCATAACATACAAACAACAGCATAAATGTATATTTAAATCATAAACAGCTAGTGACTACAAAGCAGAGAGATGTTTTACAGCACCTTATAAACCTGATTCCATTTCTTAATGCAGATACTTATTCTGGTTTGACCTTCATCTCAACTCAATGTAAAAACTCAAAAGAATGCTTCATAGCTTGCAGATATGCCTGGTAAAACTGCATTGAATCTGCATTGAGGCTGTTTACAATCATTTGCTATGACTGCATCTTGTTGAGCACCTTCATATAAGACATATGCAGCTAACATCCTTAATTTCCCTCTAAAGGCATCCATCCATCCATCCATCCACCCACCCACCCATCCATCCATCCATCCATCCATCCATCCATCCCATCCATCCATCCCATCCATCCATCCATCCATCCCAGTTCTCACCAGGAACCTTCTATATTAAAAAAAAGTGTTTACCATTGTGTTACCATTGTACCCCATTGTACCAAGCACAATGCTTATTCTCTTTTCTACCAGTTTACTGTCTTAATCCTAAACTGGAGACAACTAACATGTTGAGGCACCCTCCTTTCAAATTTTCCAGCAATCTTTGCTTTAGCACAATTGATCCAGCTGATCACCAGCGGCTGAGGTTGTTCATTTGTGCTATAATGAACAGCTAATTTGTCAGGTAAATTAACTCATTATTGTCAGTATACAACTAGAACATAGCTCTTATTTTATGAACTGGGCAATACTTCCCAATAATACTGCAGATTAATCTTTAGAGTGTGGCAAAGCAAAGGTGTCATTCTCCACTCATCTGTGTTCGACATGACTAATCAATTATACAGTGAGTGATGAAAATGTTATTGTAAACATGAATAGTGACACATTTCACTCTCTTGCACTTACATCTTTCTCAGTGCAGTTCAAAATGCCTTTGAGTGCCATCTTTTTTTTCCAAATATGGCTGCTTCAAAGAATATACATTCCAGAAGTTGTGGGACAAGAGTATCAAGTTAACTGATAAAAAACCTTTAAATAACAGTTACATAGCACGTAATGTTATGATCAATCATAACATTATGTTCACCTCCTTGTTTGTACACTCCTTGTCATATACAGCTCTATTTGCCATATACAGTGCATCTGGAAAGTATCCCCAGTGCTTCAAATTTTGCACATTTTGTTACATTACAGCCTTATTCCAAACTGATTAAATTCATTTTCCCTCTCAAAGTTCTACACACAATACCTCATGATGACAAAGTGAGAATCTTTGGTTTCTTTGAAATCTTTGCAAATTTATTAACAATAAAAACACAAAAATATAATGTATATAAGTATTCACAACATTTTCCATAACTCAAAGTTGAGCTCAGGTGCATCTTGTTTCCACTGATCATCCTTCAGATGTTTGAACAGCTTGACTGGACACCTGAGGTAAATTCAGTTGACTGGACACATCTGTTTATATAAGGTCCCATAGTAGACAGTGCATGTCACAGCACAAACCAAGCCATGAACTCTGTAGGCCTCCAGAGGATTATTTCAAAACACAGATCTGGGGAAGGGTACAGAAAATGTTCTGCTGCATTGAGGATCCCAATAACCACAGTGGCCCCCATCATCCATAAATGGAAGAAGTTTGGAACCATCAGGACTCTTCCTAGACCAGGCTAATCTGAGTGATTGTGGTAGAAGTACCTTAGTCAGAGAGGTGACCAAGAACCCAATGGTCAGTCTGACAGAGCTCCAACAAAGACACTTCTGCACAGAATGACACCAAAAACAGGTGTGCCAAGTTTGAGGCTATAATTGCTGCCAAATGTTCTTCAAAAATGTATTGAGCAAAGGCAGTGAATATTATATATTTGTGTTTTATTTGTAATCATATTGCAAAATATTGGAAAAAATAAATTTAATCCATTTTGAAATAAGACTGTAACATAATAAAATGTGCAAAAACTGAAGCAATGTGAATACATTCCACTCACTGCCCACTATTAGACACTCCTCCTTACTAGATAACATCCTTGTTCAAACAGGATTCTGTCTACAAAATGCTGTTGGCTGGGTGGACAATTCTCAGTCCAGCAGTGACACTGATGGATTTAAAAACTCCAGCAGCACTGCTGTGTCTGATCCTCTCATACCAGTTCAACACACACTAACACACCACCACCATGTCAGCATCACTGCAGTGCTGAGAATGACCTACCACCCAAATAGTACCTACTCTGTGGTTGTCCTCTGGGGTCCTGACCACTGAAGAGCAGGGTAAAAGGAGGCAAACAAAGCATTCAGGGAAACAGATGGACTATAGACTGTAACTATAGAACTTGTATAGAGCTGATAAAATGGACAGTGGATGTAGAAACAGGGAGGTGGTCATAAAGATATGGTGTACAGGACATAGTGTACACTGACACATGACTTGCATGACTGATTACACTGGAAAACACATTTTTCCAAAAATGTTGGTTCCTTGGAAATTTGCTGAAAAAATATGTCTGTATCACAAAATTATCAGAAATATGAGATTAAGTTTGTCTTTTTATAACAGATAGAAATGTAATCCACAGCATTAGTTCAACTGAGCTAAAATAATTTCAATGATTTTTGTTTGTACTTCAAATCTGGTGCATCTTGTGTTAGTGTCTAGCAATAGTCAGCCAGCATTGAGGGGTTCCAGAAGCTTTCATAAGGCTTTTCCATCATGAGAATGTCTTGGTGAAATCATTTGCCATATAAGTCCCTGACTACTGCTTTCAGAGAAAAAAAAAGTGTGAATGCAGAAAATGAATTTTCAATAACATGGTACAGTTCATCACTTTGTAAACTCGAATTAGATCATCAACAAGTTTGCTGTAGTTTGGTGCTCGATAGTTGCCAAGGAAATTTTCTCCACATCCTTGAATGACTTCAAAGCAATTTTCTCAGGCCCCACCAGCAACACTTGAAACTGCTTGTCAATCATGATGTGTTGTATTTGTGGACCAACAAAAATGCATTTATTGATCTTGGCAGCAGTTATTCTTGGGAAAATATGTCTAAAATTACTGAAAGCTTCATCTCCCATGTTCATACCTTTAAAAAAAATTATCAGTCCACATTTTGTGAAGTGGAGGCAAAAATATCATTGTTGGAACCATAAGGGTTTGTGTGCCACATTTTTCTGTCTTGGAGGTGATGGATTAGCCAGTTCCTTTTAGTGTAATGTGACCTTTAATCACAGCTGTCCCATTCACAGAGGAAACAGCAGGACTTTGTACATCCCAGCTGCAGTCCAAGCAAAAGTGCCACCACTTTTATATCCCCACAGACGTATCCCCATTGTAGCTGCTATAGTTGATGTTCTTCAATAACAGTTCCATATTTACATGTTTCTCTCATGTGTGCAACATAGCCAAAATGTACTGAAGGATGGACATTGCCATTGTGTAAAATGTCGGCCTTGAAGCTTAACAAGGATAAATCAATAAAAAGATGCCACTGTTGTCAACAACCCATCAATATCAGTGCAGAAGCAAGGTCTTACAAGGTGACAACAAATACCATCCTTGAAGTATATAACCAGGCATCTCTGCATTTGCATTTGACATACCTAAGTCCCTAACCAAATCATTTAGTTCATATTGTGTTTCTAGACATACATGATTCAAAGTCTGAATGAATGTAGCTCTCTGCTGTTAACTCAAGGCACCATGATTCTAGAGGTTTAGGCATGAGAAGAGTGTCATCATGTGGCACTAGTCTCATTGATTAAGGCAGATTTGAGTATTTGATGGATTTCTTATTTTTAGCAGAGAAACTAGAGATATTGTTTAGGTTAAAAGTAACAGTCAGTGACATGATCCTTCTATTTCTGCCATATCATTGTAACAGCAAATGGTATTGAATTGCATGAACCTCTCAGCCATGCCCTAAGATCAACAGCACACCTTCCACAAAATATATGAGGAGCCAAACATTTGTCTCAACCTTAGAACCAAAGTATAACTCATAAGTGTTCATGATTAGAGTTGTCATTATGTGTTGTTGAGGCTTAAGCATGTACTCCTCACAAATGTATCACAGCTGTTGCAATACTGATGAGACATTTTATAACTACAGCTCTTTCAATTTAAAGTAACCAGCATAAAAGATCCTGATATATCTACTAGAACAAGTGCAGCAACATACATACAGCAATACACTAATATACTATATCAGTCTAAAGATGACATTTGTAGAAGCAAGCTGCTTAAATAGTGTCTGCATTATATAAACATGGGAAGGCATGCCTAATCTATAACATATTTTTTATGTTATTACGTTGCAATCACACACTAGGAATACACGATAGGAATAGGAAAGGAAAATTTAGGGTAAAAGGAACTATAGGGATTTCTGTGATCAGCAGATCAAAATACATATGTTGGACCTCTAAGTATTCAGAAAGCAAAATCTTTGTTGTCCAGTGATTCCTGTATCACTGAGCAGAGCTGACCATGTCTTGATGGCCTCCTATTCTGTTTTTCTTCATGTTCTTCAAGTTCCACATGAAATTGAAAAATAGATTTGTGCCCACAATATTCTGTGTAATGGTTAGGGTTAGTTACTATAATTACTATAGTTTTTAAATTATATTAGACAAGACTACAAGATTTTATCCACAATTGCTGCCATGAATTCAGACAATTTGTACCTGTAAAACAGAAAGTTTATTATCAGAACTTGATGTACATTATCATGATTAAGTAATATGCACAGCAATCATAGTGAAAAGAGTTCACATAGCAGCAATCTGTTAACAACAGGGATCTTAATCAATTACCTGAGCAAACTAGATAGCTAGCCAGTTACACAAACAGGGGACTTGGTTGGAATCATTAATCTTGAACGAATTAGCTAGGTGTGAATACATGGTAGTAAGATAGCTAGCTAGTCTTCAAGTGAACCTGCTATCATAGAGATTAAACAATAACAATAGCCAATGTCTGTATTAGCTGGCAACATTAAACAAATGTAGCCTGTATGTTGTAAACATTTGAATACACTGAAAGCATTTATTATAACCTACATACATTTTTAAAAGACCTCACTTATGCTAGTTTTCAAAAAGGATAATGAAAGCTCCCACTCACCTCCCTCTGATTAATAAGGTCTTTTCTCCCCAATGTGATTGTGTCAAAATTCATGATGTCTTCCTCAAAATCTAGTCATCCACCATCTGGTTTCTGTAGATCTCTGTGTTTTACTTAGCATTCTCTATATTGTAAATTTAATATCAGGAATATCTGTAAAATGTTGTATTTTTCCAGAAAGGAACATTATATTGCTAAATTGATATCTCAAAATAAAGTGCTCCTGCTGAGGTGCAATAACACTATGACATACAGTCAGAATGCTAAATATAGCCAGAACACACAGTGGTTTTCAGATTTCCAGTTAATTAAAATCATTTGAAAACCTGAGTTAGTGGTTCATAAACTTTAGTTAAAATCTCAAAACATGACGGTAAATGTAAAAGGATGCCATCATAACTTATTGCTTAAATATTTTTTACAGTGTTTGGTTCCCAATAAAATGTAAGAGATATGAGTAAAGAACATGTTAATGAAGAGTGTGCCATAAAGAGTGTGCCATAACTTAGTTGTTTTAAGAGTGTACCACATGTAGGAATTCAATAACACATATTTTGCATGACACTGCACCACTATCCTCAAATTTCATGAATCAAGTCCACAGTGTTTAGAATTATGTCATGTAGTATGGTAAGTAATATAGGATAACAAGAATATTAGTTAATAGATCAGAAAAAAAAAAGCTAGAAACACAATTTCCTCACCCTATTTCTCTGCTCATTCATGAAGGTTTGGTGCTCTAGGTTTTCCAACCTGGCTTTGGTGTTTGAATGTTGGGCAGTCCACATTGACAGCTTGCCCCTGGCCTGGTTGCTCCTTTCCTCATTTTGACTGATCTTCTCCAGTAGCTGCTTATGGTCTCTTTCAAGCTGATGTATTTTCTGTTTGCTAAAACGACATGACAGCAAGAGGTAAGGTCTTCTAATTTTCACAGCACAAATCACATCAGAATCTTGGTGGTGAATCTCTTTTTCATTTACAGCATTCTGCCTTTTTAAATCTACTGACTGTATAGTACAATATAAGAATAAAAGTACTGGGACACCTGCTCATCCTTTGTTGTTTGCAAAATCAAAATAAAAAGTTGTTATACTACTTTTTTTGGAGTACCTGTCCCTACAAGCAGGTCTTCAGCATGAAAGTTACTGAGGTCAGGACGTGAGTAGCTACACAAGTAAAAGATGACCCGATTTCCATTGGCACCAATTTAAAGATGAAAAATTTTGTCAATATGCAAGGTTAAAACATGACCTGAAGCAAATGTTTGGGCAGCTTGCATGGTCACAAAAGGGTGTAGAATTTCAAGCTTAGAGCACCTCTCCAATTGTTAATCATGGAGGTGAGTCATGCTCCTCTAGTAAGCATTAAAAGCTTTTTATAGACAGCTAAGAGACTTTCAGTAATAGTACTTATAATCATTTGACCCACTGTGTTATGCACAGACAGTAATTAGACCTCAGCATTTTACCCATCCACACACAGTGATACACACTAGTGAATTCACACACCAGGGAGCAGTGAACACACATTCCCCAAGCAGTGAGCAGTCCTATCCTCAGCACTTGGGGAGTTCAGTGCCTTAGTCAAGGACACTTCAGTCATATCCTGCCAGTTCAGGGATTCAAAACAACAACCTTTTAGTCACAAGGCTGGTTCCCTAACCACCAGGCCACAGCTGCTTCAGGGCTTGTTTAGTGGATTTTGTTTAGGTTGGGGAACTGTGAGCACCATGGCACAACTTTAGGTATTCTAGACATCAACTTGACCTCCACCATTCCTGTTTCCATGATTACATTATGAACTGATGAAATAACTTCAGGAAAACTCTTTGCTATCCATTACATATATGTTATTTTAAATGTCAGAGTGCTGGGCAACTGCTTAGAGGAACCCATGACTGCAGAGTAGTCCAAATATTTGTATACATATTATATACCTATAAATATGTATCCACTGACCTTTTCTAACAATTACTATAAACCAGCTACAGCTCTAACAAGCTAATTAAGGCCAGAGATGTCTACTTTAAGTGATCAAACTTTTGCATGTTGTTGGTTTTTTTTCAAAACCAAAATTATACACTATTCTTGCTTAAAATGTTGAAAAGAATGTTTCATTACTTTTGCCTTTTGGAGATCAGTTCATTTTCTACTCACTTAACTATTTATAGTAATAGAGATTCTGACCAGGAGTGCCCAAACTTTGCCATGCCATTTAATGTTTTTTTTTTCTTATTTTTTTACTTAAATTGAGTGTATTGATGTTCCCTTGCTGCATGGGAGTAGAAATGGCTTAATATATTTTTGTGCCCTGTTTTCTTCTAGTAGATTCCATATAAAGCCAAATACTGTGGACTCCAGGCTGTCTAAAATAGCTGTTCTTTAGTTCACCATAGATTCTGTTATTGATCATTAGGGGTTTTCTTGCTTCCATTAAGTAGGCTTTCAAAAACGCTGCCAACAAGCAGCCATGCATCCATAGAAGATGCTCAAAATATAAAAATACTTAATGAATGTCTTAAAAATCCCATTAACAAAAGTGTTCTCTCCAAAAAATATGACAAAGTGTTTACCATACTAAAAAAACTTTGTGAATGCATTGTACACATTTGATAAAATCAGCCCTCTCCATGACTGAATAGTGCATATATGAATACATGGCATACATTATGTCAGAGGCTAAACATATATTCATTTCAATTTAAGTAACAATGCTTCTGAATGAACCATAGTGTAACTTTAATAGCATTCAGGTAATACAACATGTTTACAGAAGTCTACAAACCTTTGACAGATATTTTTATTATAGTCCTCAATTTCCATCTCATGTTCTTTATTTTTATCATGCAGATGCAGGAGCTTCAGTCGCTTTCTATTGAAGACCTCTTCATACTCAGAAAGCTTTGTTTTGTGTTCATGCCTCTGACAAACAAAAAGATGTCTTGTATGATCAATTATTATCAGTTGTAAACAAACCTTAAACAGTAAACAAACATACAGCCGTACGAAAATAGCTGTGGTTGATCTTGTGGTTGTAGGTTATTTATTAATAGGATGGTCTGAAAAATGGTTCATTGATGTACAGAGTAAGTAAATAATGTTTATGCAAAGTCTGTCAATAAAAGCATACTGTCTGCAACTTTCATGCTGTTTATATGTATGTAATGGGGACATATTGTACATTTAAATAGTTTCTGGTTATGCTGTGAAGCTTTGAATAAGTTGTAGAAAAAGTTTATTTTCCTTACTCTCACTATTCAAATAAGTAGTGTTTAAACAAAATGGTGGTTTTATGAGGACTATGAACTGGTGACCAAAAAAAATGGGCCTTTCCTGCCCTCCAGAGGACATGTGTAACGATGCTTATAACATGAGTTCCAACACATAATAATAATAACCTTCATTTACTTACTTTAAAACAACCACCAGTAACACAGACAACGTAATCATGGAATTAATATTAAATATATGCACTTACAGTTATTTCGATCTGTTTCTGAATGTGTTCAATTGTAACCTGTTTCTTCTTGTTATCTTCCTTCTTCATTCTTAGTTCCAGAATCTAAAGGAAATAGTAATCATTATTATTATTATTATTATTATTATTATTATTATTATTATTATTATTATTATTATTATTATTATTATTATTATTATTATTATTGTGTGTTTTAAACCTTTGCATACATGTACAAACTAACTCTACTCTAATTCATGTGATACAGTATATTGGATTGTATAAACATTACCACATCACTCACAGTATCATTTATTTTACTTTCTTGTGTTTCTAGAAAGGAAATCTGGATGTGTGTGGCATCAACTTGTTTTTCTTTTAATGGAATCTTCTTCCTAGTCTTATGAATTTTGGTGCAGTATATGTCCCCATAGGACTTCAGTTTCTGGAGATCAGTGCTAAAAGCAAAAGAGAAGAGTTATTTCTTATTCTACATCCTACTAATGTTATCATTATTAAATAGAATTTCGTTTTATGTCATCAGAAGAATACCTTGCTATTCTATGACAGCCTGGTATTCACTGCTCTGTTAAATATACTGGTATGTTTCACTCTTATCTAAACCACCTTCATCTGTGGAGAGCTGGTAAGTACAAGTGTTATAGTAAATATAGTGCAGTGTAAAATAAATGAATATATAAATACAATGTAATATTGAACAAAAAGATGACAGCACATTTAAAATGACTAATTAATTAATTACAGCAAAGTCAGAAATTTGACTGGTCCACTTCAAATCATGAATTGTATTTATTTTTTCTTCCCATTGAGAAGTGAATCTAATAGTCTGTTCAGGATCCTTTTCTTGCATAAACCAATCATGTTTCAGCTTCAGCTAAGGGATAGATGAACAGAAAGTTTGAGCTTAAGCATAAGAATTCTCTGACCATTCTCTGAACATAAATTATACATTCAGTAATAGCAAACTGTTCATTCCAATGCTGCTCCACTGTCACCACCATGTTTGAATATTAACATGGTATTCCTATCAAGTTTGGTAGTTTTATCTAGTAACTTTCTAACTAAGTGGTCATGAAATCCTACAAACATTCATCAATGCTCTTATGGTTTTCAATCTGTATATAACTGTATATGACCTTTTTTCCCTCTTGCTATAGTTCAACAGAACCTTATACATTCTGAAATCCTACCTAGACTGATATATTTCAACAACTTCAAATGCTTTTTCTCCTCACATTATTTTTTTGTTTGTTTAACATTTAACAGAGCTGCCTGCATTTGATTGGTTGTTTACAATGGACTAATTTGGTTAATTTGTTGGGTAACTAAGTGGGCAATAAATCTTTCACTTTTACTTTATAATGAAGGAATATTATATCATGCACTATAATATCTGGTAACTGATAATATTGGATATATATTATGAAGATAGACACTTTCAGGAGAAAAGCATGCAGTTTACAGTACTATGGTATTCTTAGCTGCAAGCTTACAAAAGCACATTGTAACTAATGTGCTGCTATTCTGCACTGGTATCAGACTTCTAAAGAGAGGCTGAAAATAATGTGTGGATCCAACAGTATCTTTAGAGCCTGGCATTTTAGTGACCCCCACTGCTTCATTTGCTGTAATGCAAGTATTATATGTTCATAATAAAGTCTGATGTAATGGTGAAAGTATCACAACAATAGTAAAATAACAATAAGTTGCTATTTTTACATTTTAATCTGAAATATTCCTGCAATAACTTACAGTGCTTATGTTCTATATAGACAAAGGAGAACAATGGAAATTGACATTTTATACATTAACCAGTTTCATAAATAAACTAATTAAGAAATATATTATTTGTTGCATGTTTATATTAATAGAATTCATGAGACAGTCCTTGTGTACAAAAGTCTTAAAACATCTGTTTATTTATTGTTTCTTCTGGGTATTAAAAAGAGTTTATCCTGATTTGTTGGGGTAGCTATCTGCATTGTCCAGTGAAGGCCAGATTTTATCGTTATTTGTATGTTATTTTATTTATCCCTAATGTATGGGATAGAGCACTATTGTTCCAGAGTACACGGTTAGACTACTCCTCAGCTTAATGCTGAGGGGCTTTATAGCCCCACTATCCCACACATGGCATTATGGCACATGGCATGGTGCCATAAGGTCAATCTTGATGTTTTCCAGAGATTCATTTTCATCTGCATATGTACTTTTTGATTTGACATTTGAACATGCAATGTACATCCAAATGAGCAACTTTTCTGTCCTTTTATCTGCTGATATACTCATCTTAATCGGATTCATTAACTCACAGTTGTTCTTTAAGATGATTGCGGGCATCTTGAAGTTTCATAGTCATCATTTCATTTTCTTTATGTGCAAGGAGTTCCTCACTGTCCAGGTCCTGCTGTGCACTCCTCAGCTCATTGGACAGGTGGGTGAACATCTCACTAGCCTTAATGAAAATACACAGACATTTACCTTCTGTTCTATGTACTTATGACTCTCAAATGAGTGTATTAAAACTATTATATTTTAAGGTATTGAAGACAATATTTTAAAATTAAATAGTTAAGTGCTCAATGCTTCTTTCCTTTCTGCTATAAATGCAGTATAATCTACACATCAATGTATTTCAGGTGCATTTATAGTTTGCCAGGTATACATTACTGGTCAAAAGATTTGGAACACTCCCAATGATTTTGCCACCTTAGCAATGAATTTGTTACTGCAGCTCTACCGGTCAAACCTGCAGCTCCAAGTCTTTACAGCTGATACTGAGACTTGGTCTGGTGTAAAGCTAATATACAAGCTGTTGTGATGTGAGCTATCTATCACACAAGCTTTTTACTCTCAGAAACTCATCTTCTGATTCTTTAGTGGATTTGAATGTGTCGGATTCTTCAGTCAGTTTTCTCCAGGTTCTAGTAAACGAAACTCATCACACTCTGGCATTATTTGAAATTTCTCTAATGCAAACAGCCCCACTTTTAAAATGTATAATGTTCTGCCTGTCAAGTGTCTTTTTCTCATCATTATAAATTGGGGGTGGTCTTAAACTTGTAACAGGTAGTGTACATAAACAAGCAGACATTTAAAGCAACAAAATTTGTGTTTTCACATAATCAGAACAGAATCCTGAGTAATTAGTCACTCCCATTTACATTTGATCTATGTCCTGGACAATATGAATTCATAATTGATTATCATTTTACAAACTAATTAGAATATAATACTAGTGCATCTCAAAAAATTAGAACACTATGAAAAACATTTTTGATAATTTAATTAAAAAATTATATTGTCATTTTCTATTCATTACATTTAAAGTGGTATATTACAAGCTTTTTGTTTTTTTTTTTAAAAAGTTGATACTCTGATTAGTAATCTTTTCAAATTTTCTGGTTTTCAAAGATTCTGGATTTCTGGTTTTCATGAATTATGTGTCATATTGATAAATAAACTGATCAAAAATAAAACAAAAAAGGCTTGAAATGTCACTTTATGTGTAATAAATATAAAATGACAGTTTACTTTTTTGAATGAAATTGTGATCATGAGTGAGCTATAACTATATCCATTTCACTGTATTTATTGTATTCAACATTTTGTCTTTTATATGCTTGGCCAAACTGAAATTCCTTTTTAAAATATTAAGCATACTTCATCAAGTCATCAATTAGTAATTAATTCATAACATCTAATTTGCATTACTTTTATGATACTTCCAACCAATCAATCCTAAAAAATATTGAGACACCATTATCATGTTGTAGAATACTTAACTTTCATTTCTTAATGATAGAATGACAAATTGTATGCAACATAAATTTTAAAAATGTGAATTTAGACAAAAAGCAGTGAAACAAAATTCCTCTGGGCATCAGAGCAATAAAACCAGAGTTCATACAAATATGTCTAAACCTTTGAAAATATATATAGATTTTGGCCCAAACCTAAGGCAATTCTCCTCTACAACCCATTTTGCATCGAACAATGCTATTTATATATTCATATACAAATATTTTTAGAAATTTAAATGTTTCGATCCACAATTGCTTCCAGATGCACCAATACAAAACAATAATATTCCAAATTCATGAGTTATTTCAAATCAAAATGCAATCATAAACAGAATCACCAACTAACTAAACACCATGCATGAGTTTAAATCAATCATTTAATAAATGAGACAGAAACTGATTAGCATAAACTTAGTTGGTAAGATAGCATTCTGCTCAATGAAAAAACAAACAAACAACAAAAACCTTTAACTTGACTGAAAATGAGATATCTCCCCAAATGAGATATGATGACTCCTTTTCAGTAGACTATTGGTCACACAAATGGATCAGGATTATAGACTGCGTAGTGACATCACCAAAAAGTTTCAGCCTCTTGTAAGAAGGGGGCCTAAAAAGATACATCATTTGTGTCCTCCAAATAGCTCTAAATAGAGGCTGCACGTCTTGGTTGTATACAAAAGGTCCATTACTATGGAACAGCCTTGTGTGACGTAGCGCCTGTGCTTTAGGACACAGCTACTGACTCCACCAAGTACCACAGAGGACAAGCACTACTCTATTGAGCTTATTTGGCCATTTACTAGATGGACACAAAAGAGAAATTCTGTGCCACACCAGACAACATACCATATTAAGTTTGTAATATCATCCAAGCAATATTTTTGAGGCACTTTCTATGAATCGGTATGGAGGCATCTATAAGAATGGGTCATCAACCTACTGAAAAATGTTCTATGCACATCTACACAGATCACAATCCATCAGGTATACAAACTGCATCGTTACAGGTCAGAGGAAGACTTCTGTAAAGGCTTTGTTTGAAACCTATTGCTCTTCTGCTGACCATTACAAATGGTTCTATATGAGATTTTTAAGATTATACTGATTTTTAAGTTTTCCAAAATAAATAGTGACCATCAGAACCAGCAACAGCTGGCCGTTCTTACCTCAGACTGGGCTGATTTGATCTGCTTCATGATTTGACTCTCCAGCTGCAACTTCTCGTTCACAAGTGGGCCATGTTTCTTCAAAAAATTAATTTCCTCAACCAGCTGATGATTCTGCTTCTCCGTCTGGCTCAGGCTCTTTCTGACTTTCTGCTTTTGATCATTTTTTACTTTAAGATGCCACTTCAGCTCAGTAATGTCTCTGATGCTGGCCTCATACTCTGGAAAGCAAAAATGAAACATGAAACATGCTCAAGTACTGGTACAAAATTAAATATCATATACTAAATAATATATGTGTACATTGTTATTATAAGTGAATGGTTAATGACAAAAATAGTGTTTTCACACAAAAGAAAACCCACATGGATCCAGCCAGTATTTTATAGGATTCATAAAATTTAATTATTTAACATTTTTCATTTTTTTATCTTCTTTCACAACTACCATTTTGCACTGCTGCAGGAAAATCCTGCTGTTTACATAGGAAAAGATCATCCTGCTTTTTCATCAGTGTCCGCCTTTTCAGTCTTTCTTTTTGCAGTGAATCCATGGCCTTTTGCCGGTCTGCCTCCAGGTGTTTTAACAACATCATGGCCTCCTGCAAGACACCATCTAGACTTTTGCAAGGGGGAATTTGGAATTGGGACAATATGTCATTTTCTGCAGGGAAAAATAACAGAATGTTTAAGCATGTCTAAATAATTACTACTCAGAATGAAAACATTTGTAATTTGTATGAATTACTAATTATGTTAGTTTCTACAGTACGTAATTTATGAAATTATAGAAATTGATAAACATACCATCCATACTCTGCATACAAGTACACATCTCAGTCTGTTGTATTGGCACTTTAGAAGCTACAAAATCAAACCTAAGAAAATAAAATAATAAATAAACAAACCAACAATTATGTGATACAATAATTAAGATATTGATAAAAAACTACACACCTCCAGGTGTTTCTTCCCTCAGAATGATCATGTTGACTACTAGTTCCCTAAAACATAAAAATTACAATAAAATTGTTAGCCTTAGAGGTTTAATATATATATATATATATATATATATATATATATATATATATATATATATATATATATATATATTAAACCTCTAAGGCTAACAATTTTATTGTAATTTTTATGTTTTAGGGAACTAGTAGTCAACATGATCATTCTGAGGGAAGAAACACCTGGAGGTGTGTAGTTTTTTATCAATATCTTAATTATTGTATCACATAATTGTTGGTTTGTTTATTTATTATTTTATTTTCTTAGGTTTGATTTTGTAGCTTCTAAAGTGCCAATACAACAGACTGAGATGTGTACTTGTATGCAGAGTATGGATGGTATGTTTATCAATTTCTATAATTTCATAAATTACGTACTGTAGAAACTAACATAATTAGTAATTCNATATATATATATATATATATATATATATATATATATATATATATATATATATATATATATTTATTTATTTATTTATTTATTTAAATTAAGTAAAAATTTAATATATAAATTGCTACCATTACACAGGTTAATACAATCACATGACCACAATTACTCTAATAGAACTTGGTGCTAGAGCCAACAGAACACCAAATGCCAAAATCCTAGGCCCAGATTAAGCTTGACTAAGAAGGCTGTTTAAAAGTAAATCACCATCAACATTATAATTTACTCCTAGTCTCGGCTTAATTTACATATGGCAGTTTTATCCTAGTCATCCACAGTCACACTCATGAATAATCATTCATGTCTGACTAATTCTCTTGTAGCTAAGTGCAATAAAATCCTTCAATTCAATGTTTTAGCACCTATTAGTGTATCTAAAAAAACTAGAATACTGTGAGAAAATTACAATTAAATTTTATATTTGTTGCACATAAAATTGAGTTTTTTGTTTAATTTTTGATCAGTAATCCTTATAGCTCATAGAAAACGGAAATCCAATATCTCTCATTTTTAATGGAGAAGTATGCTTATGTATACACTCAGAAATTTGTTGGGACGTGTTTACTAAGAATTAATGCATCAATGCAGCGTGACATGGAGGCAATCAGCTTGTGGCTGAATTGGTACTGAAGGGTGCTTTGTGGCCTTCAGCTCATCCCTGTTGCTGGGTTAGGCATCATCTTCCTTGTGAAAATAACTCAGAGATTCTCTATGGTGTTTGGGTCTAGAGAGTTAACTGACTGATAGTAGTTGTAGATGTAGTTGTACCCCCTTTCCTGAAGACCTTGTTAATTGTAGAAGTCGGCCTATTCTGTTTTGTCTTTGTCAGTACACAGTACATGTTTCCAAAGTACTTGTTTTTCTAGCATACTTTAAACTATGATTTTATAACAAAGTCAGAATTAGGGTTTCTTTTTATGATTGACCATAAAGATTGTTTATGAAAGCACAGTGCACCACCCTCTTGACTTGACTAAACTTTTATGCAAGTTTGGCAGCTAGTTTTGTCTTACATACAAAAGTTGTTTTCTCAAGATTTTTCGTTAGCCGAATTCTGAGTGAAGAAACTTTGGTTGCGCTCTATTTGGGTGGGTACATCCACACCCAGTGTGCTGGCCAGAGTTGGGAACCTGGTGCTTTCCTCTAAGCACACTGGCAGCCCAGTAATGATGAAATAACAGCAGTTTGAAAAGAAGGGGTGTTTGACTTCACATGTGAAAGTTCATTTCTTTCCTTATTTTACTTTTCTTATGTTATCTTTTATACCCAAGGCTTTGTCGGCAGAGTTATTTTATTCTTATTTTTTTAGGTATTTAGACAGTTACTTAAATAAAACCAATGGTTGCTGAGGGTTAGCACTAGAGTTATTTGAAGAGTTAGAGAGTTTATAAAGCTTGGAAATTTCATTCAGCCAACAGCTCCTGATTACAATTGGTGACATGCATCAGGGCTGATCTCCTAATCAAAAAGGATGTCCAGAAGCTACACTGATTAGTGTTACCATTTTTGTTTTAGTGATTCAGGTAATGTATGCTGTTGCTGTATCTTTATTTGTAAGCTACAGGACACTAAAAGTGCTGTCAATCCTTGGTAGCCTTGGAATCACTGGTTCTGCATTGCAATGGTTTGCATCATACCTGGAAGAGCGTTCTTACCAGTTCACATGGCAGGGAGCCACATCAGCGCCATGCAGACTCTCCACCAGTGTTCCACAATGCTCAGTCCTTGGTCCTCTTCTCTTTTCTCTCTACACTACTTCTCTTGGTAAAGTAATATCTTCTCATAGTTTTACTTACCACTGCTATGCTGATGACACTCAACTCATCCTCTCTTTCCCACCCTCCGACACCCAGGTCTCATCACGTATCTCAGCTTGCCTCTCTGACGTCATGGATGGCAGCCCATCACCTCAAACTCAACCCCAGCAAGACTTAACTACTGTTCATTCCTGGAAGCACTGGTCCTCACCCTGATCTTGCCATTTCCCTTGAGAACTCACTGGTCACTCCATCTGCTGAAGCACGGAGCCTTGGTGTAGTTGTGGATGACCAGTTATCATTCTCAGCTCATGTTGCAAACCTGACTCGGTCTTGCAGATTTCTCCTTTACAACATCAGGAGAATTCAACCTTTTCTGTCTAGAGAGGTCACTCAGATACTTGTTCAGTCTCTTGTAATTTCAAGACTAGACTACTGCAACTCCCTACTGGCTGGCCTTCCTATGCGGACCATCAGACCATTGCAACTAATCCAGAATGCAGCAGCCCGGCTCGTCTCCAATGTTCCTAAATTCAGTCACGTAACTCCTCTGTTGTGTTCCCTTCATTGTCTCCCTGTATCTGCCCGCATCAGATTCAAAACCTTGATGCTGACCTACAAAGCCAAAAATGGACCAGTCCCTCCATACAGGATGGCAATGGTCAAAACTCGAACTGTACCAAGAGCCCTTCGAACATCAAGTACAGCTCGGCTTGACCCACCGTCCCTCAAGACGCAAGGAAAACATGCATCCAGACTGTTTTCTGTTCTGGCTCCAAAATGGTGGAATGAACTTCCCCTGGGGCTCCGAACAGCTGAGTCTTTCATTGTCTTCAAACGCAGACTGAAGACTCATCTGTTTCAAGAGTATTTAACTCCATAATGACATTTGTGTTCAGCAGGATCTAAGTGTGAGGAATCTCTAGATTCTAGCCTCAAATTTCTGAGTGAACAGCAAAGCACTTTTGTAAGTCGCTCTGGAGAAGGGTGTCTGCTAAATGCCATAAATGTAAATGTAATGTAAATGCTTGTTCTAAGATACCTCCTGACACCTGTTCTCCAGGTTTTTCTTCAGTTCTTTAATGTGCCACAATGCTTTCTTCACACATGATGATGCAGTGTTTATCTGCTTGCCCTGGTCTGACAAAACAAAGAATGTTTAAAATATATACAATATATCCTTACAGGTTTTATATGTTTTAAGTGTTACATGAACTTCTATAGACATAACTGGACATGGAGATATGGACAACAAAGAGTTAAAGAATGATGAACAATTCACATAAGAAACTGTCACAGATACCAGCATAGACAATTAGAATTGTGGAGGTCCCAGTTAAACATAAATGTCTGTTTAAAGTGAAAAGATATGATCATAAGGTCAGGATGAAGAGTGTTTGTAACTGCCCTTTGGCATGGTAAAGGACTGTGCAGAAGGAGCTCCATATTTGAATAGAATACTATAGGATATTAGTTTTATATGAAGCTGTTCTCAGTGCAGAACTCACCTTGTAAGCTGCCTTCATCTTCTCTTAATGAGGGTTCATTGTCAGACATTGTATGCAATGTGTCAAAATCTGTAAACAAATACATGTAGTTAAACTGCTGCCAAACAATATAGGCAAAATTCAAACAATATAGGTTAAAATTAAATTAATGCAACTTAATGGAAAGCAGGGGAGTCAAACTACAGTATATCTGCAATGGGCCTATGTGGCTGGGATTTTCATTCTAAAAAATGCACCAGTGACATCTGATTCCAATTTAATTAACTGGTCAATCTTCAAACTCACAATCAGTTCACATGTGCTTTCATTTGGCTCATCCACAGGCCTGTTACAATGTGGATTAACACCCTGGTGTAAAGATTTTTTTCTTTTTTCTTTGTTCTTACCTGTTTTTCGTTATGCCTTAGGATTTTGCACATTTATTAAGTTTATGACAACTTGGGCACCACTGGTTTGTTACTATAAATAGATACGTAAAAAGTAGTTGAACACATCATAAAGCATTTAGATCTTAGACCTTGTTGCTTGAAAGCTCTCTTTTGAGGTGCCCAAACCTTCTCTAAGATCTAAATTAGCTTTATAAGATTTTGGTTTATTCAAAATCAATGTTAGGAAAGACCAAGCAATATAAATATCAAAGCTTAATAAATACTCTGACTCCTCAAATTTTGTCACGAAGATCCACAACTCCTCTAAGCTACTGTCTATCACACTGAAAAGTAAAATAACTGATACAAAGAAAGAGAAGGCAAAGACAGCAAAGCATTATTTAATTTGGTAGAAACATGTAAATAAGTTACACCTGTTACATTTGGAAACATACCCTGTGTGTTAAGCATATGGGAGCGTCCCATATGTCATATTGGTGTATTGCAGTATTTATTACATTGAAAACAATTCATTAACATTCAACTGATGCATATTGGACCAAACTAAGGGTTAGACTCTATTATCTGTCTACTTCAGTTGATGTTTGATCTGTATATTATATTTATATCACCGTTTCCATTGATTAATTATAAACATTCACTACGTTCATGACTAAAATGTTCATAATGTGCTAGAAACATCAATACCTTAAACGTCGGGACGTTTTATTATACGTTAATATTTGGTACGTCCTTAATTTCCACTTTATCTGTTCTTAAGGTTTCAATTAATTATTGAATCTCCTTCGTTGTACGTTTTTGAACAGTCTGCGCACTTTATAGACGGTCCCTCGCAGATTTAGACCATGTAATTTCAGTTATTTGTGAGCAGAAGAGAGGGGGAGAGGGGAAATCTCTGCTGTTGTAATAAAACCGAACTCCACCGAGCTTTTTCACTGTGTTTACGATAGACAATATTCTCTCATAAAGCAAAGGAACGGGAGGAGCTCGTCTGGATCAATTAGTAAACAATGGCTCTCTGGAAAAGGAGACATACTTAATTAGAGACAGTATTCTTAAGCAGGAAACCACCAAGTCCAGTCTGAATGGGAGGTTCGTGATCTAGTCTTCTGTGTTATTGGGTGAAACAGTTGAAATTTTGTCTTTTTGATGCGGTTACAGAGATAGTCATCATTAAACGGCTCTGTGAGGCACCGTGGGCAGCAGGTCATCACTCTGTTTGAGACGCAGACAGCTGAGATTGAGGCCACTGCTTTCAGGTCTTAACGTGTATGTTGTTTGTACCTCTTTTGTTACTTTTGGTGGATAATAATTTAAAGAAGGAAGGTGCAGTGGTGTGTTGGCATAGCAACGCATCACCACTTCCTGTTAGTACAAAACGGCGTAGATTATTACAATGTTCGTGTAATTTGTGATTTAAGAAATTATCAGGATATGACCTGTATCGGGGTCACCAACCCTTCCTGTTAATGTCAGCACACCCCATTCAGCCAATCAGCAACTTCTGGCGGCAGTCATTAATAATTAGTTGGGTCGGGTTTTTGTTTAGGTTTAGATTAGGGTTGAAACCAAAGTGTGCAGGAAGGTAGTTGTCCAGGGGCAGGGTTGGCAGCCCTGGCCTGTCTCTTCGGAGTTTGACTGAAGGAGCTGCTCTAGGTTTTGGAAAGGTGCATTATGGGAAATGTAGTTCCTGTAGTTAAGTTGGGTTACATGTTCTGCACCTCCTGGGGTAAAATTGACTTACCCCCTGTAGCACATTAACACTGGGTCTTATGATGTATTCTAACCAATAAACACCTCATATGAAACTGTTAAGACCGGTGACGATTTATCGAGCTGTGAGGACCGCGAGTATCAAACATCAGACACCAAACAACTTAATATCGGTAATTTTCCAGGACGCTGTTAGAAAAAGAGCATTGTCTGGTCAGAGGACTTACCTGTTTAGGCCCAAACTCATGTGATGTTAATCTTTGTCTCACAGCCTAAGCGGTTCCTAAGCAACAAGCACGTAAACATGACCAAAGACAAGCCGGGATGTCCGTGAAACGCCCACAACCCGAGAAATATTAGTAACTCAGCTTCTGTATATTTAACAGATTTACTCTGTATCCAAAAGTGACCTGCACTGCGCAAAACGTTTGCTGCTCGCCCCCTTTGAAGTACGCGTGAAAATGCGCAGAGCAGTTTAAATGCCCCAAACAGACGTGAATAAACGCCTGTCTGCGCGCAGAGGGGGCAGGGGCTGTTTCGGAGAGTGAAAAGTGAGAGTAAGTGATCATGTGAGAATTTCCAATGTGGCTTCAGGCTCGGGGGTGTTTTAATCACCTCGACACGAAGCTCCTTTTCATAAACACAGCGCGTGCACAGAAACTCCGCATTACGTCATTGAAGCGGCGCTCGGAGGAACAGCGGTCAGAAATCTGCAGCGTGATGGAAAGTGCGAGTCGATAGTTTAGTGTCAATGCGCTGTTTTCGGGGCTGCAGACAGAGGAGACAGAACAGTTATCCACCAAACATAACGCCCGCTTATTTCGCAGGGATGTCGTGACTGGTGAGTAGCAAGTGCAAACGGAGAGCTGTTCCAGCTCAGCAGTCTCAGCTCAACACAATCTCAATCTCAGTCTCAGCTCAGCACAGCACAGCACAGCACAATCTCAGCTCAGTCTCAGCACAATGTCAAGTTCAGTTCAATCTCGTCTTAAATCAAGCTCAGTCTCGGCTCAGCACAATCTGAAACTCAGCTCAGTCTAATCTCAAATCAATCTCAGTCTCAGCTCAGTCTCATCACAATCTCATGCTCAGCTCAGCCTCAGATCAGTCTCGTCTTTAAATCAATTTCAGTCTCAGCTCAGTCTCAGTTCAGTCTTGTCTCAGTCTCAGCTCAGTCTCAGTTCAGCACAATCTCAAGATCAGTTGAGCCTCAGCTAAACCTCAGTCTTAGCTCAGTCTCAGTCCAGTCTCAACTCAATCTCAGTCCCAGTCTCAGCTCAGTCCAAATTCAGTCTCAGCTCAGTGTCAGGTCAATCTCAGCTCAGACTCAGTCTCAGCTCAGTCCGGCAGTGGAAGAGAGCATGTCTGGATTGGTTGTAACTTTTATACATAACTGTTTGTGAGCAGCAATGTCCACAACAAATCCACTCTGCTCGTATTACACCTGAGAAATGAGAGGATCTCATCTCACAACAGCAAAATAGGCATTTGTCAATATGTGTCACATGGATGCAATTTACCCATTTTCTTTGGCTGTTTACTTATTTTACTTGTGTGTGATTTGATAATGGAAGACTTTTTATTGTAAAATTACTCTTATTGTTTTAATAATAACTGTTCATTATTTTAAGTAGTGCTGTATGGACATTGGATGATTTGTCTGTTCTCAGGATTTACTTGTTCTGTTACACTAACAGCACACCCCACAGACACATCTATGAATTGCCAGACTACATGATCTCACTGATTTCCAACATCTGAGTTGGTGTGGTTTGCTCACAACTCACACAAAGTGAATTCCATTTATTAGTTCCAGCTGTTATTTGATGTTTATAACAAGACCAGTCTGACTGAGGTGCAGTAGGACTGATGTTATATTTATCTGTTAGATTAAAAACTGAGATTTTGTGATTATGCATTTTGTGCATGCATTCAGAATGATCATTTTGATTATTATGGGATAAATAAATGTTCTTGCCTTATGTGTGACAAATGTTAGTTTAAGGGCTTAAACATAATAACATGTTGTGCTTGTTAAATAGTTAACATAAAATCAAATCCATGATCTAAAGAGATAGTTTTACATCGTTTTAAACATTGGGACATTTCTTGGCTGTATTTTCAGCAATTGTTCATACAAAAACTGTGTCCAATACAAGCTAAGCTTTCCAGTTGAATGTGATGCCAACAGACTGAAGTTCCAGTGCTGCCAGAATTATACTGGCAACTGTGGAGTGGTGGAGTGTGTGTGAATTATGATTTTTTTATTTAATTGAACAGAAGTGGACACAGAATTTCTAATGTATCAGTGCAGTATGTTTCCGTATCAGCTATGGTAAATAAACACAGGTTACATGTAGACAGTGTTTGAATATTTAGTGTTAAGTGAAAAGTATCAGAGTATTTACAATCTTTGTTAAAATTATGATAAAAAGATAAAGGTCATGGGTGGAGGTATAGTTCTCTCAGTAAATTCTAAATGTAAAAACAGCTGACCAGCAACACAAAGAAAAAGAAACATAATTTACTATACATGTACAAACACTGTAAACACTGAACACCAGACAGTCATGCTGACCACAGGAATTTATCCTTGTTGTACCATAAGCTTCTTGAAAATACACAAATACACAGCATATTGGCCACCGTGATGATTCACTTAACTTTGAGGAGACCCAGTTTCCCAAATGCATCTAATCATTATCACTGGTCGATAGTGTTCAGTGTCATGCTCACATATTCATTTGAGTCATCTTTGAGCTAAGAGGCTTTTGAGAAGCTCAGTCGCAGACAGTAGAGGTGGATGGATTGAACACTAGAGGGCACTCATAAGAGTCCACAAATGAATGAAGCTTTTGTTTACTATTTCCATGATCAAATACGCAAATAAGGTGTGGAAGGACCATTGTGTGTGTGGTATTATTGGTTTTCTTAACAGCAAAATCCAGTCAGACGAACTCTTTTTTTTTTTTTTTACCCTTTAAGGAGAATAGTGTGCCCCAGTGTGTGTTTGAGTGATTTTGTTTAGGTCTGTTAATTCACATGTACACTGTTGAAGACAGAGTGCTTGTATTGGCACAAAATCTTGCATGCCAGGTATTTTGGAACAATAATCCACTGTAGGGCATAAGATTTTACTGCAAGAATAGACACAAAATACAATAAAATTAAAATGCCAATGTTCTACAAATAACATGATATGTAGTCACTAGATTTCTATGACAATAATCTTTGGATAATCAATTATCTGCCAATGCTGATTCTTTTTAAGGCAAGTGCTTAAAACATTGAAACACTTCTTATTATGAAATATACTGTTAAGCTTTAATTAATGCCTGATGCATTAGGTCATTCAGCACTCAGAATGTTTGAATTTGGGCCACAACAATTACCTACTTTGAGGGTTGAATAATTTATCAAATATTAAAATTAATTATTTGAATTATGAATCATGAACCAAATGATTATATCTATCACCTTTAAATTTCTGCTTCAGGCTGTTTTATACTCTTGCCAACTAACAATGAACACAATACAATTTCTTAGTTAGCTTTCCTGCTAACATAAAAGATAAATACAACTTCTTCCATGGATGTGATAATAAGCAGCAATAAAATGTACTCATCATCAAGAAAAGATTTGCACAAATAGTTGCAAATAGGGTTAGATTGCAATGCTGTTCAGAAGGAAGAGAAAGCTTTCCAGGAATAATAAATGATTACAAATTTAGAGCGACATCTTGTAATGGAGTTGTAGAGGTTCCTAATGATAATCTATCCCATGTAGCTTGAATATTCTCACCCAGTTCCAGCAGATTTCACGATAAGGATGGAGTGTTGATATTGCATCCAGTTGCATCCCACACTTTTTCAATTGGGTATAGGTCTGGCAATGTGACTGGCTGTAGCATTTGGAAATTCTTGAGACAGCAGCAGCAAATGAGCATTATACTGTTGGAATTGTGCATCAGAGTGTGTGTTCAGAAAAGGTAGGACCTGTGGTTTCAGGATTTCATAATCACAAAACTTAGGGATATAAAAGTGCCTGTAATGAAGACAAAGATGATTTGATATCTTACAAAATTGCACGTCATGCAATGACACCAAGTCTTCTGGATGTGTGGCATGTGAACACATGCAGTTGTCTTCACCAAGACAAAAGCAAGACCCGCAGCCACTCTGAGTGACTATGACAATCTGGCACAAAACCATATTCAGTCATATATTGCAATTGGTTGATTTGTTCTGGGTGCAACTACTTTTTTTAAATAAAACAGTTTTCCCTTAATCAGTTTAGTGAGTTTAGAACTGACAGTACTTTGTATTGTTGCTACATTTGTATTAGTGAATTTTATTTTGATATGGTCTGTTTGTTCATTTTGTGTTATTTTTGTGATGTTTTATTAACACCGTCTGCTTCATAGATATACATAAATGCTGTTTTGGCTGCTTTGGCCTGTTGCTGCAGTATGTCAATGTGTAATCCATGTGTTTTGAGGCAGGACTGGTAGGAAAAAATTCTTGTAAGAAACAGTAAAATCCCATGTATGGATTTGAATTGTTCTCCTCATTAATACATGTGGAAATGTTCCTTTGTAATTTACCTAATTAATAAAATGTGTAGAAGGTTGTTTATATTGTGTAAGTGGCTTGTTGGTCTTCTGACTTTTTAGCTTCTCTTGTTAGAATTCAGCTCATTTATTTGGAAATATTGAGAAAAAAAAAAACATTTGAAATTTTTATGTAACCAAATCAGCATATACAAGTCTAGCCAGGTATTAACTGCCAGATCTATAATGTCAGTTGCTCAGCTGACAAAAGTAGCTTGTGATAAAAATCTATTTGGACAAAAATGCGAGTATAAATAGAAATCCTAATCATGGGCAAATTAGTTTATAGGATTTCTTGAGAGAGAGGGAATTATCACTCTAAAAAGGAACTATATTATGGTTAAACTTTGGCAATTAATCTGTGGTTCATATATGTCTTTTGCAGTCTTGTTGGTTTCATTTCATGAACTGAATATGAGCTGTGCATGCTCATATTGGGCAGGCTTGCTCTAAAGTAGCTCTGATAATTACTTTGTGCAGATGCAGTGAATACCTTTCCTGTGTGTGCACAACACTGTGGGTTTAAAAAAAGTATAACTACTATTACTATTACTTTACCTTGTTGCAAATGATGCCTCTTTCTGTTAAAATCACTGCAAGCCACGTCTACCGATGAGCTCAAATAGCTAATATTTATTAATAAACTCAGTATATCTTACATTTTCAAAATAGGTCACAGTCGATGCTCTGAGAATAATCTCTGTCAAGAAATAGATTAGAGAAATAGAGAGTGTGAGACAAAGAGAGCTAGCAAGACTGCTTTATATAATGGGTATGGGAAATGGGTAATTACCATGCCTTAGGAATATAACATCATTGGCCATAAATTACAGCGATCCTTACCCAGCTATTGCTCTGTAACCTCTTTATTTCATTAACTCCATACATTTTGCTAGTCTAAAGAGTGGTGTCAGTGTCCATAGAAATAGCAACTGTGGCTGGAGCTAGGGGAGCTGGCCCAGTTGGGCAAGAATGTAAGCTTAACTCATTTAAAGTTAAAGATAGAGGCAGCACAGACTGGGGCCTGACCAGTTTCTAATTTCAGGGAGCCACTCTTGCCTCACTGCACTGCTTTTGTTGTGGTGGCTATTGAGTGGCAAAGGGTGCGTCTACAGCAGCAGCTACATTACAGCCTGCAGAACTTTTGTGGCCACAGTGTACATACAATAGTGAGGTGGACCATGGTGCACTCTGAAGGGTATGTATGTACTTACTATGTTTGACAGTTTGTCTTTTGTGTCGTTATTACCCTCATGCAAGGTTGTTTGACTTGAGTCTCCTGTCACTGAATGGCAGAGTTGTTTAACCCTGGAATGATCGCTAATGAAATTGTCAGTCATAAATAAATGGAGTAAAATTTGCCTTATGACAAACCTTTTTAACGTTATTGTATTTTTAAATGAAGTCCTAGTTAAGCCGTATTATATTTTATTTAGGAGGTCTTTGTTCACTTGGTATTAAGTCTTTTTATTGTTTGGTCTTTTAAAAACTCAAAAGCATGAGTAGATTAATCGTGAGGATATTCAGAGCAATATTTTGTATTGTCAAATTTAGTGATGCAAGACATTTTATTTGTTCTTTATTTGTCAACATGCTGTTCATAAGAGTATCACTCATTGGCTGGCGTTTCTGTATTCATGGATTGGGGGCAGCACATTCTCTGAACTTAATCATGCATTTCAGACTGAGCGCTGATGAGAAGAATGGGCTCAGAAGAGTAGAATCTGAGAGATTGCCAGATCCCATGTCCCTGTTTCTTGCTGATAGTTTAATCCATGTGTTGGCCAGTGGTGCTTGTATCATTTGGATTGGGTTCCCTCTCAGCAGTTAGTAGCAAGGAGTTAGATGTTGGTTGTTTTACATTCCTTATGAATGACAAATGCTATTCAGTAATTAACATTGTTTTTCCAAACCAGCATTTTTTTATTTTGTATAATATTATACAAGATTACAGGAACTGTATATTTTTGTGATCATAAACACAGGGCTAATAAGCCTGCAATTGCAGTGTTTTCATGAGTATCTTAACCCTTCAGTTTTGTTGATGTATTAAACAAAACAATCATTCGCGTTCGAGATAAAATTGATTCAAGCAAATATCTGCATTCTAATTGCATTCTAATTTTTCTAATTGAAAAATGTAGTATTTTTCTAAATCATATACAAGTCATATACGTAAGTAATCTTAGTATTCTAGGCTATAGACTGAGGACCTTTTTAATCCTTTACAATTTCTCAATAAATTCAAATCTCTCAAATTCAAAAAATTCAAATTTCTCTTTAAATTCAAATCAAGGACTTTTTATATATTCCAATATAGCTAACAAGTTAAGCTACAAAAAAATGAATATTATGTTTAGAATGAAATGAGCTGTCCTTTTGTCTTGCCATAACAGCAATTTAGTTTGACAATGAAATGGAGTGTGTCAACAAAGTTCTTATTGCTGAAAATAACTTAAATAGTTGTTTTGTTAGCAATTATGTTGGTAATGTTGCTCTGAGGCTATCAGTGTATTTTTGTAACAAGGAGACAGCTGACATGAGCTGGTTAATTTCTCCTGCAGTGTTCCATGTTTGTGTTATTCCAGGCTGGAAGGACATGTATAACATATATACGTGACAGCTATTTTTAGCCTTAGTCAGTGTTCAGGATGCTATAAGTGTTTGTCTTAAATTCATTAAAAATAAAACATATACATAAGTATTCACAGCCTTTGCCATAACACTGCATATTTTCACTGATCATCCTTTAGATGCTTGATTGGAGTACACCTGTGATAAATTCATTTGATTGGACATGGTTTACAAAGGGGCGGCACGAAGCAAGAAGGACCTGGGTTCGATCCCCGGGTGGGCATTTCTGTGTGGAGTTTGTATGTTCTCCTCGTGTTCGCGTGAGTTTTATCTTCCAACAGGACAACGACCCTAAGCACACAGCCAAGCTAACAAAGGAGTGGCTTCAGGACTTTTTGTCCTTTAGTTGCCCTGCTAGAGCCCAGACTTGAACCCTATTGAATATCTCTGGAGATGCCTAGTAGTTGGCTGTACTTCACAAAAAACAGGTGTGCTAAGCTTCTAGCACCACACTCAAAAGACACGAGGCTGTAATTGCTGCCAAAGGTGCTTCAAAGGCTGGGATTACTTATGTCATTTCAATAAATGTTTTTGTATTAATTTGTAGATTTCAAACAGACAGTTGTCATTGAGTTATTGTGTGTAGAATTTTGAGGGAAAAGTTTATTTAATCCATTTTGGATTAAGGCTGTAACATAACAAAATGTGCAAAAAGTGAAGTGCTGTGAATATTTCTGGATTCACTGTACGTCCAGACTCTGAGTTTGAAATACAAAGGGCATTGTAAGTTTTTCATTATGATAGAGATGATCTAGGTTCAGTTTACCATCATAATGAATACAACTGTTTTAAGCACTATAAAGGCATCATCTAGAAGGATTTCATTATTATACAATCTTACACCTTACGTACAGCTCACATTTGGGTCTTTTTGTGACAGTTTTTTATAATTACAATACAAGATAAGGAAACAGTCTACATGAAAATGCTTTGACATATTCTTATGGCTTTGTACTGCATTGTGTGCATCACTTATTTGAAGTGTTAGATAGCTACGTAGTAGAATATATTTCAGGTGATTTATTTTGTACAAGGTTTGAGGTACTGCTGCATGATTTTAGAATAAACTGACATTGCCGTATATTGTTTCTGTGACATTTATTGCACATTGAATTGTCAAAAGATAAAATATATACATTGGGAATTTTCTTTTGTATCAAACAGCAAAATAGCACAACAAATACCCTTCAGGATGGCCCTTCATGAGGTTGATTGAAAAAAGCCATATTCCTATATTTTTTTTTCTGTGCTCAAGTCTATTGGGATGTACAGATCTTTGCATTCATCACTTTTTCATTCATCATCAACATACATTTTGTGGCTGAAGGTAGTCCCCCATATTTGTTTTTTATATATATATATTTGTTGTCCCCCTGCCCATAACTCCAATTTGCAGATCACCAAACATCTGGGTACCAAAGTGGATTAGAATTCACAATAAATTCAAATTCCAGACTATTTAATTTTTTTTTAAATATTTTAACTTTTCTTTTTTCTGTGTCATTTGCCTTTACATTTCATTTCATACATTTCAATGATGCATATGAGGATGTACTGTTTTTTGTTTTTGTTTTTGCACAACTGCATAAATAATACCTCTGTTTGTGATCATTATTGAAGTGGAACATTTGCTGGTCAGAGATTTACACCTCACTGTTATTTAGACCTGCATGCTTGTAAGAAGCACTCCATCACACACTGTGCTCCATGACTATAGTAGTCATTTCTTCTCACAAAGCATGGGAGGAAACGAACCCCCCTACTTTTGGGATGGGCAGGTTGTGTTCTTTGTTGCTGTAGCAATATACCACATGATCATCTGGGCTGTATTACATTGTATAGGACAGTGTGCAGTCAGCCATGCCTTCAGCATTCTCTCCCCCACTGTGGTCAGGCCTATCTGTGTGGAAGTCTTGCTCATGGTTCCTAATAGAGGTCTGCATTATTACAGAGATGACCTCACTACACATATAATGTGTAATAATGACTATCAAAAACATCCAAATGACCCTGATCAAAAGTTTACATGCCCCAGTTCTTAATACCATGTATTGCCCCCTCTAACTTCTATGACAGCTTGAAGTCTTTAGTGGTAGTTGTGGATGAGGCTCTTTATTTTCTCAGATGGTAAAGCTGCCCATTCTTCTTGGCAAAAAACCTCCAATTCCTGTAAATTCCTGGCCTGTCTTGCATGAACTGCGCGCTTGAGATCTCCCCAGAGTGGCTCAATCATATTCAGGTCAGGAGACTGAGATTGTAAGGAGCCGCCCGCAATGCCGCCGCCTAGCCGCCAGTTTTTGTGTTATCATTCATATTCTCTGAAAAAAGAAAGCAAAAATTCTGCGAGGGTATGTAAACCTTTGAGCACAACTGTATATTGTGTCTGTGTGTTTCTTCAGCTACTGTATGTGATAATTTTCTGTAGTGTCTGTAGAAGTAGTCGGCATTGGGTGAGAAAAATGGTTTTAGCTTTAGTGATGGATAAAAATATAATTTACTAAAAGCAAATACATATAAACTACATCAAAAATATATTTCCTTTCTCAAAATGATTTAATTAGGTAATCACACTTCTTCCACCTGTTGTTTGGAGCAGTTACTCCTCCTACAGTTTTTGATACGGATTCCATCCTGACCTGGAATAGTGTGCTTGTGTACAGCGTTTTGACAGGTTCCATATTATTTGTACGATTAGTGTACAAAAGTGGAGAAAAAAAAAAAAAAAAAAAAAAGGTTATGCCTGTAACACTGCTGAGCAACACTACTGAGGTGCATTCCCACTCTCTTGTTACCTTTTTGTATCTTTCTGTTCAGACAGCAGGACAGAACAAAACAGGCCTGTCAATGCACGCTTAGTCAAAACAAGATGTTTTTTTAACATAGAGTAAAAATAGTCCCCCAGTAGTCAGGGGTTCATTAACTTTATTAATGTTGGCTTGGCCTATTTTTGCAGAATGATTGAGGACCATAGCTGTAGTACTATGGCAGACAGAAAACAACTGTTTGCGGAGATGCGTAAGTGGCAAAGCTTATTCTGGTTCATAACATTAAGACACATAACCACACATATTGATACACTACAACATTAGAATGTTATTTTTTTATCTTACAGGTGCCTTGGAGTTGGATTCCATCAGGTTGTCCACTTACAGAACAGCCTGCAAGCTAAGATTTGTTCAGAAAAGGTGTAATTGTAAGTATGAATAAGTGTCACCACATATTATGAAATGAGGCATGTTAGAACTCATGTGCTCACAGTTTATCTGTACCCTTTTGCACTGCTATGCAAGGTTCTCTTACAGGGCTTCTCATAAAAAATATGCACATTTGAACACTAATGAGACATGTAGCTAGTATACCTAAAATTAAATAAAATTCATTGATAATTTTCCATTTAAATTGCACCAAATCAGCTACACATAATTAGAACACTGTTGGAGAGTTTATTTCTTATTTAAATCTCAGCCATATAGTTTGGTTTGCTCTGGAAGTCAGTGGTATTGCTATGGAGATATTTAAAGTGTTCTCAGGCCTTCAGAAAGAAGGTTGTAAATGCTTAAGACAACTGCCAACAAGGTCAAGTCAGGCTGTCCTAGCACTTTCAACCCAGTAGGAAGCCATAAGTTACTTAAAAGAAATTTCCAATAATCCTAAAACTATACAGGTCACAGGACTTACAGAGCATCTACTATCAGAGACTACATCGATTTGTTAGGGTGTCCATAGACACTATTTAAAAGAAGATAAATAAAATACTGATATTTCTACATTTGGTCATAAAGATCTAAATATTCAATGGTTTCACTTGACTATATCTGATGCACATATCAGCATTGCATTCTAATGCATATCATAATGGTTCTAACCTCTCTGCTTACAGTGCATTTGGTGGATATCTGGAATGTTATAGAAGCATTCAGGGAGAATGGCATCAACACCATGGACCTCAGCACTGAATTCACAGTGGCTCAACTTGAAGCAATATTGTCTACCATCTTTCATCACCTGAACAAGCGTATGCCCACCACACACCAGATCAACGTGGAGCAATCCATCTCACTATTGCTCAACTTTTTGCTGGCTGCATATGACCCGTGAGTTGTACTAAGTGAAAAAGTAGTGCAAAAAATAAATAGCTATTCAACAATTTCCATTCTACACTGCTCTACATACAATTCTGTGTCTCCTATTTTGCTTTCTTTCTAATGAAACTGGTCAGTATTGTTTAGTTACCTACAATATTGCTTTTTTATGTTACATTATGCTCAAAATTATACTCATGAATGAAATGTGCTAATTTAGCACCATTACTACAATTATGGTAATGAATAAAATATAAACAAATTAATACATTTATAGAATGAATACCTTAAAGATGTATTAAAAATAATAATAATAATAATAATGTATTAATAAATTAACACATTTATAGCATGATCTTCATATATTAATTTGTAGCAGGATATAACCTATAACAAGTTACAACATCCTATGGGAAGGGAACATATGGCCAGCTGACAGCACAGTTAGTTTGATGAAAATGTTGCTACCACCACCATGTCTAACAGTTGGTGCAGTGTTTTTGGGTTTGAAAACAACAAAACATTTTTGTGTCATCTGACCATAAAACTTTCCTTTAAAAGTCTTATTTTCTATGTCCATATGGTCAGTTGCAAAATAGTCCAGCAGACAAGATTGTTTTGATTTTGGAGCAGGTGTTTCATTCTTGGCAGCTTCTAGGTCTATGACTATAGACATTGTTCCAGTGTTACAGTTGTGCATTGTGGGTCCTGACCCACCAATTTCCTCTCAGCTGAGGGTGACAGTTTGGGTCTTCTTTCAGACTAAAGGACTACACATCTAAATAAGTTTTATGCACCATTGCAACAAAATATATTTGTCTGGATTATCTTGGATCTCGCCGTTGTTTAGAAATTGCTCCTAGAAACATTCCGGACTTTGAAATCTACAGTCAATCTATGTACTATGTTTGTCAATCAAATGGTGTAAATTTTTTTTGTGGTCTCATTGAAGATACCAGCTGTAGTCACTCATGGTAACTAACAGGAAGTGAGAGGCCTTGGTCATGGCAAATTAAAAGAGATTTTGGAACTTTCAGTACCATGGAATTAATACATTTATATGCACAATTTTGACCCTGTATTGACCTTAATTGTTTTCCCTAATAAAGATATATATTGCATGTTCATTCTGCCATACAAATAAAAAAGATTTGTTTAAAAAGAAATGGAAAACCCAATCTTGCCATCACATTTATGTCTGTTATGAAAGTATGTAAATTTCTACACTAGGGGTGAATTCAAAAATTTCTATTGTTTCAAATAGAAGAATGATTGTCACATTCACTTAATATTTCTCTTTAAGAAAACATTTAATTGTTTTTCTCTCTTGCAGGGACAGTCAAGGCAAGATTTTAGGATTTGTTGTAAAGATGGCCCTTGCTACATTATGTGGAGGGAAGATTTTGGACAAATTAAGATGTAAGCTCCACCTTGAATTTTACCTTTGCACTAATTTTCCTTAAAGTAATATTGATTGATGATAACTTAAATGAAGGAGCTTTTTATCATAATTTCATAAAGCCATTTTCAGTTATTAGACAGGACCTTGACCTTGTCTACCTACCTAGTCAAAAGTCCTAGCCAGATTCCTTAGTAACACTCCCAGGGGAGTATATCAACGCTTGCAACAATTTTTGTTCTTGTTTAACGTTTTTTACACCATATTCCGTGCAAAATGATTCTAGTTCTGAAATATGTTTTGGATCATTGTCCTTTGTAGAAGCCTGTCTCTTTGCAGCTTCCATTTCTTGACTGACTGAGCTACATTTGATTCCAGAATTTGCATTTTTGCAATGTGCTATAGGCTGACACTCAAGCCCAAAGCAAAGATCCATATGATTGACACTTGACAAAGGTTTCAAATGTTCTCCAAATACACCTTTGGTGATTATAGCCATGGAAAAAAAATCAATTTTTATTTAATCAGTCCTCAACAAAATGCCTCTGGCTTATCAAGATATTCTTCTGTATGTTGATATGTCTGGTGTTTCAGATAAGGTTTCTTTCTGATGTTTTTTGTGCAAATTATGTTTGTGCAAGTAACACTGCACTGCAGAGCAATAAATCACCATTCCTGTGTCTGCTAAATCATCCTGCATGTCTTTTGGTGTTATATGAGATTTGCCTTTCTGGTCAGTATGTTAGCTATGTAATCTTTACTCAACCATTAGATCTTTGTGCTAAGATAAAACCCAGCCCAAATCAATTTCTTAATGACATTTTTCATAGAAAAAAAGCTTTTTTACAGGTATGAAGGACATTCATGTTCAGATTGTTAAGGACATGAACAGCTGTTAAGGACAATGCCATTATTGATATTTTAAAAAGAACACAAAATACAGTGTTCCAGATTATTGGATCAGATTAGAGATTAGATTAGATAGAAATGTATTGATCCCTTGGGACGGTTCCTTCAGGGAAATTAAGTTTCCAGCAGCAGCATCAGTACAGTACAGCTGTACTGCAGCTGCAGTTTGAAAAGTGTCAGAATGGACTCAAAACCAAGACTAAAATGTACAGATCGATGTTTATCAATACATTTACATATTAATACATGAATAGTCAAGTCGTCCCCTTGGAATTATAAGGTTCTACAATTCATTAGGCATGGTTTTTCTTTTTATAACACAGAAATGATCAATTAGGAACTCCACATATCTTACAGAGGTCATTTTAACCATCAGAGACCATCAGCTTCCCAATATTCCAGCCTAAATCATCAATTTGCTACCTTCTTGCTGACACCACACTTTTCTTGGAACAGACTGGCCATTCATCACCCATGCAGAACTCAATCCATAATGGACCAACCAGTGTAGCCTGACATTTATTGGTATTTCTGAGCCCATTGCACACGTATCTCTTTGTGAGCTGTGGTTGGGATGGCTGAAGTACAGTTTTAAGTACAATATGTCTGCCAGCCTCTGGAGGATCCTGCATCCCAGAGACACCAGCAGATTCAATAAATGTTTGCTGGTCAACAGTTCACAGTTCTTAGAGATTTTCCACAACAAGCCTTAATCAAAGTCCTCACACAATTGACAGTCATTTTGCTGTGATTTGATCTCTTGATTAACAACATGCCGCTGCATAATATATGTACACTACCGGTCAGAGAATTCAGAACCCATATTGGGTATTCCAAAACTTTTGTAGTCTAAGTTTTAAAAATAAAATATTTTAAATTTTAAAATAACTGGTACCAATCTCTGACAGGTTTGTTAATTTATTTTGCCAGGTGAGCTTAAAGGAAAACCTACTAAAATAGATTTGTCCTGTTTGAGTGTTTACATTAATTTATATTTGTATTATGCATTTATTTGTTGTTGATTGTTTTTTTCCAGATATTTTTTCTCAGATTGCAGACCCCAAAGGGATCATGATTTACTCACAGTTTGACCAGTTCCTAAAAGAGGTGCTCAAGCTGCCTGCCATTGTTTATGAAGGGCCATCTTTTGGCTACACAGAGCAGACCACCAGAACATGCTTTTCACAACAAGTTGGTAAAATGTATTATTTGCATCGTACAGTGTTCAGTGATTAACACTCTATAGAAGAAACAGCTAATAAAGAAGTAAATAATACGAGCAATTATTTTCCTCAATTCAGGCTGTAAGGAACACAAGCTTTTCTACTTGACATGAAGACCTTGGTTGCGTGTGTGCTCATGATCCTCACTGTGATTGTCACTGACTATTTTGTTTTTGTTTGTTTTGGTAAAGAAACAGGTTTCCTTGAACATGTTCCTGGATGCTTTCATGTCTGATCCTCCCACACAGTGTCTTGTCTGGTTGCCACTCATGCATCGGCTTGCTAATGTGGAAAATGGTGATGAATTTTATTTTATTTTAAATGCAGAATTTGAAATGTTATAGCAAGTAAATGGCAGAATTGAATATGCTTTTACTATTTCACAATTATGTTCTGTACAGCTCATTTATTAGGTACACCACTCTAGTAGTATGTTGTACTACTTTTCTCCACTCAGCAATGCAGTTCTACTTTTACTTTACTGACAGCTTTATAACTTTGTCAAACATTATGTTTTATGCTTCTTTCACCACTATTCCAATTTGTCTCTTGCACCATCATTTTTACCAGTTTTTAAAACTGCAGGGTTTACTTATTAAACTGTTATTGTTAATGATAAATGTTGAACTAAATCAAAGTATGTACATTAGCAGCGTGTTGGTAAAAGCATGCATTACATAGCTGAAGGATGTCTTGTGGCTGAAATAAGTGTTGAATGTAGATTGAATCTGGGGCCTTGTAATTTGCAGTAAAGTACAGCCCAGATCTGGAACTGTTGTAAGAAACAATGAGAGACATGGTGATTGGGAAGTTGTCACAAACTAAAATAAAAAACGTGACACCAGGTCCTTATTTGTTTCTCTCTTCTCCTCCAGTCTTCCACCCTGTGGAATGCTCCTACTGCCACAGCCAAAGCATGATGGGATTCCGCTACCGTTGCCAACAATGTCATAATTACCAGCTCTGTCAGGAGTGTTTCTGGAAGGGCCATGCCTCTGGCTCCCATAGCAACCAGCACCAGATGAAGGAATACACCTCATGGGTAAGAGGGTGGTATGTATGTGTGTCTGTTCAATTACATCCTGTAAAATATTTTTGTCAAGCTAGGTGATCGTGCTGTTCATCTGTGTATGCAGCCAAGGGCCAAATGCAGAGCTAGGCATTTCTTTTCTAGCAAACCTGCTAAACATGGCAATTAACAGTTGAGTTGAATCAGTTGCGCTTACATAGGAAGAGCACAAAACTGTACAGAAGTCTGGCACACCAGAACTAGGGTTGCCTACCTCTGGCCTACTGGTACAAGACCTGTAACATAGACTTAGTAATAAGCATTTAAAGAAATACATCATAAAAATCAACCCATGGACAACCCTTTTTTTGCAGTTCCCTTTACTTAAAAATCATAAGTAGGAAGTTTAACTGTTGAGTGGTATTTTAGACATGCAGCTATACAGCACCTAAGCACATTTAAAACTGTTTAATATCTCAGAAATATTTTTTTTTTTTTTACAAAAGATGTAGTTTATGCAAAAATACAGTAAAAATATAACAAAAACTTCTTATTTTGAGCAAAGAAGTGGTTACTCTGTCAGCTAGTTCGAAGAGCAAAGCTTGGTTTCTCTTGGATGCTTCCAGCTAGAGCATAGGTCTGTTAAATCCAAGAAATCGGCTTACCTGATTTAACATAATTAAACACTTATTTGCTTATTTGTTGGATGATATCTATAAATAATGCTACACTCCCTTGAAGACAGCTTTGGAAATGTTTTAATGGACACTTACTACAGAAAAGGACATTTTAGTTTGAATTTTCACAGTAGCTTAAAACAATTGCACATACTGTGTGTATATATAGATATATAGGCACAATATAATATGATTTGTAAATTTGAAAAGCTATTAGGCTTGGCAGTTGTTATATAAATTACAGAGTAGATGAACTGATTTCTAAAAGGCGCAAAATTTAATGGCACATTTCTTTAATATAAACAAGATTTCTATTTCTTCTATTCATATTTCTTTCTTTCAATTCTTGTTGGGTTCACCCACTCTTCCTTTCATCTTCTTTTCATCTTCAGCTTTATAGAGATGTGATGTTTTCTTCCAGAATTTCTGGTATTCATTTGGATCCATTCTTCTCAACGAAGTGTTTAGTGCCAGTGACTGAATCACAAGCCCGAAGCATCACCCCTTTGCTCATCAGCTGAAGTGTTGTCAGGGTTTCCTTTCAAGCAATCATATGTTCTTATCATACAAAGTTTTCTTAGTCTTCTAGATCTGACCATCACCATTCCTGTTAAATAACATTTCATATTTACATTACAATTTGAGGATATTGGCTACTTTAGAACACATTATACAGCACTTATATAGCCTTCTCCTGCTTTGTGGCTCATCGATCAGTTATTTTAAATTTCAGAGTGCTAGGCAGCTGCTCAGAGAAGCCCATAGTTGCTGATTGTTTGGACAAGGTTTGAGGAGTCTGAATATTTATTAAGATTTGACACTTATATCGCTGGGTCTTTCCTAAGCCATAGTCCTAATAAGCTATAAGGGGTTTGGGACATTAGTAAAAGTATGCCAGATTTCTTAGGGTGCCCACATTTACATTTTGTCTTTTTATTTTATTTTTTTAAATGTCTTGATATAATGTGTGATTATGTGTGTGACTATGAGTAATATAATTTGAGTGTTGTTTTTAACAGGAATACTGTGGAAAAAATCTTTGTCTTCCAGAAATCCCCAGCAAAGAAGTTGTCGAATGCCCTGAGTAAATCTCTGAGCTGTGCTTCCAGCCGTGAGCCACTTAATCCTATGTACTCTGATGCTCCTGAGAAACCTCTGAACCTTGCTCATTTTGTGTATGTGAACCTCAATTTTCTAATGTAATAACAAACTTTTGTTTGTAATAACAAAACTGTTTATTTTGTCTTTTTATATATTATAATCTGATGTCTCAAGATTTTACTTACCAGGGCTTTTTAATGTAAAAAGCTGTTGGTGTGAAAGATTATCTCATCATGCAGGAAAATGTTGATCATTTCAAATTGTATGCCTTCATAACATTTTGTTGCTTTTTGTCTTTGTATTTTTTTTCCTCTACAAAATAGCGATACTTGGTAAGTAGATGTTAGAGATGTTAGAGAAAATAAATACAGAAATGTTTGGGTGTTTTTTTTTTTTCTTTGACTTACTCATTCTTTCTCTTTGTCTCTGTCCGTCTCTCTCTCTCTCTTTCTCTTTCTTTGTTTTTTATTTGTGTGAATATTTTATGTATGTGCTGCAGGCCTCCAAGGCCTCCAATCTCCAAAGATTACATGCTTTGTCATTCCATGCCCTCAACCAGCAACCCTTACTCCAGCAAAGGGTGAGTTTCCCCTTCAAATACCACTGTTAAAATGACACCATAAAATGACATACATATACAGCTACATACAGTGGTGCTTGAACCATTTGGAATTCTCTATAATTCTTTGTACATTTTACCTAAATCTTCCTAAAACTTAAGACTACCTAAGTCTTAAAAGTACACAAGAGGAACCACATCAAACAAATGAGACATATTACATTTTGTCATATATTTATTGAGAAAAATGATTCAATATTACATATCTGTGGATGGCAACAGTAGGTGAACATTTGTTTTCTGACCTGACCTCCTTGTGTAGCAATAATTGGAACTCATAAACATCAGCACTAGCCAATGTGAGAAAGGCCATTAGTTGCTTACATGTTACCTAGGGTTCCTTGTGACCTGGGGAGGCTAATATTGTCTTAAATTTACCCCACTTGTAAACAGTCTGTCTGGTTGCGGAATGGGTATGGTTTTGTAATCAGTTTTTGTAAAATCTTGTTTGTTCGTGTCCTGATTCACATACACTAAAATGTTATCTTTAAATAAAACAGTGCACCCACTTTCACCTGATTGTCATCCCATTCATAGACCTGACTCTAATTTCACCTTCAAATTTTCTGCTAATTCTAAAGGTTTGTGTATTTTTGCCACACATATGTAATACTGGATCAAATAATCATGGTCACGTATTTGTCTTAATTGCTTGTTTTTTATATCCTTATCTACTTTTAGGACTTGTGGGAAAATCTTATTAACTTTGAACTTACGTTTATGCAGAAATATAGAAAATTCTAAAGAATCAAGCACCAATTTAAAGCAATTCAAGCACTACTGTACAAAAACAAGGCTTCAACAAACCATGGATTAACTAATTAAAGAAATATGGCAGTATTTTAAACCTGGTTGTCCAGTGCTGGTCCTCAAGTACCCTTACAATGTGTACTTTAGTGTTTTTTTTGTTTTTTTTAAAGGAGCCTTATTTAAAGAAAGATTACCCCAAAACCCCATCTGTCTCCTGTTAGTGGTGTTTTGTACATACTCTACCAAACACAATCTGATTGTGTGTCAACAAACACCATTTCATGTAAATAGTAATACTCAAATAAACAGATATTGATTTATGTATGCAAACTTATGTCTCCATCATTTTCTTCAAAACATAACATATAGAAAGATGACAAACACAAAGAGCTGCTTTTCTTTGCAAGAATCTGTGTGTTTTCTTGTCATGATTTATTTTATCCTGTACTTTGAGTTTTGTGATGTTGGGTTGGGGCAAAGTATGTGTGTTGGCAAGAGTCTGGCGGTATGATACATACAGTGGGGAAAATAAGTATTTAGTCAGTCACCAATTGTGCAAGTTCTCCCACTTAAAAAGATGAGAGAGGCCTGTAATTGACATCATAGGTAGACCTCAACTATGAGAGACAAAATGTGAAAAAAAAATTGAGAAAACCATTTTGTCTGACTTTTAAAGAATTTATTTGCAAATAATGGTGGAAAATAAGTATTTGGTCAATAACAAAAGTTCATCTCAATACTTTGGTGTATATCCTCTGTTGGCAATGACAGAGGTCAAACGTTTTCTGTAAGTCTTCACAAGGTTGGCACACACTGTTGCTGGTATGTTGGCCCATTCCTCCATGCAGATCTCCTCTAGAGCAGTGATGTTTTGGGGCTGTCGGCAGGCAACACTGACTTTTAACTCCCTCCAAAGGTTTTCGATGGGGTTGAGATCGGGAGACTGGCTAGGCCACTCCAGGACTTACGAAGCCACTCCTTTGTTGCCCTGGCAGTGTGCTTGGGATCATTGTCATGCTGAAAGACCCAGCCACGTTTCATCTTCATTGCCCTTGCTGATGGAAGGAGGTTTGCACCCAAAATCTCACAATACATGGCCCCATTCATTCTTTCATGTACACGGACCAGTCGTCCTGGTCCCTTTGCAGAGAAACAGCCCCAAAGCATGATGTTGCCACCCCCATGCTTCACAGTTGGTATGGTGTTCTTTGGATGCAACTCCGCATTCACTGTCCTCCAAACACGACGAGTTGTGTTTTTACCAAATAGTTCTACTTTGGTTTCATCTGACCATATGACATTCTCCCAATACTCTTCTGGAACATCCAAATGCTCTCTAGCAAACTTCAGACGTGCCTGGATATGGACTGGCTTAAGCAGGGGGACACGTCTGGCACTGCAAGATCTGAGTCCCTGGCGTCGTAGTGTGTTGCTGATGGTAGCCTTTGTAACGTTGGTCCCAGCTTTCTGCAGGTCATTCACTAGATCCCCCCTTGTGGTTCTGGGATTTTTCCCTCACTGTTCTTGTGATCATTTTGACCCCACAGGCTGAGATCTTGCGTGGAGCCCCAGATCGAGGGAGATTAGTAGTGGTCTTGTAGGTCTTCCATTTTCTAATTATTGCTCCCACAGTAGATTTCTTCACACCAAGCTGCTTGCCTATTGCAGATTCAGTCTTCCCAGCCTGGTGCAGGTCTACAATTTGGTTTCTGGTGTCCTCTGACAGCTCTTTCGTCTTCACCATAGTGGAGTTTGGAGTGTGACTGTTTGAGGTTGTGGGCAGGTGTCTTTTATACTGTTAACGACTTCAAACAGGTGCCATTAATACAGGTAATGAGTGGGGGAAAGAGGAGCCTCTTAAAAAAGAAGTTACAGGTCTGTGACAGCCAGAAATCTTGCTTGTTTGTTATTGACCAAATACTTATTTTCCACCATTATTTGCAAATAAATTCTTTAAAAGTCAGACAAAATGATTTTCTCAATTTTTTTTCACATTTTGTCTCTCATAGTTGAGGTCTACCTATGATGTCAATTACAGGCCTCTCTCATCTTTTTAAGTGGGAGAACTTGCACAATTGGTGACTGACTAAATACTTATTTTCCCCACTGTATCACGATGCAGAGATTATAATTCAGTATATTAACATGCAAGATGTGCGGATGTGTAAACTGAGTGGTATGATTTATGTTTATGTAATATTAGGAAAACTATCTAAAATTAACTATAATTAAACATTTTCCCATTTTTAAAATCTGTATTTATTCCTCTAACATCCATCACTACAGCACTACAGGCAACATCATAGCACTTTATAGATAATCTGAGCAAGGGGAAAAATCCATCAGTGATGTTGCTACCTTCCCCTAAAATAATTGTTTTTATAAATGATTTCATTTTGTAATGAGAAAATAAAACTTAAATATGTAAATATGAAAAAGAAAAAATGGCATGGACATAAGTATTCAGACCCTCCTGTAAGACTGTAAATTTAGCTCTTTTTTTAATCATCTTTCAGGTTTTACACCTTGATTGATGTGTAACCACGTGTGATAAATTCTGCTGATTGGACATGATTTTTAATACATTTCAAAAATTCTGATTTTACTTTCTGATTATGTGGTATTGAATGCAGCAATACACCTGAACTGTTTTTGATGGACAAGCAGCAAACACAGTGTCTTTAATTAATGAAAAATAAAAAAACAATATTTTAGGCAAATCCTAATATTTTCTATATCCTAAAAATCTAAATAACCGATGTGGTATGTGCAGAAGCTCAGAAACCTTAGAGAGTTAGTACCGGTACTTTATAAGTCTGGTATGACATTTATTTTCTTCATTACAAAAGGCTTTTCATTTTGACCTTGCTATGCACACATTTTCTATGATGTTTAGGTCAAAGGACTGTGAGGGCTATTGCAAAATCTTCAGTTTGCTTCCCTCCAGGTTGTCCATGATTGATGTAAAGGTACATTCTGAGAGGGTGCATATCTTTGCAAATGATACAAAGTATTAACTGAGCTATTTTGGTTGCATGAGTTAAGATTTGTGGTAAACTTGCTGAGAGGGAACTACATTAGCTATTTGTGTTGGCTGATCAAAATGGGGTCTTGTAAAATATATTCGTACATCCCTTGGACAAAATGCTCAACTTTATGAAATCTTTGTTTTTCATTGGAACATATAGTATTGAAACACTGTATGAAGCAAACATTAGAAGATTACTACAAATCATTTAATAAATGCAGTATTTAAAATGCTCATGCGAAATATGGGTAACTTCCTCTTTATTGAATTTTAGATAAACAGCGTCTTCTTATTCTTCTTTCGGCTGCTCCCTTTTGGGTTCACCACAGCAGATCATCTACCTCCAATCCAGTATAACAATCATATTTATGATCCGCTTTATAGTTTTGGCACAAGTTTTATGCTGGTGCCCTTCCTGACGGAACCCTCACCATTTATCCGGGCTTGGGACCGGCACCGGCAGTGCACAAACTACACCCCTAATGGCTGGTTCTAGGAGATAAACAGTGTATTATACATACAAAAGTATTATACATAACCTGCCTTAAATATGTACAAATTACATGTGAAATATATCACAGTCCCTCTGACATTCAACATCATAGCAGATTTTATGCAATCTGAGCAAGGGAAAAAATCAGTCGGTTGTTGTCTTGTGCTATATTTTTTCAAGGAACTTTAGATAATCAACATCAATGAATCAAAAGTATTATATATAGCAGCATAAAATATGTAGACATTGCATGTTAATCAAAAATGAACCTGTGTGTTGTCATTGTCCTGGTCTTTTCCATACTATATTATTTACAATATATATACCAGCTAATTATATATAAAACCAGCCAATATAAATCTTAACATTAAAATCTGTTCATAGTTTTCACATTTAGGTTTATGCTAATACATAAATCTATCAATTGCTTCCCTTTTCACAAAGAAAGTTTACAGAGTTTTAATAGTTCAATCGTTTAATCTTGAGTAATGTTAAAGAAACAGTCTACTTTAGTCCTTTGTTTTTAGCCAACACACCTGACTCAATTAAGACCAGGTAAAAATGATCAAATCTGCAGTTCAAGGGTACTCCACGATCAACACTAAGAACACTGACAGTAAACTAATAACAAGGCTGCCGTACTGGAACAGATAGAACAGAGTAAAGTGTCTTACAATTGAAACAATGCTTAAAGCTACTTTATTCTGGATATCTTTTTACACTGTAGCTGTATCGTGTATGTGTATGTGTGTGTGTGCGCGTGTATGTGATTGTTTACCCATGTTTTGATAACATTTTTTGCTGGTGTAAATAGAGGTGCAAATGATGACGTTAAACAGAGAACGTCCCTGGCTAGGGCTGCCCCTGACCTTTTGAAAGGGAAAGGGTAAGTTAGTCCACCTCTTTGAATAATAAAAGCATGTGTGAATCAACCACATGTGAAATAGATAGGACATTTAGTCCCATAATCCCTATTGCAGGTATTTGAGCAAAGATTTATGCATGTTTAAACAACCGTTATACACTGTGATAGATGCAGTTGACATGAATAATAAATACACATATTCTCCTTATATCAAGTATCCTGATAAATATTGCTTGTCTTTTCTACTTTTAAAGTTATAATTTTTAATGTATTTGACTTTTTTCCTCTTCATAATCTGATCTAGACTTAGTGAATAGTGAACTGTTGTTTTAAATAAAAAAACATTAAACCATGCCCATGATCTAATTTGTCTTTGTGAAACACTGCTTTCAGGGTTCAGTACAGCCTTGATATTGCAGACAGACTTGCCGATGAACATGTCCTCATTGCGCTATATGTGAACCTCCTCCAAAAGAACCGCTCCTGGTTAGTTTGGCCAGCTTGACTGTAGTTGCACTGGCAAAAATTTTTTGTCTACATTTGTAGTCACCATCTTAGTCTAAGCATCAACTTTGACAGTAAACATTGTAAATTCTTAAGTTAAAAAATAGATTTGTGCAAATTTTACATAACATTTTGTTAAACTGTGATTAGATGTGGAATGGTGACCATTTTTGCCCCTTTACGTTTGTGAATTTTGCAGCTTGCCAATTGGCCAGGCTTTTGTTTTTGAAGGCTTTGTGCAATTCAATAACTTTAAGGAAATTAAAAGCTTTGATTAATCCTCATTTTAATTTAATTTGTGCTGCCTATTTTGGTTTTAAGTATCAGCCCATTGACAATTTTTATTTTTTGTGTGATTTTATTGGCCCACTTTTGAATAACACTTGTTAATTTAAGGCCTAATTTAATTTGTATAGTAGATCCAAGTGTTTTGGATCCAAATTCCACTGCGTACATATTTAAGTCCAGGATTGGGCATCTTAAATATTGATTATTAACCTCTTATTTTGCATGGTTATACTGAGCTGTGGTTCATAATTGAAACATTGCAACATATCCAGCAAACCCATGCATCTACTGAAGATTTTCATAACTACACAAGGGAGCAAATAGTTTAATCACATGCTAACAGTCACTACACATTTGTAACCATTCCTTTTAGTTATAAATAAAAGCCTAGGTTTTTACAGGTTTTGTAAGTTTTGTACAGGTGTACAAATTACTTTACACTTGTACTCAGATTACTTTATCTATCTTTATCACCTGTCTTTTATGCATTTTAATATATATTTTCAGCTGATTATATTTTAATAGGCTGATATCTTTTTGAAGAATTTAATCATATTACATATCTATGTAGTGTGTATACCCTTTTTGTCTTTCAAGGAGCTGATTTTAAAGTTCAGGAAATGTGGTGCATGCAAATCATATAATAACTTCCCCACACTACCCATTATTATTTATAGCATAACTTCTGGTCACATTTATGATGACCTCAGAAACCTTGACCTGAGCTTCAATACTCAACTTTATTTCTAATCCTGAATGTTATTTCTAATTTTGTAGAATGCTCTTTGGTCTGAATTTCACAGGTTGTTTTCAGATTCATAGTTTTTTTTCTAATAGTTAAGGGGTTTTTATCCAGAACACTATCTATAATTAACCTTTCTAAGTGATTCTCAAGTTGAGTCAGTTGTAAGTCAGTTATGTCCTTGTTGAGGTAATGTCTATGTAAATGTAGAGCTTGCTAAGCACAGGTGTTGAATACATCCAAGCAGAATTTTTCAGCTAGAACTTTGTCAGAATTTCTTCAGATTTTTTTTTTTTTTTTTTTACCTAAAATGAATATTAATCAGTTGCATTCTTTTAAAATAAAATATGTATCATTGACATTTGTATTACAGATAGTTTAATGAATTGTAAGGTAGTTGAATACTTCTCCAAGAAACCATTACTACCAGTGCCATTACATTTGTGAAAGATTGGGTCATTCTAATGAACTCTCTGAATTTGGATTAGGATGCCATCAATACAAGTCACATCGTGACTTTCTTCTTCTACATATTCCATGAGCAACTGTGAGTAATTTTGTTGAAAAGTCGAAGCGTTTGGGAACCACAGTAATTAAGCCAAGAAGTAGTGGACCACATAGAGTTCTGAGGTGTATAGTGCAAAAAAAGGGTCCAAGGCTCTGCTGACTCAGTAATTACAGAGTTCCTAATCTCCACTGGCATTAACATCAGCACTTAAACTGTGTGCTAGGAAGTTCATGGCATGAGTTTCCAAGGCCAATTAGCTGCATGCAAAGCCTTACATCATGAACAACAATACATTGCGCCAACAGTAAAGTTTGGTGGAGGAGGGATAATGCTACGGGGTTGTCCCTTAGATCCAGTGAAAGGAAATCTTAATGCTTCAGCATACCGAGACAATTTGGACAATTGTATGCTTTCATACAATGTTTCATACATTGATGAAAGCATGACCCTTTTCTGTTCCAGTGTGACTGTGTCCCAGTATGCAAAGCAAGCTCCATAAAAGCATGTTTGGGTGAGTTTGGTATGAAGGAACCTGGACAAGGCCCACACAGAGTCCTGACCCTAGCCCCTTCCAACATTTTTGGGATGAACTAGAACACTGTAAAACATGCCCTCTCCTCCAAAATCACTGCCTGACCTCACAAATGCTCTCCTGGATGAATAGACAAAACTTCCCACAGATGCTCTCAAACATGAAGAGTGGAAGCTCCTTGCTTTGAGGCACACAGTAGTTTGAGTTTCCAATTTCTCCTACCTCCTTGACCCATGCTTCCTCCACATCACATGTAACTACCGTAACATTTGTCACTGAGCTGCTGAACTTGCTTGCATTTGTGTTTGGATGGATTTACTTATATTTGTGGAAGGAAAGGAAGACTGCTTTCTGGTATTCCCATATTGTTTTCAGAAATGTTAACTTTACCGTTCATAAGGTTGTTTAGGCATACTGGCATCAGCATTGGAGTCTGAAACAGCACAAACTCTCATTCTGTGATGTCAATTTATTATTTATGTATTTATTTATTTCTTCCTGGGCATTTTATTGCCTGCATTTTCAATACTGGGTCAGTATCTACAAACAAAAGATATCAATATCAGGAAAGAAAGCAGTATACCATCTGTGACCATCTGATTTTTAAATCGAAATAATTTCTCATAACCATTATCTACACAATATTTCATATGTATTTACTTCTGTGCTGTTTGCTACTATTGAGAATCATTTCTCTACATCATGGTGTCAAAACAGATTCTTTCCATGCAACAGCTTTGCAGAGTTTAGCATTCTGCCTCATTAAACACACCTGATTCAGCTCATTAGTTAATTGGCAAGACCTTCATGAGCTGAATTCTGAGGGAAAACTCTTATCTCTGTAGAGTTGTGACCTGGATAGACAGCAGTTTTTGACATTCTTTCAAGTATTACATCAGCTTATAAACCACAATTTGCAAAGTAACCCACACAATTATTTTGACGAGCCACTTACTGATTTTTTTTATTGGCAGCTTGCTGGAAACCTGCAGCAGTTACCAGGATGATGAGCACTACCTGATTGCCCGCTACGCCTCCCAATTGGCTGCTGATGAAGTGTCAGCGGTAAGATTTTGGTCATACTAATCACAACCTATATATTGGCAAAGATGTGAAACTATTGTCTATGTCACTTTTTTTATTTGAGAGTTGCATTGGTGGTAGTACATTATTTGGTAATCTATATTCTTGAGAACTGTGAATAAAATAAATTTGAATTTACCTACATTGTAGCAAGCCAGAGCGCCAGGTGACACATCCCTTTCCCTGGACACAAACAGACAACAGCGGCAGCTCATTGCTGAGCTGGAAAGCAAGAACAAGTAAGGAAATGGACACAAGAATCTCATAATGCAACATGTGACTTTCAGTACCTACTACATCCATCATCTACATGCATTGCATGGAAGGCACACATAATTTGTCAAAAGAAAATGCAATCTGAAACAGGTCACTTGTTCAGTAGCTTTACACTTAAGTACCTTGGGACTATGCATAGACTATATCAAGTAGTGTGCAGTCTGTTTAATGTGTTTACAGGGAGATTCTACTGGAGATTCAGCGATTAAGGCAGCAGCATGATGAAGCATCTCAGCCATCTAATGACAAAGGCCAGCAAAACCCTACACTACTCGCAGAGCTAAGACAGCTTAGGTATAAATACATATTAAACAACCCTTTTTTTTTAGGATTTACACATAACACCAGATATAGTGTAGATGTAGATACACTATATATCCCAATCAGCTTTACTGTATCAAGTTGTTGGGTGAGTCAATATGTTTGGATCCACCTAACAAAAAGTTTAGCTTTAGATCATTTCTCTCATTCTCAATTCAACCCATGTTTTTTTTTTTCTGTGGGATTTGTTACAAACAATGTTCACTTAGTTTTAGGTTGGTGGCACATTAGAAATGAAAGATGCCACTTTTGTGATCTGTAATGAAGCTATCCTTAAAATTTCTTTCATTAGACAAAGGAAAGAAGAGTTAGAACAGAGGATGTCTGCTCTTCAGGAGAATCGAAGAGAACTCATGGTCCAGCTGGAACAGCTCATGCTCCTGTTAAAGGTACACAACCAGTGTTGTAGGGTTCATCTCTACATGGTGCTGACTAATCAAATGAGGGTTTGTTTGTTTTTCACCTTAAAATAAAACACACTGGTTTATAGCACCATGAGCTGCATAGCATAGTTTTGTTGTAAGCACTGTAACATCAATTAGAAAAGTAATTCATTTGTGTTTTACTGGATAGTGCTGTCTTTCTGTGTCTTCTTAATGCTCTCTCTTCACAATGTATAGTTAAGTTTTAATATTGGTGAACAATAGCCTATTAATTTCCATATTTCTCATAATTATCATACTTTGTAATCAGCAAGTAGTTCATGGGAGAAAACCCACCAATATAACAGAGTTGAAGGTGTTTTGTACTATGAGATAAAATTCCTCCACACTGAAGTGCAAGACTAATCAACAATTACTAGAAATGCACAGTGGGGTCACACCAAATACTAAAAGCAATGGTTCACATTTTTTTGCCACTCACAGATATGTAATATTGATTTACTTATTGAGAAAAATGATCCAAGTTTAACATTTTTGTTCAATATGTTTGGTTATCCTTTTTTAGGACGTTTTAAAGTAAATTATTGCAGAAATATTGAATGATCTAAAGGGTTCACACCTTATATTTGTGCAATATGACTAATTAAAAAACAAAACTCACCTTCCAAGCACACAGACATCTTGGATCTGTGATTGATTGCTCTCCAAAAAAAACTTTGGGCACATAGCTACCAGCTTCTCACTAACAGGACATTAAGAGTTAATAAGGTTACAACAAAAAGGTCCTGTGAAACATTGCTAGATATCTCATATATAAGCTATTTACACCTTGAGAGGCCATCATGCAATTGTGTTGGCCCTGTACACGATACTCAACAATGCCACTCCAGCTAGCAGAACATTGAGCAATATTTTCTGAAAGTATATATCATCACAGAAATGTTATGAAAAGGTGTAATGTCATAATGGTTTGCATTACAACATTATTAAAATGTTCCTTACACAGCATTCCCAAAAACGAACACTATGGCAACATATAAAGGAACTTTCCAAATACTAAACATAAAATATATAAATCAACTATATTGCTTGCACTGATAGTGAAATATGCCATTTAGAATAAAGAAATAAACCTTAAAAAGTTTAATAAAAACACTTTAGGCACTTCCAGAAAACTGAAGACAGATTCAACATTCTAAGAACCATAGTTGAAGGGCATTCAGGATGGTCACATAGCAGCTACCCAGTTGGGATTGTAAGACAGCACATTTGCCCTCTCTGGATAGTTAGCTTGGCTCTTTTTTGGCACTAATTGTGATGGTAACCAGTGTAGTGTTTGTTTGCTGATGTAACAGATAAGATGTACCGTGACGTTGTGTTAGTATCATTTTGAGACAATATGGTGGCTAGCTACATGTGTCTCTGTGGAAGTGCATGCTGCAGCTAGTTCGTAAAAAGTGAGAGAGAGTCTTTATTGTCAATAGAATAGAATAGAATAGAACTTTATTGATCCCTTGGGAGGGTTCCTTCAGGGAAATTAAGGGGTGCAACAACTGTATATATGAATTAAAAAATGTAAAAGAGACTGTCCATGACAAGATGTTCTGAGCTTTGCGGAGACAATGGGAACTGTAAAGATCTTTCAGGAAGGAAAGAAGGCAAACAGTGATATTCTGGGTGGTGATGATGACCCTTTGGAGCACTTTCCCCTCAGATGCTGTACAACTTGCAAACCACACACAAATGCAGTATTTCAGTATGGTGTTTATGATGGAATGGTAAAAAACTGTTTTGGGGTAAATGGTTCTTTAAGAATCCTCAGAATGTAAAGTCTCTGATGGGTCTTTTTCGGGGGTTTTTTGTTTTGTTTTTTTTGTTTTTTTTAACCAATGTTCAGGTCCGATCCTCCTCTGTGTGCACACCCAAATACTAAAAGACTGAAAACCTCTCCACATATTGCCCTCTGATCAAAAGGCTGAATATCTGTTTTTGTTCCTCCTGTAGTCTAATATCAGCTCCTTGCTTGTAACAGTGTTAAGAATCAAACTGTTGTCCACACACCACACAACCAACCATTTCGCCTTGTCTCCATATGCAGACTCCACCTGAGATGAGCCCCACTGCAGTGGTGTCATCTGCAAATTTAATGATGCTAGTGCTGGGGTAGGAAGGGGTGCAGTTATGGATGTACAGGGTGTAGAGTAGCCCTGTGGGGAACCAGTGCTGAGGCTTAGGACTGATAAAATGTGGGGGGCCACTCTCACTCTCTGGTCTAAATTAGGGAGGAAAAATCTGGGATTAGATTGAAAATGTTGGTTTGAAACTGAATCTGTTTACTAAAGTGAACAGTGTATTTCCATTACACAGTTTCAATAGTTCCTCCACAAACATATTTTCTACAAAAAGGCAGTCAATGGGGCTTGACATTCTTGCTTTTTAGTCTTGCACTGAAGTAATAAGAAAGCTGGCTAACATAATAGAAGAAAAATAAAAATGGACAATGAAACATTTCTCTGCTTCTCAAAATTTTCTCCAAATCCTATTCTGGATGTAGTAAAAGTTCATCATTGTTCATTTAAAATTTGATTACTTTTGTTCACAGGAACAAGAATTAATGCAAATGGTAAGTTTTATGCTTGTTAAGGGTTTGAAAACATGTTTTGGGTTTAATGCATAGGAATGCCCCCTAAATTATACTGAAATTAAGTGAATGGTTGTGGATTAACATCTGTGTGTATGCATAAAGTGATTTCCTTTTATAAAGGAAAATCTTCCTACTGTGATGAGTCTAGTGTGTCTTAACAAGCATTACAACATTTTTTCATTTGTCAGTTCTAAACTGATCTATTGCCCCTCAGAGCCTCAAAGGGATTCAATAATTTAAAAGAACAGGATTGCTAAATGGTTTGATTGCTCAATGAAGTGTAGGCATGTTTGTGTGCTGATTAGTTTGAATGCTTTCATGCTTCACAAGAAACAGACATTCTAAAACATGATCAGAATAAGTTAATCAGATAATCACTGAAATGAGAACGTTCATTATATTATCAGTGAGGAAATGTTTACCTAGATGATTGCAACTGAATCAGGCATGGGAGCTTTATTGGTTTACATACTGTGCTCATTAATCAGGACATATGAGGACTGAGCATGTCCACTGATTTTGTTAATTTATTTTGTGGTATTTTATGCTTTGTTTGACAGAATCAAGGTGCTGGCTCATCTCCTCGCTCCTCCCCAAGCCACACAGTGAGCAGCTCCATCCCCATGCCTGTCTCGACAGCTTCTGGTAACACCACTCCCAGTCAAACACCTCAAGACTCCCTCATGGGCCTAGGAGGAGATGTGCAGCAGGCATTTGCTCAGAGTAACTATGGCAACACTACACACTCTTTGCTAGAATAAAATGTCCTGATATTTCAAAATGATTTATGATACAACTCAAGGTTCTAGTATAATATAGTAAGGCTTTTGGAGCCAGTTTCCAGATAGACATGTAGCCTTGTTGTGGACTATATTTTCCCTTCAATGGGACATTTTTATTTAAAATGTTATCTAGTCCAGGACCAGGACAAGAAAGCAACCACTGATGTTTTATTCATAGTTTTGTTTTTTCATGCCTGATATAACATTTCCTATGTGTGAAGATTCAGTAGAGGGAGCAAGTCACCAAGTTACCAAGTCATTAATCTATAGTGTGGAACTTAGTTGCATTGGAACTAAAAGCTAAAATTCAGTTAGTTTATAATACACTGCTCAAAAAATCAAGATAACACTTTATCTTCATTCGTCAGATCTCTATGAATGATTCATGTTGAAAATCTTTAGATATAAATCAAATCAAATCAAAATTTATTTGTTTAGCGCTTTTCACAACTAATGTCACAGAGCAGCTTTACAGAAATCAAAAAATAAAAAGGTTAACAACATTTACATTTACTTTTACATTTATGGCATTTAGCAGACGCCCTGATCCAGAGAGACTGTGCGCTTTGCTGTTCACCAGTACAAGGTCTGACAATGAGGATCTCAATACCTAACAGCATTCAGGGTACTGTTGGCTATCACAAGGAGGTTTGTGTGTCCCTCCATATGCCCATGCCTCCCCAGACCATAACTGACCCACCACCAAACTGGTCATGGTGGTTGATGTTGCAGGCAGCATAAAATTCATCGCAGCATTTGCGGACTCTTTCACATTTTAATATGAACCACTCGATATGAATGTGTCAATACAGTGCCTTGCGAAAGTATTCACCCCTCTTGTCTTTTTATCTATTTATCTATTATGTTGTGGTTTTTTTTTATCTAAATTACATAGAAATGTTGGTGAATTGAAATGAGGGGGAAAAAAATGGAAATTAAAAACTGAAAATTGGCATGTGCAAATGTATTCACCCCCTTTGCTATGAAGCCTTGGGGCAATTAATTACCTTCAGAGGTCACATACTTATTGAACTGAAGTGTCACTTGACACTAATCTATCAGTATACACACCTTTTCTGAAAGGCCCAAGAGGCTGCAACACCATTAACAAGAGGCACAGCTAACTAAACAACACAACAGAGTCATGTTGTTGAGAAATACAAGTCAGGATTGGGTTATAAAAAAATATCCAAATCTCTGATGATCCTCCCAGACCACCATCAAATCCCTTATCATCAAATGGAAAGAACATGGTGCTACAACAAACCTACCAAGAGAGGGCCACCCACCAAAACTCTAAGACCAGGCAAGGAGGGCATTAATCAAAGAGGCAGCACAGAGACCAAAGGTAACTCTGAAGGAGCTACAGAGTTCCGAAGTAGAGACTAGAGTTTCTGTCCATATGACCACAAAAAGCTGTTCTCTCCAAAGAGCTGGGCTTTATGAAAGTGTAGCCAGAAAAAAAGCCTTTACTTACAGGTTTTGAGTTTGCCACATGTGGGAGACTGCCCAAATGTATGGAGGAAGGTGCTCTGTTCAGAAAAGACCAAAACTGAACTTTCTGGCCACCAAGGAAAGTGCTATGTCTGACACGAGAACACCATCCCCACAGTGAAACATGGTGGCAGCATAGTGCTGTGGGGATGTTTTTCAGCAGCAGGGACTGGGAAACACAGGGATGTCTGTCAGTGATTTGAGCCAGGGATGAAGGTTCTCCTTCCAACAGGATAATGATCCAAAGCATACTCTCAAAGCAACACTCAAGTGGTTTAAATGGAAATTTGTAAATGTCATTGGAATGGCCTAGTCAAAGCCCAGACCTTAATCTAATTGAGAATCTGTGGTCAGACTTGAAGATTGATGTTCACCACCAGTGGAGGCCATCTACATGAGCTGGAGCTATTTTGCCTCAAGGAATGGACAAAAATCCCAGTGGAAAGATGGGCCAATTCCATAGACTTATCCAAAGCAACTTGCAACTGTAATAGCCACAAAAAGGGCCTTTACAAAGTACTGACTTTAGGGGGGTGAATAGTTATGCATACTTGAGTGAATACTTTCACAATGCACTGTATGTGCTCAATATGAACCTGCCCTCAACTGTGAAGAGACCTGCCAATTCTGGTGTTTTCTGGAGAATGCCAATGGAGCTGCTTGTGCTGGGCTCCGAGTACACATCCCACTAGAAGACGCCGAGTCTGGTCTTAGTGGAGTCTGATTTTTTGAGCAATGTGTTTTGTGTATATGTTAGGTAGGCCTGTCATGATAGTTACATTATCAACTTATCCTACAATAAAATGGACATGACCTCATTTTGATGACCACAAGATTACACATTGCTGAATTGCGTATTTTAGCCCCTCACAATGTTTTGTTCTCTCATCTGTTTTCTGTCTGTGTCTGTGAGCATACAGCAGCATCTATCATACAGGAAATGAGCACAGTGGGGTCCTCCATATACACAAAGCAAAGTAAATCCCCATCCCCCACCCCCATAGTTCAGCATACAACTGAGTCATGGATAAAGTCCCAAAGTTTCATCACAGTTGTCTAGAATACAGTTGCCATATTCTTTTGTATCATTTATTCAAGTGGTCAGGTATGGCCTGCATATTGTCAAGTTGTCCTTTTGTGAACAAAAATGCATCGCAAGTGGTTTCCAGTCATGCAGACAGTGTCTGACCTTGCACAGTTTATCATTTGTACAATGGTACAGCTGCAGTACATTGTACAGCTGCATTTCGCTGTGAGACTCTGCTGGAAAATATGTCCCAAAGACAGCTTAATTCCATCCAGGAATGTTTGGAAAAGTGAACCAAAATGGGCTCATTTCAAAACTGCATGTGGGGAAAGTTCTCTGAATAAACAAGGAAAGCACATTAACATGAGGGAACTGGTGTTCTGTCCAGTTGTGCTACCCATCTGAATGTGTTACTTAAGAGCACTCTGCCTGTGCTGAGGATTTTTTATGTTTCCCTGATAATTCTGTATTCCTCAGGTGCAGTATACAATCAGAATGTACTGTTATTATTGCTTGTACATACAAAAACTATTTGTGTATCTCTTCAGTTACTGTATTTTACCCTCATATTGGGATTTGGGCTCAAAACGTCCTACCTTCATCCTATAACTAATCCTGGAAGCATTTTCTGATACAGTGCTGTTGCCATTTTTGAAATATCCTGCCTACAGTTTTCTTTAGGCAGCTTTCCCTTTAAATACACACTATGGTAACATTGTTCAACAAGGTAGCCCAATTTGTTAGGACTTTGTTTAAAAAAACAGTGTTTTTAAGGATGTTTAATTTATGTATTTAACTGTTTTTTTTAACAGAATTTTCTGAATTATCAAAGGTTCATTGCTCCTTAAAAGGCTTAATTTAATTCTTATGCTATTATCATATCACAGCATAAATGGTCTGAAAATTACATGATTATAATTTATCGATTTCATGACAGGCCTAGCTTAATTTATAAACTGTGCAAAGGTCTCAGGTTTTGGTCAGTTGTGACATGTTGTACAAGATGTGTGGTCCTTCAAGTCATAGACAATTATTTTTGATAATGTAATGGATGAATGGGCAGAACATAATTGCCCTTTATGACAGTATTCAAAATTAGGTGAACTAGCAGTTGAATTTTGAGAAATAATTATCAATGTATTATATTTGTAATGACTGTATTTGTTGTTATAGGCTCCAGACGGAACTTAAGAAATGACCTCCTTGTGGCTGCGGACTCCATTACCAGTACAATGTCCTCACTGGTTAAGGAGCTCCACTCAGGTAAACTGCTCATTTAAACTATTTTAAACTCTAATCAGGATTGAATGAGACTGGCAGTGTATTCTGAGTACTGAGACACAAATTTTATTTGGTAAACAAACAAGTTAAAGTGCTAACAATCTGAATACTGCCCTCTATGGGCAGAAAGGCATGCATTGTGTTTTAAAATGTCAAAAAGTAATATTTGATTTAGTATTATTAGAGCTTACTCACAACATATCTTTCTTAGTTGGCAGCGAGAGTGACAATAATGCTGATGCAGAAGCTGAACGCTCACAGTTTGATGGCTTCACAACGGTCACTGCAGAAACCCTCTCTGCCCAGCTCAACCACTCCAAAGCATGGTAAAAAATAGAAATTTCAGCCAAAGGCATCTACATTTGTTGTGTAATTTTAAATATGACTTACTGTGACTGGCACAACCCTACAATAATATCCAAAATTAATTGGGTGGCAACAGTTCCTTTTCCTACACATCAGACAAATATGTACAAGACTTACATACTCGTGTTCACAGATACACTCACAGGAACAGGGTTTACAATGTCTGAGTTGAGAGTTGAGAAAAAGGAAGATGTAAACAATACAATTTCTACAAGAGGCATCGCAAGTCAACTGTGTTATGCCAGTGCTTAATATAATTCTCATTAGCACCATGATACAAAAAAGAATGTTTATTCCAGTAGAAAAGAGGGAGAAAGGAGGGGGATCATAGAACTAAGAGAATTATATTCAGAATAATCATTTTGACAATGCAAATATGACTGAAAAGAGAAATGGCAAGACTAATCTGTCTGAGCCATTCAAAGCAACCTTATAATTGAATTTAACTATACAGTTTAGTGAGGGGAATATGTTACTCATGGATAGCTAAAATGTTGTACAATGGGGCTATTGTAAGGAACACTTTGGCATGATTATTTAAAGTACAGATGGCACAATGGCACTGTTCCTGTTACTGATCAGATACTGATCCAGTATCCAATATTATAGAGTGGTGAATGCAGTGGTTTTGTGGAAGAAACTGTAATTATTCCTACTTTCCTATGTCCAAATGTTTGTGGACACATATTCAAATGGATGTATTCAGCTATTTTGCATCCGTTGCTGACACAGAGGTGCAAATGCACACATAGTTTATGTTTGCCCATTGAAATATACTCCCTAGGGCAGATAAACATCCAACATTTGGCATCATATCTAATGACAGGTGTGGGCTGTCATTAGCAATGCCCCCAGCACCAAGCTGTGGCATATTGGGACTCTGGGATTAAAGCACCCCATCCAGCATGTTTGGGATAGGTTAGTGAGTTGTTCTGATCTCACTGATGTACTTGTCTCTAAATGCTCACAACTATGCTGAAAACTGGTAGAAAGCCTTCCTTCAGTACTTCCTTCCTTCCTACAGTAGAGGCAGTTGTTCCAAAAAAGCAGGTTAAAACATTGTTAATTCCCTTGATTTCAGCTGCCTCTGTCACTATAGTCCCGCTTAAACATGCACTTACTCTCATTCAACTTCAGCTGTACTTTACACTTTACTGTACTCAAACTTAACATTTTTAGGATTATAATTTCTGTTCCTATTATTTGTATTACTGTTGCTATTTATGTACTTGTACACAACCTATTCTTAATCTAACAAATCTGAAGATATTAAACATTACACAATTTGATCAAATTCATTCTTCTTTTTCTTCTGATATGCAGTCCAGCATATTTGCTGATTTTGGTCTGATGCACCAAGTGAATATTGGATGAGTGCCATTTCTTATTTAAATGAATTTACAGTAGATATATAAAGCTTGTTTTCCAGTAAGATGGTATAAAACACAGATATATTAGTGCTAAATACATCATATCTCTCACTCAAATCTTTGGCCACACTAATAACTCCAGATTAAACAATGAGAGTAAGCCCCAATCATTTCTTTGACAACACAAGCATGAAGACAACACATGCTATAAAGCTTGTTACAAATACTGAAGTGAACCATAACCATGAATTGATAGGAGGGAGCCAAGGCTTAGTTACAGCCCAGCAATTTTTTATTAAATGGCACTAGTAATGCACTAAAATTTTTCTTTTTTTTTTTTCTTTTTTTTTTGTTTTTGTTTTTCAAAATTCAATTTCACTTCAGTTTAACATGATATCATGAGTATAGGGAGATACAACCGTCCTTCAGTGCACACACTGTGAAGAACACAGTTTAGCCCAATCAGCAGTCAGAGCCTTCACAATCTCAGCAGTTGAAATGCAGAAGCTCTAATGTGCAGAGTCCTTGAAATTATATGAAGGGAAATGAATGACATGGGTTTATGAAATAGGTACAAAAACCCCACATAATTAAATTGAGGGGGAAAAAAAGATACATTTAAAAATTATTTGATAGCCTTCAGCAAAGCTGCAGTCTTGTCCAGCAGATCAGTGGTTCACCTCAAGTATTAATAAAGCCTTTGAGGATCTGTACCACAGTGAGCCTACTTGGTCTCCAATATTAGAATGGAGAAACATTGGATAAAAGAAAATGTTACTAACACGTTTACACCAGTAGGTGTCATCATCAAGATATCCTTGAAACCTAAATGGGAACCGAATAACAATCAAACAGAAATGGGACAAAGTTTACGAAGAACATATTTCAAGAACATATATCAGTCACTTGAGAAAATAAATAATTGCAGTGCCGTTGGCAATATCACTTATAATTAATTTTATAAAAGTCACAGGACACCTTTTTTAACAAAACTGAAAAATCATCAGATCATCTTCAAGGACAGAAGCTGTCAGCCTTACCAAGGCTGCTTCAGTTAGTTAGGATCTACATAAACTGTACCTAATTCCTTTGTCAGCTGACTCATGATTATCAAATCAGCTGTTCATTTTGAGTATTCAAATTGAGGAAAAGGAAAAAAATATTTTTTAACAGATCCCTTAACTTCTGTGGTATGGGGTGGGCCCAATAGGATGGAAACTGAAAAAGGCTACGGAAAAGAAGGAAATGAGAATGAGTTGGATCATCAGCTACAGAGAGAGTTGAGGATGGAGGACCAAACACTGGCAGGAGAAGACATGGTAAATGCAATACACATTCATACTGATTTTTCAAACATGTAATTAACAAAGAGTTGCTTTCAGAAGATAACTTGCATTGTGAATACAGGCACATGTGCACACCTAGAAGGAACCTTAAACATTGAAATATGGTCAGCTGTTGCTTCAACACAGAAAAAAAAAACATTTAATGTTAAGTGGTTGTGAAAAGAATAACAAAATACATATCAAAATTGAAATTTCAACTTTGAATGCTGTTTGCATTAAAAAATAAAATCAAAATCACCAACAAAGAAAAAATGTTTTGATACCGACACTCATTGACTTTTCGAAATCTAAACTTAATTCAAGGGTGATTCAGTGGAGAATAGCTGGTGAAATGCCAGATGGGAAATCTGCATGTTAAGGTATACTTACACAAGCTTGTGAATGTTTTGTGAACACAAATTCCAGTAGAATATAGTGAAATGCAGTGACAATACAATGGTGCATATTTATATGTTAGCTTATTTACACTGGCGAATGAGGTACCTTAAAGCTCAAAGAGTTCATTCATTCATTCATTTTCCAAACCGCTTATTCCTGAATAGGGTCACGGGTGAGCCGGTGCCCAGCCGGCAACTCTGAGCGCAAGGGCGGGAAACAACCCTAGACAGGGCGCTAATCCATCGTAGGGCACACACATGCACACTCACATCCACACACTAAGGGCCACTTTAGAGTCACCAATTCACCTATCATGCATGTCTTTGGACTGTGGGGGAAACCGGAGTACCCGGAAGAAACCCACGCGAACACGGGGAGAACATGCAAACTCCACACAGAAACTTCCCAGGTCACCCCACCCGGGGATTGAACCCAGGTCCTTCTTGCTGTGAGGCAACAGCGCTATCCACTGCGCCACCGTGCTGCCTAGCTCAAAGAGTTGTTGACACAAATTCATTCTGTCATTTGAAAAATGCACTAATTCCTTAATTTGTCATGAAATAATGAGAGAACTGGCCATACCTGGTCATGAAACTGCTTATCGATTGACCACTTACTTTTGAGCCTGTTAAAATGAAGGGGCTGTTAGTTTTGCTTTGTTTTTTTTATTGTAATTCGGTTGCAATATTTTTATTAAATTTAATTAATTTGATTTTAAAGCTAAAAGTTCAAATATTTCCTGTGCTGAAGATTTGACTTGGACTACAAATGGCACATGTAATCTTTTAATTTTGCAGATTGTTCAGTGCATCTTTTTCTACAGTGACGTCCTTAATTTTTGGAACATACATACATTTTCTTATTATTATGCCCCTTTTAAAATCGCAAAGTAACCATTCAGACTTGATTAATATATTAATTTGTATAGATTTCAGTGTCTTCACCATGTTGAAGGCACTTTCTACTCAATCCTCCAGTTTCAGGGCATTTCAGGACATTTGGCTTCAAACACCCTTAGTTGCCATTGTTCAACATGAGGACAAAATCTGTACTAATGAAAGTCAAAAAGCTATTATGAGACATTAAAACAATACAAACAAACAATAAAACCATTAGAGACAGGAGTAAAATCTTGGGATTATCAAGTGTGTGGAATGTCATTAAGAATGCACTGGTGAGCTCATTAATCACAAAGGGTCTTCACTGAAAAATGACAAAAGGAACTGTGATATAGTAAAGAAAAAAAACTCAGTAATCTGCCTAAAAGATCAGAATCAGCCTTCAGGAGGTGGGTGTGTATTTGTCAGAGATTACTATCTGCAGAGGTCTTCATGAACTGAAACAGAGAGACTACTGTACAAGATACAAACCACTACAGTATGGCCAGATTAGAAGAGAGTATTTTAAAGAGCTGCAGAATTCAGGATGAAGGACTTGTGGACAGAGTAGACCAAGATTAACATAAGAGCAAAATGTGGACTGCTTACAATCTAAAGCATACAGCAGCTGAAAAATATGGTGGAGGAGTATCATGGCTTGGGCATGTATGGCTGTCACAGATACTGGCACACTTACATTCATTAATGACGTAACGGCTGAAGGAAATAATGCAAGAATTTCTGTGGTGTACAGGAACATTCTGTCTGCTTAGTCTGCTCCAAATTCATTGTTCAGCACTTCATCCTACAGCACATAAAGATCCCAAACATAACATTAAGGCAGCACAGGTATTTCATAAAAAGATAATGGAACGTTTTTTTCCATTCCCTGGATTCAACTGAGCGTGCATTCCATGTGCTGAAGATAAAACTTAACCTCCTAAGAACTCCCGAACTGTTGCATGGCATGCATTTTTTATTTCTCTTTGCTGTTTGGGCTAATTGGCACCTGATTAGTGTAAAAACAAAGAATTAGCTTTTTACATGATGTAGTTTCTGAGAAAATGATGTCCACATATGAGGACTTTAGTTTTATATTTCACATATATATCATAGAACACAGTGAAGTCACAATTAGTGATAATGTGCAAAACATTTATTTTGTGGCTGAACATAGCAGCATTCTTTTCCCCTTGGACTAACACATCTGGGTCATCCTGTTCTGAAAAGTCAGAGCTGTCATTGGCATGCTGAGCCAAGAAGGTCCATTCGAAATTCAAAGAACTGCATGATGTTCTTCTGTGGCATGCCACATAGAGTCAGGTCTTTGTGTGGACGCCACACATGTGGACGCCAGGTCCTAGCAGGTTAAGGGAACGAGACCACGGAACAAACAAGAGCTAAAGAAGGCTGCATTAGAGGCTTGGCAAAGCCTCACCAGAAAAGGTACTCAGCACTAGTGATGTGAATCATAGACTTAAAGCAGTCATTGCAACAAAATACTAAACTTTACTGCTTTAAATGTATCAATCATTGCTATGTCTCAAATATTATGCAAATAAAATGTTCCAATTTCAACATGGTGAAACCCAAATGTATGTGAATACCCTTAAATTAAGTTCTGGAGTGTGTACTTTAATTGGTTTGATTAGAAATTTTAAATTGTGTGTTGGTTGCAAACATAATGGAGGACAGTAAAGCAATACGCAACAAGGCCGATTTGTGCCATGATGTACCAAAAACACCCTTCTCCATGATCAAATCACAGTAACACATGGTTTTTGTTGTCTTATTGCTTTTATAAAATACTTGTCAACATAATATATTATAATCTATACCAGGGTTCAATTTATACATCTGTTTGTTTACAAAAACCTTTAACTACTAACTATTCTTCCACCACACAATGTAGTCTGTTAACAGTGAACACTGTTTCTAAATGAGAGAGAATGTTTAGATATAATAATAAAGCTTATTCCATATAGCAAAATATGTTTCTGTGTACTCAGAAGATTTTTTTCTTTTTCCACATAGTACATGATTAAAATAGTGTTGGTTTCTTTCCTGGTGGGCTGAACAAATTTGGCTCTGATTACCTTTTGGTAACTCAAGTTAGCATATCTAAGTGGGTTTAAAATAGGACCACATTACTTTCAGGAATTCAGTTGTACTTTACACTGTAAAATGTACATTTAACAGAACAGTTGAAGCTTTTTAGAGAAAAGATCCATTTATCACATGCTGACTTGATTGAAATCATCCTTGTTTTGTCATTCAGGTGACTTCCCGACAGTAGCCCTTTAAATGGTAATGGTAAGTGCAGTGACGCACACATACAGAAATATATGATTGTATTATAAGGTAGCATATTTCCATGCCATTTTTTGCTAGTTAGGATGATTTGGGAGGGGACTTTTGTAGACATGTGGACAAGGTATAGATGGAATTTATAGGATGTTAGATTAGGAGGAAGGGTTTCAGACTTAACTCCACTAATTTAAGCCTTTTTTGGTTAGAGGTTCTGGTGCCGTGGAAATACACAAAAATGATAAATTGTACTGTGCTGGTGAATGAAGAATCAGACAATTTTACAAAAAAATTGGAAACACTTGTGTTAACATTAATGTTGTTTACGTTAACGTGTTAACGTTGTGGTTTTAAGAAAAGTTGTCTCTTTTAAACACAGGAGAATAAGGCAGTACAGAAGCATTGCCCAGCATCTGCACCAGGTTGACAGAGAACATGTCTACTGAGCAAGCATATAAAGAAATACTGTGAACTGACTCAGAGATGAAGAACAGCTGTATACAACACCACTAGTGCCATGAAACCAATTACCATGGAGATTACCTTTATTTTACATTTTATTTTTGTGAATGTGTGTGCTGTTCTTAAGTACTGTATTTTAAAAGCATAGTGGGTAAGACAGGCTTAACAAAGCTGCTATCTTCAGAAATAACCTCTTAAGAATCTTAGCTGAATTCTTCTTAATATGGGTGTGATCAGTAATTTGGTTTTTGTCTTCAAGCATAATGGTGTGTGTGTATATATACATACAGGGGTTGGACAATGAAACTGAAACACCTGTCATTTTAGGGTGGGAGCTTTCATGGCTAAATTAGAGCAGCCTGGTGGCCAATCTTCATTAATTGCACATTGCACCAGTAAGAGCAGAGTGTGAAGCAGGTAAGAGCACAGTTTTGCTGAAAATATTGCGATGCACACAACATTATTGGTGACATACCAGAGTTCAAAAGAGGACAAATTGTTGGTGCACGTCTTGCTGGAGCACCTGTGACCAAGACAGCAAGTCTTTGTGATGTATCAAGAGCCACGGTATCCAGGGTAATGTCAGCAGACCACCAAGAAGGACGAACCACGTCATCCATTAACTGTGGACACAAGAGGAAGCTGTCTGAAAAGTATGTTCGGGTGTTATCCCGGATTGTATCCAAAAAATGTCATTCCCAAGACGAATTGACGCTGTATTGGCCGCAAAAGGAGGCCCTAATACACCATACTAATAAATTATTGTGGTCTAAAACCAGGTGTTTCAGTTTCATTGTCCAACCCCTGTATATCCCCATATCTCCCAAATGGATTTGCTGATCATATTATCATATTATATAGAATAACATTTAATATGTAGCAAAAATGATGTTGCAGTGAAGTACATTTTATCTTTGACATGTTCGGATTCGCCATGTAATTTGACACTGGAAGGCTAACATTTAAGTGCAATCCTTTTATTTACTGACTTTCCAAGTGCTTGGGGAAGGAGCCTTTTTGTTGCTCAAGCTGTTTAATTCTGAATTAAATATATAAAACAGAAATATCCGAAGACAATAATACCAAAACAATGCAAATATTTGAATATATAAGGCTTACAAATTATATTAAACCATTTTCACAACTGGTGTAATTACATATACAAATATATCAATATTTAGTGATAAGTAAATAAATTCGACACATTCCTAGGGGCGATCTCCTTCAGAATAACAATGCCTTCCATGCACTGACAATAAATCATCACTTTGTAATGTGCTGAACATGACAACAATGGCTGTACTGTTATCCTTTCAGTCATCAGATGTCAATGCACAGAAGATAATATGGAAGATTCTTAGGAGAATATAGTGATAGCAATTACTGTAACACTGCAAACTTTTAACTCGGCTGTTTGTTTGTTTTTTTGTTTTGTTTTTTTTGTTTTTTATAAAAAATTATTGTAGAATTTGCAATGAGTTAAAATAGTGTGCTAAATTAATGAACTTGTTGATGGTCTTTTTTGATAGTCATATTTGTACTCAGGGGAGGACTCAAAAGCTGCCTGAGTTATTGTTAGAAAGCGAATAGCACCGTCATTTAATAGATGTATTGAAGAGATTCTTGAATCAGTTTGAGTGGCACTGGCACTCTTTAGCATCACTCGTGTTTTCACCTCAGCAATTCTGTAGTATATCTTACTCTGCCTCCTGGCTACTGTAACATCCACGTGTTTGAGAAACAATGTGTATCTATCATTTTGGATTGGCTTGATATATTTTGCATGCTGCAAAGCAAAATAAAAAGATTACTTTGTAGTGCTGTGCTGACTGTTGCATTTCAGATGGTAACTGGATACCAAGGTTTGTCAAGTTAAAAGCCTCGAACTTTACTTATTGTAATTTTCACAATGGGAATCGTAGCAAAGCAGCATCACAGGGATCCAGGACTGAGCCCAAAGTGACAACACCTTCAGATCAAAAGATCTTGAGATAAACCAAGATGTATAAGAGGATTTAACCCTCCTCTGATTAACACCAGGTTGAAAACAGTTAACACAACAAAAGCATAAAAAATAACCAGTGAATACACAGTATTCAAAAGTTTACACACAATAATATGTAATTTTATTACATATAAAACACTAAAATGTAACATATACATAAGTATTCTCCGCCTTTGCCATGACACTCAAAATTGAGCTCAGGTGCATATTGTTACTGATCATCCTTCAGATGTTTCTACACCTTTATTGGAGTACACCTGTGGTAAATTCAGTTCATTGGACATGGTTTGGAAAGGCACACACCAGTTTATTATAAGGTCCCATAATAGACAGTGCATGTCGGAGCACAAATCAAGCCATGAAGTCTAAGGAATTTTCTGTTGACCTCTGAGACAGGATTGTATCAAGACATGGATCTGGGGAAGGGTACAGAAAAATTTTCTTGTCATTGAAGGTCCCAATGACCACAGTGGCCTTCATGATCTATAAATGGAAGAAGTTTGGAACCATTGTGATTCTTCGTAGAGCTGACCACCTGAGTGATTGTGGAAGAAGGGCCTTGGTCAAGGAGGTGACCAAGAACCCAATGGTCATTCTGACAGAGCTCCAACGTTGCCCTGTGGAGAGAGGAAAACCTTCCAGAAGCACAACCATTTCTGGCGCACTCCACCGGCCTCTATGGTAGAGTGGCCAGACAGAAACTATTGCACAGTGAAAGCCACAGGACAGCCAGGAGGTGCCCAAAGGTACCTAAAGGAATCTCAGACCATGAGGAAAAAACATTGTTTTGGACTGAATGCCAAGCATCATGTCTGGAGGAAACCAGGTGCTGCTCATCACCAAACCAACACCATTCCTACAGTGAATAATGGTGATGGCAGCATCAGGCTGTGGGGATGTTTTTCTGCAGTCTAAATAGATACATTACTTAAGTACAGCTGAGTATTACAACAGATGTGTGGGGGCCCAGTGTCTCCTAACTAACTATTTAGGCTCACTGCTAACCAGGTGAGAAGGCAACTGAAGAGACTCCATACAAACAATGCTGTACGCCCTGATGGGATCTCCCCCAGGGTGTTTAAAGCCTGTGCCACCCAGCTCTGGGGAGTTCATCATGTCTTCAACATGAACCTGAGTCTCCAGAGGGTACCTGTGAGATGGAAGTTGGGGACGCCCTCAAGCCTACCAACACAGTGAGGGTCATGTGTTTTTTTTTTTGTTGTTTTTTTTTGCACTTTTCCAGTGCATTCAATACCATTCAGTCTGCTCTCTTGTGTGACAAGTTATCAGAGATGCAAGTAGATGCCCGCCTCGTGTCCTGGATTGTTGACTACCTGACTGGCAGACCACAGTATGTAAACCTGTAGCACTGTGTGTCAGACAGGGTGGATACCAACACTGGAGCCCCAAAGGGAACTGTCATCTCTCCCTTCCTCTTCACTCTCTACATCACAGACTTCAGCTGCTGCACAGAGACTTGCCATCTTTGTTAATTTTACTTATCTGTGCAATAACCCTGGATGTTCCTATTTATCATAGCCATTGGCTTTTTTCATAATTATTTTAACTTGTATGCATTTCCAAAGAGTTTAATCTGTTGATTGAAAATGTTAATGTCTTATTCTTTTTATTACTATGTTGTTATTTGTATTACATTATTTGTTATTATTATTATTATTATTATTATTATTATTATTATTATTATTATTATTATTATTATTATTATTATGCAATTTCCCTCTGGGATTAATAAAGTCATTCTGATTCTGGTTATGAGACCTGATCGGGCTGGCACACATCTCTGGAGTAATCTTGGCTTACTCCTCCATGTGGATCTTATCCAAGTTATCTAGGGTCTTTTGCCTTCTCTTGTGGACTTTGAACTTGATACAGGCCTTAAGCCAGGCCTTGGTTTTCTTGTCCGTGTGCTTGGGGTTGTTGTCCTGTTTGGAAGATGATATGATGACCCCTCTTAAGATCCTTGATAGAAGAGAGGAGATTTTTGGCCAAAATCCCCAAGTAGGATGTGCTATCCATCTTCCCCTTTGATGCAGACCAGGTGGCCAGGCCCCTTGGGTGAGAAGCAGCCCCACAGCATGATGCTGCCACCACCATGCATGACTGTTGGGATGGTATTCTTGGGATTGTATGCAGTGCCATCCTCTTGGCAAACGCCCTGGGTGTGGTTGGCACCAAAGAGACCAGAGAACCATTACCCAGTCTGCTTCAGAGTCCTGTTCATGAGCAGACTTTAGATGGGCCTTGACATGACACTTTGAAAGTAAAGGTACCTTAAGAGCTTGTCTGGAATGGAGAAGTACATGTGGTGGAGTATGTTACTTATAGTGTTTATTGAAACCAATATTCCTACTGTCAAGAGATCTTCCTGGAGCGTGCTCCTTGTTGTCCTTGGATCAGCCTTGTCCTTTTGGATAAGCCTGGCCTCGGCACTGGAGGAAACTTTGTAAGGCTGTCAAGGCTGTGAAACATTAACACTAGTTCCATAAGCCTTCCACTTCTGGATGATGCTCCCAGCAGCAGAGACAGGTAGGCCCAACAACTTGGAAAGGGTTTTGTACCCTTTGCCAGCCTTGTGACCCTACATGATTTTGTCTCTGAAGGCCTTGGAATGCTTAGTCCTTCAAATTTTGACCAAGTATCAGTGCTGTTCACTTGTTTGGGGATGGGCATTTATAGTCAGAATATTTTTTATTATTAATAATAAACAGAGCACTGCATTGCATTTTAAATGTCCAGACCCATCTATAACCCATGGCAAAAATGGAACCACCACTCTTGGAGGAAGTTCTTTCAAATGGATCATTTTGTACAAAATAGTTTATCACAGCGACATGCAACAAAACTATCTTTTGTCAAAATTCTAATTCTGGCATTAAGAGAATATAATTGTTGTAGTCCGTCACAAAAGTGTTTTTAAATCAAGTAGATAAAAAATTTGAATCACAATTCTGAGGAAAATATTACAGAATAGCTCTGTAATTTGCAGTTCTAAAACAAACACCTGCATCAGATTAAATCTGCTAATTAGTCTTCAGTTTAAAAAAGTGCTCAAAACTTGGAGAGCTGTTGCACAAAGCGGATTGGCATCAATCATGGCTCCAACATGAGAAATGTCATTTGAATCATCACAGAATGTTGAAAAAGATGTGGGTTGTTCCCAGTCAGCTGTGTCTAAAATCTGGACCAAGTACAAACAAAATGGGGAGGTTGTAAAAGGGAAGCATACACGTTGACCAAGGAAAACATAAAAGAACCAAGATATTAAAACTTCTCTTATATCTCTTGAAAACAGAAAATTCACAACAAAATAAATGAGAAACAAACAGCAGAACCTGGAGTCAATGTCTGTGACCAAACTGTAATAAATGGATTAAAAGAAATGGGATTTACATACAGAAAAGCCAAACAAAAGCCACCATTAACACCTAAACAGAAAGGAACAAGGTGACAGTGGACTACAGAACAAAATCATGGACTCTGGATGACTGGATGGAAGTAATCTTCAGTGATCTGAATATGCATTGGGTAAAGTGATAATGCTGGAAGTTTTGTTTGGTGCTGGTCCAATGAAATTTATAAAGATGATTGCTTGAAGAAAAATGTAAAGTTCCACAGTCATTGAGTAGATAGGGCTGCATGTCGGGTAAAGGAATGGGGGAAATGAGTGATTACATCTTCAATAAATGCCAAAGTCTAAAGAGATATTTTGGACATATTTCTTATTCCATCAGTTGAAAAGATGTTTGGTGATGATGACTTTGTTTTTCAAGATGATAATGCATCTATCCATGGGGCAAAGTACGTGAAAAATTTCCTTCAAGACATATAAGGTCACTCACATGGCCTGCAAATAGTCAAGATCTCAATCCAGTTGAAAATCTCAGGCGCAAATTAAAGAAAAGGGTCAGTGACAAGGCTCCAACCTGCAAAGCTGATCTGGCAACAGCAATACGAGACAGTTGGAGATGGATTTATGAAGAATTATTATTAGATAAGTCCATGCCTCAGAGAATTCAAGCTGTTCTAAAAGCCAGAGGTGGTGCAACAAAGTACTAATGGTGCAGTGTTTTTCTCACGTTTCTATATTCTCCTCAGAGTTTAGTAATTCCATATTTTTCAATATTTTTTTTATTTTATTTTTAAAGTATTTTTTGTATTTTCTATTGTTTCTTAATGCCAGAAGGATGGTTTTTAACTTTAACTTTTTTCTACAAAATTAATCAACTGAAAGGACATAATTGGTATATATATTAATATATATATATATATATATATATATATATATATATATATATAGTGGTTTGGCATAAAGTGCTCCAGTGCAGAGCAGCTCAGAGGGACGTTGTGTTGGGGTCGGTTGGGTTGGGGTGGGTTTGTGTTGGGTTGGGTGGGGGGCTGATCAGCCCTCAGTGGTGAGAAGTGAGGCGTGGTCCAATAGTAAACCTGACTGATCACATCTGCTGAGCATCGTGTGGAAGAGCACGACTGTGTGAGTGCAGTGCACCTCTCCACAAGCAGTCGTGCATCAGGTGAACGTTCACACTAATGTCTGGCAGACGTCGCTGATTGTTGGGTGTGCTGGCAGAGAGGCAGTTCCTCAGCGAGGCTGGGGTGCGCGTGTGAGGAGGGTGGGGTGACTAAGCGATCTAGCCGAGTTGGAGCTCAGTTAACGGGTGAGTCCGACGTTGTGTCGACGTGTGTGTAACTGACAAAGACGTTTGCTGACTTCTCGGCTGTAGGTCGTCCCTCGGCGGGTATCGTTTTAGGAAGTGGATAAAAGTGCGGGAAAGCGAGCGCGGAGCGGGTTCACTCCGCTAGTGAGGCAGCAGCTGCTCCGAGTCACTGAGGCAGCCGGGGTTAGCTCGTTAGCCAGCTAGCTTTCCTGTCCGAGCAGCTGTGTGAGTCCACTTTACAGGGCTGCTCTTCGCTGCTGTGGGTCGGCGGGTTTCCTCCTCGGCTTCTGAATGAACTTTAACGGGTTGTTTACTTCTTCTCCTTCTTCTCCTCCTTCCTCCTACAGTAAATTAGCTACTGGTTAGCTTCCTGTGCTAGCTGGTCTGGGAGGACTGAGCGTTTTGTGACCGAGCCCTAAAGCAACACGTTCGTTCTTGTTGACTGGGGCAGAAATGAAGAAGTGAGACTGTCCGCATCAGTCCGAGCGCCAGCAGGAGCCCACCGAGCTACTGAAACAACAGTGACATTGTTGATTATACCTCTGTTGTCTTCAACCAACTCGATCTTACACACACAGAGTGTGAGAGTGGCCTTTCATTCGATCAGACCACTGGGTGCTCATTCATTGGGCCGGCCATTCAATTAAACATCACCAAGACATCATGTTGCCTGAGTTCACTGTCATTGATGCTCCAAGACAATAAAAACTGAAGAAACAGACTGAGAGCTTCAGATGGTCACTAACATTTCACACTGCCCCTCCAGATATTGACCACTGTCTCACACATTTCTAAATGCACCCCACTGCACTGCTGTCCATCTCCACAGAGATAAATGGACAGTGGCAGTTCTGCACTAACCTCTCTACTCAACCTGTGTATTCTTCTTCACACACTCAGTCTAACATCAGGATTTCACCACACTGTTAGAGTGTCGTGCACCGTGCAGTGACCGCACAGCAAGGCCGGCCTTGAATCCTCTTGTTTGGATATAGTGTGGTGAAACTTGCAGAACAGTGAAGTGTTTTTAGCAACACTACAGCCAGATGAGTGCTCTAGTGCTCCTGCTTCTTTTACAGACCCCAAGCACTGCTGACTAAAGGCTCACTTTACTACAGCAGTCCTGACATCATTCATTAGTTCTAAATCAGTGAGTAAATGTCACTAAATCTACATTGTATGTGTTGAATTGTATGTCTGCTATCCTCTTTTGTGTTCTAATATTCTGGGCATATTGCAATGGAGAATATAATATTCTTAATATCAGAATATCAAATAAATAATGTGAGTCAAAGTCAAACCCACTCTGAGTTTACCGACACTTTATTTCTAAGAGTAAATCTGTAGTTGTGTTCATTTTTCCCTAAAGCTTATTTATTCTACCTAGTCTTTTATGGCACACTGCACTCAGTAAACAAACATAGTCTGGATGCAGATAATAATAATTCAAAATACGGTGAGTAAAATGTGTTCCATAATGGCTGTTCAGTAAAACCTTACTCCTTGTTAAACTTAACAAAAATGCAAAACATTATTTCCAAACCAGGCCTGCAGAAGTGTTTGATTACTACTCGATGGCACTACTGTATGGCATACTATTGTAAGCTTAAAATACAACCAGTGACACAAGATGTAACTGAAAATTGATTTCTCTGCATTGCATTTTTACCAGTAAAAAAGCAGATCTATGTCTATAATGCTGTCTTTACTAGTCATATTGCCAGGATGACAAAAAACAATTCTGACTGGTTATGTTACCCTCAATGTACATTGACTCTAATTCTCTCTCATCTCTAATTACATTTTAATAATAAAAAGCCCAGTTAAATATACCTTCATTATTGCAAATAGAAATTCTACTAGTTGTATTTTAAAATCAGAAATTCCAGCTATCTACACCGTACTTCTAAAAAACATCCACATTTACACATTCAAAAATACATCGTCACTCATGCAAATGTTAATTCAATATATCTCTGATATTGCTAGGTGTAAAAGGCATTCAAGATATGTGTAATTTCCAATCACTTAAAATAGAATTTTATTACTCAGACTCAGATGCGTATTTATTACATGCGTATGGAATTACAATTTCTACAAAAAAATTTAATTGGACTTTAAATACAAAATGGATAGGAGAATGACATTCACGGTCAAAATCAAGTGTTGCCATTGTTGATATCTGACTGCGATATCAAATGTCACACTTGATATTCCTACTAGTAAAAATTAGAATTACTACCAGTGAAAATTACAGACAAAGCGTGCATTTGCACAGCTTGCATCATTGGTGACATTTAAAATTAAATCCTTTGCTGTGCTGCTTTACTTAACGAGCATATTGTGTTTATATTCACATGTTTCTAGTGAGAGCACCATTAACTATTCAAGGACAACGCATACAGTGTGCTTATATTAACTAATGGGACTAATATGACAACCTTACCATCTTTTCAACATACACAGAGCTTTTTCCACAAGAAGATAAACCTTTTTTCCTGAGGGACAAAAAAAGAATGGAGGCTCAATGATATGTGGTGGCATGTAGTAGTATTTATTAACAGCATGGAAATAATGGACTTATACAAAAACAAGAGAAAATTCTCCAAGTGCTCCATTTACCTGGACACACAGTATCTCTGCCCCAAGGGAGAGAGAATCATCCAGGTAATGTGCTGTACGTGGTGCGAGCAATCCTTAACACTGCACTGTACACCCAGCAGAGGCCTTGCTCACTTTCTGAAATGAATGGACAAGCAACGGACAACCACAAGATGGATATTTGGACTGTAGTGTGTCATCATTCCAGCCTGAAGCCATGTGTACGTGTGTGGGGCTGAGACAGAGAGGTTAGCTGCTGCTCGAGGATGAGACAAAACACAAGACAGGTTTCCATTCCCTTCACAGAAATAACCTACTTTCTGGGTTTGTTAACCAAGAGAATGCATAGCTCTGAAACTGCTGTATAAAAGACGTGGGGTCAAAATGAGTTTACCTGCAGCGCCCCCTGTGGCCGGACTTCAGCATCACTAATCTGGTGTGATAAAGATTGGTTCGTGTGGACTGAGACCGGCCGGCAACGCAGAGCTGTGTGGGGCACACGGTGTGTTTTCGCCCGTGTAGTGTGAAGGGGGGACAGGAGGTGTTGAATGTGGGGTTAATGCCGCCGCTCCCGTAGTGGCCGCCAGTCACGTGACCGCGCCGTCGCCCAGTGACGTCGCCGCAGAGGCAGAGGCAGAGGGAGAGGCAGAGGCAGACTCGCCTTGGAGCAGCAGCGGAGAAGCTGAGTCGCGGTGTTCGTCCTTTCCTCGTCCAGAGCGAAGAGGCAGGCTGTAGAACGTGTCAGAAAGCCAAATGCCAGGTCCTACCCAAGCACTGTCCCCCAATGGAGAGAACAACAACGACATCATTCAGGACAATGGAACCAATATCATCCCGTACAGAAAGAACACCGTGCGGGGGGAGCGCGCCTACAGGTAACAGCCTCCTCTGCCCCACACGGGCCTTTCTGCGGCCGGACAGAGCCGAGCTGGACATGGGCTCAAAGCCCATAAACAGCACAGCCGGACCGAGCTGCTGACCCCGCGCTGGCCTGCACTCAGCAGCCGAGGGGCCGTTTAACCGCCGCGTACTGCCCCCGATAGGGGCACAGAGCCCAGCCCGTCCTCCGCCAGTCCTCACTCAGTCCCCAGTCTGTCCCCAGTAAGTCCCCAGTCTCAGAGCAGCAAGTGTTCATCTTTAATGGACTGCAGTGATGCGGCGTTAGCGCCGGGCTAACGCTAACGTCCGACCGTTAAACCGACCGTCCTGCGCGCGCAGCCGCCGGCCTTCAGCTCAGCCGTTGAAGAGCCGTTTAGGGGGATAATAAACCTCAGCTTTCAGCTCAGCCGGGGGTTAAGTCTGTCACTGAGCAGAAAACACAGCTCTGTCCTCCAGACTGGTTTATACTGGTCACTCTGCTGTGGGTTCATGTGTGAAGAAAAGCTTCAGTGTCTTTAATCTTCTGCTTTTAACTCCTTTCAGGAACCTTTACACACGATCTTCACTGTGTGAACGTAGGCTTAGGTAGACCTGCCTCCTCTCAACACTTCACTCTGCTGCACTCTCTGTGGCACTGAGAGATGGAGTTGATGCTGTTATTTGTTCTGTGTTATTTTGGCCAGGTGGGAAAAAACAGCACAGTTAAGAACATGAGATGTGAGATACACATAGGAACAGCATTGTGCTTATGGGTACTGAGTTTTAAAATGTACTCTGTCAAAAGATAGTTACCCCCAGAAGTGTCGGATTGCAAGCAGGAATGATAAATAAGTAAGTGAAGAATAAATAATGAATAAGTTTGACTGATCTGGCCAGTATTTATTGTTATACATGCAAAATTTGTCTCTCAAATGTAGCACTGGGATTGTTTGTATGCAACATGCCATATGTCTACAGTGTGGAGTTGTAGAAGTTCCTAATGGTGCCCTGTGATGATCCATCCCATGCAGCTTGAATGTTCTCATGCAGTTCCTGCAGATTTTGTGGCCAGGGTGGAGTGTGGTGCATCCAAACATGTTTTGAATCAGTGCCTCCACACAGATTCATTGGTTGTGTCCACCAAGACAAATGCAAGACTCGTCAATAAAGATGACTTTTGAATGACATCATGAAAGTCACCATTGCTGTCTGTGGCAACATTGACACGGTGTTAATGGCAGTGGTCATAATGGACTGGTGCATGTAGTCCTGTGTTGTGCAGCTGTCTGTCAGTGGTGCTAATAGGTCACTCAGTGTCCGTAATCATGGCTGTTGGGTCATTCCAAGCTTGCTCGGTTCTTTCACTCTGTTGTTCACATAGGTCTTCCCGATTCTTTATCAGTCTGATCTGGTAATATCTGCACAACCTGTATGATACAACCATCCCATTTCCAGAGCTCTATGATGTGGCCACTGTTTGCATTGCTTTTTAAACTGTTCTGAGACATACTTCACTTGAAAAGGATGCTCCCCACACAACAGCATGAGTCAAAATGGAAAGCATGCGCAATAAGACAGCCAAATAGTTACAGGGATAAGACCCATCCTTGCTTGTTACATGCCGCCGAGTGTGAAACTTAAATTTCAAACTCATACCATTAATTAAAATTTTCTTACATTGTAAGAATGTATTCTAATAATTTTTGATTATGCAACTATGTATATTATTGTCTAATTCAATTGTAATAACCATGTTCACTTCACAGCCTTACTTAAAGCTAAATCTGAGTTGGTAGTAGATTAGAATATCAAGCCTTTTTCATGATGTATATGTCAAACAATTAGATTGTTAGTTGATAGTAAAATTATAGGAAAAGGAAGTGTAGTGTCTAAAATTTAATACTTGATGGCATATTCTTGCAGTGACTGCATCAAGTCAGTAATCTTCTGACACCCCCAGATTATTGTATGCTTTTTTTATGCTTCAAGCTTTCTTGTTTCAGATCTTGTTTTGGGTGGTTTCACTCTTCCCTCTCCTGTTCAGGCAGTGGAATGTATGCTCAGTTAGGTTAAGATTAGTAAAGACTATTGAGCCAGTTCCATTGTTCATCTTGCTTTCGTCAATCTTTAAACATTGTTTTAGAGCTTTTCTGAGTCCACTCTGTATGCCTTTGCAGATTCTAATCTGGCCTTCCAGTTTTACTGCTAAGATTAGTACACATCTTTTGGAATAGTCTCTATATTTATGTTCTTAAAATCTTATTGAATGATGGATTGTAACACCTTCACCCCTTCTTGTGGATGTCAGTGGTGACATTTTTGGGCTTTACTTCACTGCTCTCACAATGTTTATCACCAATTGTTGTTGTTTTTGGCCAAAATGTTAGATATGTGGTTTTCAGTACAACACTGACTTTATTCTTTGTAACAACAAATGTGTCTTAACAGGTGCTCAAAGCAAGCATATACACTCAATGCTATTAATTCTTCAAACCGTTAATCTAACAGGGAACACCTGGTCAAAAAGTAACTCCTGTCAGTCATGTAAAAAAAAAATCTATTTTAAAAAATATATAGTTTGAAATATTATTAAATGAAATGTTTAAAAAATATGCTTTCCCTTTTCTGTCATTTCATCTTTATATGTGAAGAATTCTAGTGATGGTGATCATTTTCCTTTGTGTCCTACAGCTGGGGCATGGCGGTCAATGTGTATTCTACCTCAATCACCCAGGAAACTATGAGCAGGCATGACATCACAGCCTGGGTGAATGACCTGCTCTGCCTAAATTACACGAAAGTGGAGCAACTCTCTTCAGGTAAGCTTGGCTCTCACCTAAGACTGAAATATGCATCTTAAAAACATCTCCACAACAAAAAAGCCTGAAAGATCCTGGAAGACATCCCAAGCATTACAAGAGCCTTTTAAAGCCCCTGTCTACTGGTTTTAAATATTAAAAATGTAATACTAAAGATATACACATAATAACCATTTACCAGTGTTACATTCAATGTATAGTTATATAGCAATGCATTTCAATTGTAGATAAATGTGTTACAAATCACAAGATTCAGCCCACTCAGAACTGTGAGGGTGTGTCAAATCACAGAATGATTGTCTGTGTACTGGATCTGACTGATATAAAATGTTTTAAAATATAATTTGAAAATTAATTGAATAAATTCATTAAATTAGCAACACTTTTTTTTCCAATATGTTTTCTTCATTGATTAAATGTTAATGCGTATATCAGGTATTGCTTACACACAATAGTAAATATAAAAGTAAAATAGAAAAATATAAAAGCAACCTGTCATTTATGACAGATTGGAACTCTGAGGGCAATCTTTCATAACTTAAGGAATTCACACGCTTAGTCACCAATGCATTGAGCACCGAAGCAATTGTATGCTGGATTATAAAATCTTGTGTTGAGAAAATCTAATAGATTCCCTGGGAGAAATATTCCCAGACTTCAAAAGTGGCATTTATTATTCTAGTCTCCAGTTTGGCAGCAGAGTGTGGGTTCAACCTTCATTTAAAATTAACACTGCCTTGAAAAGTCACTTTGATTACAAACAAATGAGTACCCAGTTTAAGTCCATGCAGACCAAGAGGAATGTTTGAGTCCAGCCAGGCTACACCAGGGCATAGTGTATTTATTTTCCTATCAATGCAGAAAGTCATTCATCTGCTTCATGGGGTCTTGACATGAAAGGTGACTGGGTGGTCGGTGTCTCTCATTTTCTCTCAATACCCTTATTAATAGTTAATTGAATTAAATTGAATTGAATTTAAATTAAAGTGAATTAATTTTGTGTTAAAGTTATTACAAAATGAAAGTAACTGGAAATTAAATATCATTTAAAAAAGATAATTAAACTGATCAACCATAACATTATGATCTTGTTTCACTCACTGTCAGCTCCACTAACCATCTTTTTCTCAGCGTGTTCAGCTTTTACCCTGTTCTTCAATGGTCAGGAACCCATAGGACAACTATAGAGCAGGTACTATTGTAATAGTACTGACTGGTGAATCATTCTTAGCACTGTAGTGACACTGACAGGGTTGTGGTGTCTTAGTTTGTGTTGCTCTGGTACAATTGGATAAGACACAGCAGTGCAGCTGGAGTGTAAAAAACACTGTCCAATCACTGCCCACTTTGTTAGACACTCTACATTTACAAGGTGGTTGAGCAGGAGAAAAGTTAGAGAAAGGAGCTATTGCTGCACAGTTTGTGTTGCTGCATTTTCTAGTCCTTCATCAGTAGTCCCATGGTGCTGCCCAAAGGATGTTGTTGACGGGATTTTTCTGGTTAGTGGACTATTTTCAGTCCAGCAGTGCCACTGAGGGGTTTAAAAACTCAAACATCACTGCTGTGCCAGAACCAGTCATACCAGCCCAACACACACTAAAACTCCCCACTGTGTTAGCCTCAGTGCAGTGCCGAGTGACCCAACACCCAAATAATACCTGCTGTATAGTGGTCTTGTGGGTCCTGACCATTGAGAAACCGTGAAACCGATGGACTACAGTCTGAAATTATAGAACTACAAAGTGCTCCTGTATGGTATGATCTGTGTATAGTTAAAGACTGTTGGATTTTTTTACTTCCTTGCCATGTGAAATGACAAAGAGAAAGTAATGCAACCTCTGATTGGGTATAATCTTTAAAGCAGAGTGCAGACAGCATCTAGTCTCTTTTTACATGCCAAGAATAAACATGGGATAGGCATCACCTATGTGTGTGGTCTTCTGGTCATCTGAATTTGCATTAATGTGTTTTGAGTGTATAAGTTCCAATTAGTTCCACTAGTTATCCATCATCTTTAAATATGAAAGGATCAATCAGCTATATATTGGTATAGGTCGATTTTCAGCCAAAATATGCAATCATACTGATCCTGAGAAGTGGTCAGATCATATGTTATGATCCAGAGTTTGTGAGCTACTGCTACTCTTCCAAAGTTTACAGGAAAATGGAATTGCTCAATCAACCACAAGATGGCAACATGGACCTCACTGCAGAAATCTGATTGCTGACTGTTGCCATTCTAGCAGTCGTATCTGACTCAAACTCTCATATTGGTAGAATATAAAACTAACATGTGAGGGAAAGTGCAGTAAAGATTTGCTTAAAGATGACAATCTGTCACTGCCCCAAAGATAGTCCACACCGTAACAGGACGTATGTGGATTTTGCCAGGAAAATCTCAGAATACTCACACTAGCTTGTAATGATTCATTTTGTTATATACATTGAACACATTTATAATATGACATTTACAGAAGGATTTTTTTTTGCTGTTTGCTTTAATAGGGCCACAGACGTCATAATTCGGTCACAGTTTGGACATCATAGTTTGGCACTTGTATGGTACAACCTAGTTTTATGCACCAAATGCATTTGTCCTAAAATTCATGTATTTAATCAGGGATTTCAGTTTGTACAGGCATATGTATCGCAGACTCTTTAAATGATGTGTAAAGTCCCATTTGTCAATGCTTTGTCCTTAACTTTAACTTATGAATTCCCTAAGTGATATGCTGGACATCCTGGATGTGACCTCATTTACAAAATGACTGCATGCCTGGTCAGTCCTCGAGACAAAACCAGCTTATTTTAACAGTGTATTCATGTTTCTGTTCCAACTATTTTAACCATTCAAATACTTTTAAAATATGATATATTAGTTGTTGTTCTAGAACTGGGTTCAGAGCTAGTTAGATCATGAAATGCATGTTATGAAACTGTTGTTGTGACAAATATATTACATTGGGATACAGAAATGTTCGTGTGAACTGTATAAAACACTGAGCTACTCAGTTAGTATAACAGATTAAGATACTTTGCTTAAAATTCTAAACTGTCTCTGTGATCTTATGGGTTAAATATTCAGAGCTAAAGACCAACTCTCCCTAAGAAAATCAGGATTTAAAAAGGGCTCATTTGAAAGATGCAGACAGGTATTCTGGCTCCTCTGTGTCGTTTTTGCCATAGTCAGATGCCTGTCAGCTTGCAATGAGCTTAGTATGGCTTGTTGCTAACTGGTTAATCACTTCTGAGTAGAACTCACTAAGACCTTTTCTCCATATGACTGCATGCACCAGACCACAACGTCCAGATTACGGACTGAATAGCAGAATAAACATTTGTTGAAGGTGCCCTTCAACATCTGCTGTAACCATGCAATACTTTTCTTCTTCTCTCTCTCATTTATTTTTTATTTATGTATTTATTTTGCAGGCGCTGCTTACTGCCAGTTTATGGATATGCTATTCCCTGGATGCATCAGTCTTAAGAAAGTGAAGTTTCAGGCCAAGCTGGAGCATGAATACATTCACAATTTTAAACTTCTGCAAGCTTCCTTCAAGAGAATGAATGTGGACAAGGTGAGAGAAGTCTGACAGCAAACTGATCTTACATGTCAAACTCACGCCTCCTGAAACACCCCCTGAAAAACTGGAATAATAGCAAGGAATGGTGGTAATATAACTGACACAAATTATATTGAAGAACTGGTTTAAAAAAAAAAAAAACATTTATTAAATGTATTTAATAGCAATGCAATTTTCATGTGAATGAACAGTTAGTACACCTTATGCCCTAATAGTATATTAACATTCCACTTAAATGACATTTCCATTTACCACTTACCAATCTCTGATATTGACTGTGATCAAGTTATTTCACGCTCTTGCATATAGAATTCTTTCAGTTTGATGATGCAGTTTTTGTATAGATGGTCTCAGATTTTCCTGATCAGCAAAGCAGCCCCAAACCATTATATATATATATATATATATATATATATATATAGAAAATAAGTATTTAATCCCAATCACCAATTGTACAAATTCTCCCACTTAAAAAGATGAAGGCCTGTAATTGACATCATAGGTAGACCCTCAACTATGAGAGACAAAATGTGAAAAAAAAGTGAGAAAATCATTTTGTCTGACTTTTAAAGAAATTTCATTTTGCAAATAATGAGGTGGAAAATAAGTATTTTAGTCAATAACAAAAGTTCATCTCAATACTTTATTTGTATATCCTCTGTTGGCAATGACAGGGTCAAGCGTTTCTGTAAGTCTTACAAAGAGTTGTGCCACTGTTGCTGGTATGTTGGACTTTTAACTCCCTCCAAAGGTTTTCGATGGGGTTGAGATCGGGAGACTGGCTAGGCCACTCCAGGACTTTGAAATCTTTCTTACGAAGCCACTCCTTTGTTGCCCTGGCAGTGTGCTTGGGATCATTGTCATGCTGAAAGACCCAGCCACGTTTCATCTTCATTGCCCTTGCTGATGGAAGGAGGTTTGCACCCAAAATCTCACAATACATGGCCCCATTCATTCTTTCATGTACACGGACCAGTCGTCCTGGTCCCTTTGCAGAGAAACAGCCCCAAAGCATGATGTTGCCACCCCCATGCTTCACAGTTGGTATGGTGTTCTTTGGATGCAACTCCTCATTCACTGTCCTCCAAACACGACGAGTTGTGTTTTTACCAAATAGTTCTACTTTGGTTTCATCTGACCATATGACATTCTCCCAATACTCTTCTGGAACATCCAAATGCTCTCTAGCAAACTTCAGACGTGCCTGGATATGGACTGGCTTAAGCAGGGGGACACGTCTGGCACTGCAAGATCTGAGTCCCTGGCGTCGTAGTGTGTTGCTGATGGTAGCCTTTGTAACGTTGGTCCCAGCTTTCTGCAGGTCATTCACTAGATCCCCCTTGTGGTTCTGGGATTTTTCCTCACCGTTCTTGTGATCATTTTGACCCCACGGGCTGAGATCTTGCGTGGAGCCCCAGATCGAGGGAGATTAGTAGTGGTCTTGTAGGTCTTCCATTTTCTAATTATTGCTCCCACAGTAGATTTCTTCACACCAAGCTGCTTGCCTATTGCAGATTCAGTCTTCCCAGCCTGGTGCAGGTCTACAATTCGGTTTCTGGTGTCCTCCGACAGCTCTTTCGTCTTCACCATAGTGGAGTTTGGAGTGTGACTGTTTGAGGTTGTGGGCAGGTGTCTTTTATACTGTTAACGACTTCAAACAGGTGCCATTAATACAGGTAATGAGTGGGGGAAAGAGGAGCCTCTTAAAAAAGAAGTTACAGGTCTGTGACAGACAGAAATCTTGCTTGTTTGTAGGTGACCAAATACTTATTTTCCACCATTATTTGCAAATAAATTCTTTAAAAGTCAGACAAAATGATTTTCTCAATTTTTTTTTCACATTTTGTCTCTCATAGTTGAGGTCAACCTATGATGTCAATTAACGGCCTCTCTCATCTTTTTAAGTGGGAGAACTTGCACAATTGGTGACTGACTAAATACTTATTTTCCCCACTGTATATATATATATATATATATATATATATATATATATATATATATATATATATCTACAAATCTGTCTTCTGTTACTGTGCCCAAATAATTAAACTTTGGATTCATCTGTCCAAAGAACCTTGTTCTAGAAGTCCTGCTCTTTGACAAGGTGTTCTCTCATGTTTCTTTTCATACCTCCCACAAAAATCAAACTTGTGCCATCTCTTTTTGATGGTAGATAAATATTCTTTGACATCTACTATTGCAAGAGTTACCTTTTGGTCCCATAATGACATTTTAGGATTAATGAAGACTTCTTTACACATCTTGCAGTCTGCAAATGGGCTGAATTTTGTAGGACTGCCTGGCCTGTCCATGTTTGCAGTTGTTGTTATAAATGTAAATCCATTTGTAAATTATTTTCCAGGTGATGGAATGGCTGATTTCGAATTGTTCTAAGATGTTAAATGTCTTTCCAGACTCCTATGCATCTTCTTTCTCTCAAAGAGCTCATTGCACTGCACCATGTTGATATGAGCAGAGCAAACTAAATATCTGAAGTTTAAATAAGACATTGTGTCCATTTCTCAGTACTGATACTCTCAATACTGTGTTAACATATGTTAAATTCTATAAAAAGATGTTTTCTTATTTTCACATGACTGTAATCAACAGGAGAACATTTGATTAAACAATTATAATGCACTATGTGGGATTGTAGCATTAAATCAAATTTACATTTGAATAGTTTATAAATTAAACATTTAATAAAACAATATATTATTATTGAATTAAAATAAAGACATTTGCATTTTTAAATTGTAACATTTAATAATACAGCATATTACATAACGCCTCCATTAGGAATGGGTGATATGACTTAAAAAAATGTATAAGGTTAAAAGAAATAGCAATATATGATGCAATAAATGAAAACTTTAACAGTGTATAATGCTAAAGTATCAGTGTTTAGCTGTAACACCAGACATTCCTAGTAATTGTAAAAATTCTACAGCATAATTTGAACATGACTGTAATGTTGCCCCCTCCAAACCATTTCCATACAAATGACTCTCACATAGTTTTTTTCTGACAACATACACAGGTGGTAATCTATATAAACAATGCAATATTACAGTACAGTAACGTATAACATATATTTATACTCAATATTGCCCTACACACAGTATGATAATTTAGCAAATATGTAATATTTGTGGATTAAAATTTACAAAGGTGTGTTTTTGATTTGATATATTATAAAAAATATTCATACTATTCCAATCCAATCTTTGCATTAATAATACAGCTGAATGGTTTGGATAACATGCTGCTAATTTACTTACTAATACTTTATTTTAGTTACAGGTTATGTAATATTCTGGACTCATTTATTTGGTTTATTTCTTAAAGTTACTGTTCTATAGTTCTTTTATAGCATCCTTTTCATTCTGTATACCCTGACATTTATGTCCTTCAGATTACAATGCTGGCTCCCTCTTTCATATTTAACCCTGAGCAGACTCTGTTTCCATCACAGTCATGATGAACATCATCATAAACTTACAGTGCCAGAAGTGGAAAGAGATACATAATATAAATGTGATTCCAACTGAACTATCTAGGGAAGTGCTTTTAGGTGTTTTGAGTTTGGAGTACGGAGTTGTTGGAGAAGGAACTATTAGTTCCCAGAATTCAGAAGGCTTCAGCAGCAGCTTTTTCTCACAAAGCCCCCCAGCTCTGGAATAACCTTCCAGATAATGTTCGGGACTCAGACACTGTCTCAGTCTTCAGGACTAGGCTGAAAACTTACTTGTTCAGTGTAGCATTTGGTAATTAATGTCTTAGTTTGTTACAGGCTTCAGATCCAGGGGTTCATGGACAAAAAAAATTTATTTTGATTTTGATTTTGATTTGAAGTAATGAAATTAAACATAGAACAAGATGAATAACTCAAGACTTTTAAGGGATAAATGCCTTTTGTGTAGTGTATCTCATGGCACATGATGATTCTGTTTTTGGCATTGTTTTTGTGAATTACACAATTTGGCAAATAGTGCTGGAATGGCCACAAATAAGATGAATATGTGGTACATAATAGAGATAATACATAAAGACTTCAGAACTGATCTTCCACTCTCCTGCAGATTATTCCTGTAGAAAAACTTGTTAAGGGACGATTTCAAGACAACCTGGACTTCATTCAATGGTTCAAAAAGTTCTTTGATGCCAATTACGACGGCAAGGATTATGACCCTGTGCAGGCACGACAGGGCCAAGATGCCATTCCTCCACCAGACCCTGGAGAGCAGATTTTCAACCTGCCAAAGAAGTCTCATCATGCAGCCAGCTCCCCCACAGCAGGTGTGTTGTGTTTTTTCTTTTCTTTTTTTAACATGTTTTGAATAACCTGTCTTTCTTATCTCTCATGCCATTTACCATTTGAAAATTATTCATTCTAACCAACTGGTTTCTAACTGGCTTGGTGGTAATACTGAATACAATTATGGCAAAGCTTGCAAATCACTAAATCTTAAGCATGGCTTTTGTTATTGATCGTTCACATCCAAACTATGCTAAAACTAACATTGCCATCCAACAGGAGCTACTAGATCAACAAGTACAACTCCTAAATCTTCCACATCAACCTCACGGCCCTCTTCAGCTAAAAAGATCCCTGTGATGTCATCACCCCCTGCCAAGGGAGAGAAGGAGCTGGAGGCTCAAGTAGCACAGCTTAACGAACAGGTTCACATCAGCAACTCGCACGTTTTCATCAAATCTTAATTCTTAATTCATTCATAAATATCATTTCCTACACTACTGATTACCAATTACTGTGGCAGACTATTGTAGTGTTTACTGGGTAAAGGGTTTTAGTTTGGTGGTTTTCGAGTTAATAGCATCACAGAAAATTGAACAAATGCATTTTTTGTCTTGAGCTCCTCTTCTAACTACTTGTTCTCTCCTGGACCTGTCTTTGTGTAGTTGAACACATTAAAGCTTGCGCTGGAGGGTGTTGAGAAGGAACGAGACTTCTACTTTGGGAAGCTGCGTGAGGTGGAGCTACTCTGCCAGGAGCAGGGCCAAGATAACGGGCCCTTTGTGGAGAGACTTATGGAAGTGCTGTACTCCACAGATGACCAGGTCAGTCCTCTCAACCAGGAGCTAAACAGTCAACAGAAAAAAACAACAATTATCAGCTCCCAAAACCTTATTAGTTCAGTGAATACTTACGGAAGTTTACAAAGTTTTTATAAGCTTTTCATACATTTAACCAAAATGTATTGTAATTAACTATGAAGTACTCTTTAGGTTATTCCAACATGTCATATTTATCAGTAATGAAATACTGTGATGTGTATTGTGAAAATGTCCATATCACCCATCCCTAATAAGTACCTGCTTTTTAATAGTAACAGCTGAACAAGTGAACACAGGGAAGTATGGTGTTACTACAGTGCTCTTAAAGATGCCAAAGCAAAAGTATTTTAAGTTGTTCTTTTATCTATAAATAGTAAGTGTTTGGCATTGTAGTAACTGATGTGATTTCCTTTTATTTTGGGCTCATGAAATAAAGAACTCTGCAGAGCAGCCCAGACAGCACTATCCTGGAGTGGATTTTGACTTGCTGGACCTGAAATCCTCACCTCTGGCATATACCCACAGCTCTTTGCTGAGGGGAGCTTTTCCCCCCAACCATTATCTATACTTCGCTGATGGGGGCTTTCTGTGGTTGTCCTTATCTGAATAGAGCATTGCCTGTGTAGTGCTGAGAACACTGTATTGCAGTAAATTAGGGCTGGGTGATATATTGATATATCTATATAAACAGTGCAAGATATCAGTGGAGGCAATGTAGTTTATATTTAGGTTTAAATGTTTTTAAATAATAGTTCTGTTTCTTGTGGAAAACCTTTTTTTTTTTTCCATTCCCTCGCTCTGCTCCGCCCTGTGCTCTCAGCTGCTCCTCCTACTCTGGCCCCCTCCATCACCACACACACTCCCACATGCACTCCATAGAGGGCGCATTAGACAGAGCTCTGGCATGAAAGGACTCCGTGTGTATAAAGAAAAAATTGTTCAAATATAGTTCATGAGATAAAGGATTTATCACCATATGTATATTGACATTCTGCTAAAATATATTGGGATATTATTTTGTTGTCCATATCAAAACGTGCAGTGTATGGCACTGTTAGGACTACGGGAAATCTTGATTCAGTGTGTGCTCTCAGCAGTACACCACAGTTCTAAGTAATAATGATGTAATGGTTTTGTAGATGTATTAAATGGTCTGTGATTTTTGTCTAGGAGGCCAGTGCAGAAGGAGAGGAACATGAGGCACTGGCACAGGAAGGAGAGGTCCCTGATGACACACAGGATGAATACTGAACACCAACACACACACACACACACACACACACACACACACACACACACACACACACACACACACACACACACACCATTTGTGAGTTTTTTCCTACAGCCACTTCTGCCCTTCATCCTTTTTCTCACCATTTTATTTTTTCTTGAACATCAGAACAAGAGAAACAACCCAGAATCGCTTTTGGACTTTTTTTGTGACTGTTGGTTGACATGCTAAATCTTGTTCCTGTACATGCCTCTGTGCTGAAACTGCAAATTGCCCCATCCCCCGAGGATCATAAGGCTGAACAAAAGTTTTCTTTCTCTCCACAGCACTGTTGCTTTGTAATGTTACAGTTATGAAGGACTGAACTTTTTTTCCCTGTGGATTGTCCTTTTTTTTGTTGTTTTTTGTTTTGTTTTTTGCCCATACTGTGCTGAATGACATATCAAGCCAAGTAATCAGGAGAACAATCTGCAATAAGTAGAGCCCTATATTGTTGAGCATATTTAGCCTCCACTTATTTCAACATTCAGCTTCTATACCTGACATAGAACTGTGTATTAAGAATATTCAGTAATGCTCTGAAGCTCAACAGATGCAGGTTCTGCACATCACAGTAGTAATTCCTGTTGTGAACTGTCTGCTCTATTGCTCTCCCTGAACATCATCATATACCACATAAATCTAGCGAAATCTAGCTTTTTGGGTAGCTTGTTGTCTCAACTTCACAAAGATGGAAGTTATTTACTGCTATTAAGTAAAACTGAATTTCAGTTTCAGCCATGTAGATTGTTTTACAGTACAAGGTTAGATCATGTTTTGTTTTATTTTTAGAAGCCACAAACAAAAAAACATGTATATTGAAAATATTTTAATATAATTTTAAGTACAGGTCTTAGCAGAATTAACGGTTTCTCCACTGAGCTACTGGGCAGAATCCAGTATTCCAGTGCATTGTATACTGTTCCATCCTGTTGCATTTAGTTCCATTATTGAGCTACACAGTCCTTTTATTATTGTGTACAATGAAAAGGAATGTAAACATATGTACTGTTAATAATTATTATAAATAGAAAATGTTTTTTTTTTCTCTGTATCCCTCCATTATGCATTCCCCAAACTGTGTTGCATGTTTTCATTTTATTTGTGAATAACTTGACCTGCTTTTTACATATTTAATTAAAAATGTTATGTGTTTTTGTATGTTTAACCTGCTATTTTAAATCTCTGGAGAGATTGATGAACTTGCCGTAATAAAATTGTCACTTTCAAAATGAAATGAAGTTTTTATATTAATTTACAAAAATCAGTGATCACATAATGTGCGTGTGTGTGTGTGTATACACACATATACACTGTGTGTGTGTATATGTATATACACACTATATACAATATCCCATGATGACAAAGTGAAAAGTTAGATATCTTTGCAAATTTATTACAAATAAAACAAATGTATAACACATAAGTATTCACAGCCTTTGCCATGATACTCAGAATTGAGCTTGGGTGTATCTTGTTTCCGCTGATGTTTTTACAGCTTGACATGATTTGGAAAGCTGTTTATGTAATGCCATGTAAATTAACTGATTTGCGGTGTACACAGGTTCACTTACTCTGTAGAACATGAAATGAAATGGTTAGTTTCAGATAACTGTATTAATACAGCTACGTACAATTCTATACAGTCCCAGAAAGTTCTAGATAATTCTGGACAGTTGTAGAAACATCTTGATAGTTCGCAGAATTCCAGAAGCTTCTTGGAGTCTATATTCAGCACTGAATATATCTTGAATATTCTTAAAAATAGATAAATTTAAAATATCATTGTGCTGACCCAAAAAAATCAATCTTTACCAGGAATAATAACATTTTTCTATTCCTTTAAGGCACAAAGAATTAGGAAAAACACACTTAACAACTGGGAACATTTTTATAATTGTTACATAGTGTTATTATTATTGTTAATATTCTTATTATATTGTCATTTTCATTATCATGTTTATTATTAGTTGTAGTAGTAGTATTGTTCATATTATACTTTCATTATTATTATTATTATCATTATTATTATTATTATTATATGTTCATTATTATTATATTTCCATTATTATTCTTTATTATTATTATTATTATTATTATATGTTCATTGTTATTTTTATATTATTATTAGTTGTAGTAGTAGTGGTATTGTTCTTAATTGTTACTGGACATAAGACACGAGCGAACAAGGGGCATCAATGGGACAGAGGGAGGGCACTTTACACATCGATATATTTCAGTAAAATGTGATTTATCGTGTAAATGGAATCAGTGTCGCGTCAGTGGCAGAGGAATCCTGTCCTGCACTGCTGTGCTTTATGCTCAGTTTTCTTGCTGTGACTGAATGTCTCTGCAGGGGGCAGTAGAGTGTCTCCGCGGAGGGAGCAGCAGAAGAAGACGCAGGCCGTTACCCGGGAGAATCGGAGCGCTCGCGCAGAGTCAGTTACCTCGTGGTGTTTATGTTAAAAACACAAACAAAACACACCTACATGCACTAAAGCAGCTATAAACCTGTCAGGTACAGGGTCTGGACTGACACAATGCCCTTTTCAAAGGTAAGCTTACTGTCTAACAGTAACACTGAACGAATGTCTTCCTCCAGCGCTGACTGTAAATGAATCTGTCTCTTCTCCCTCTTCTTCCTCCAGCGCTGACTCTAAATGACTCTGACTCTTCTTCCTACAGCGCTGACTCTAAATGAATCTGTCTCTTCTCCCTCTTCTTCCTCCAGCGCTGACTCTAAATGACTCTGACTCTTCTTCCTACAGCGCTGACTCTAAATAATTCTGACTCTTCTCCCTCTTCTTCCTCCAGCGCTGACTCTAAATGACTCTGACTCTTCTCCCTCTTCTTCCTACAGCGCTGACCCTAAATGACTGACTCTTCTCCCTCTTCTTCCTACAGCGCTGACTCTAAATGACTGACTTTTCTCCCTCTTCTTCCTACAGCGCTGACCCTAAATGACTCTGACTCTTCTCCCTCTTCTTCCTACAGCGCTGACCCTAAATGACTCTGACTCTTCTCCCTCTTCTTCCTACAGCGCTGACTCTAAATGACTCTGACTCTTCTTCCTACAGCGCTGACTCAAAATGACTCTGACTCTTCTCCCTCTTCTTCCTCCAGCGCTGACTCTAAATGACTCTGACTCTTCTTCCTACCGCGCTGACTCTAAATGACTCTGACTCTTCTCCCTCTTCTTCCTACAGCGCTGACCCTAAATGACTGACTCTTCTCCCTCTTCTTCCTACAGCGCTGACTCTAAATGACTGACTTTTCTCCCTCTTCCAACAGCGAAAAACGTCCTCCCGGGATAGGAGAGCGGTGCCGTTTCCTTCTGGCGGTATAGAAGCTCTCAGCAGGGGGCGCTGTGAGTCCTCCTCCAAAGCCACACAGTCCTGGGAGAGATGTGGGGACAGCTTCGGGGACCCTGCTGTGATCAAGGTGTGGAGCTTTGGTCTGTATGTCCCTCATTCCTTTAACTCTGACTGATGGGTGTTAATATTCTCACTGTGTTTTAGGAACTTCAGACAGCTGGGAGAACGAGCAGAGCTGTGCAGGGCCGCTCTTCCCCAGGTAACTGACTCTTACAGCCCAGGGGCCTTTTCTAAGGCTTACATGCTTTATAGGTTTGTGAAAATTATTTTACCCCCTGCTTTTATCACAAAGCAGCTTTAGGAAGTACATAATGATACATTGGTTAGTAAAGGTGTTTGAACCGGCTGTTCTATGCCCGTATACTGTATGCCTGCTGACTCTGGACTTGATGTTCAGACTGCTACTAATCTTGAGTGGAAAGTCTGCTTCATTTATTTATGTTTTCATTAATGAATATTTAAACAGCTGTCAATAAATGATTACATAACTGAAGAACATAGATCATGCCTACTAGTGAAAATAAGCTGTTGTCAGAAATATTTTTCTACTCATACACTTATTTAAATTATCAAAATTATAAGCAATAAAACCAGTGCCTGAAAGAATCACACTACACAAGGACAGTTTGTCAAGTAAAAGTGAGGCATTTGTTTAATACATTAATTTTTAACTGACATTATTTTTAGTCACTGCATATTTTAAGATGATAATATAGCTATAAATGATGATAGATGATAATATAGCTATAACTATGACCAGCAAGGGAAGCTGTGTCTCTGCTCAGACTGCACCTACAAAAACAGCTATTGGTTCACAAGCTGCTGAAACATTTTTAAATGATTGGTTCATTATTAAACATGCTTGATGTAAATTATATTTCTGTAAAAGTGGGTTGTGAAATTATAGAGTAAATGGAATAAAAGAGTAAAAGTGGACATGTACGAAGAAAATGGAACTTCATGTAGTTGTCACTTTGTGTTCTGCATTTTTTCATTTATATTAAGCTGTGTAAATGTGTTTTTTACACATTTTATTAAAGCTTTTTTTAAATATATGTGGCATTACCTCTATGGTATAACTACATTTTTTTAACAAATATTCCAGTAATAAAGAATTGGAGTGCAAGTGTTTATCCATGCTCAAATGCAGTTCATTTACTGGGTTCAAATCTGGTCATTAATCAGACATGGAGCACTTTGTGTGGTCTAGTTTGTGCCTCTATGACATGTAAAGGCCTTTGTTTCAGGCATTTCATTTGAATTTACAACATTATTGAATTAGAACGTTTCTCAGTGGCATGCTTATTTAGAAAAATGCATAAATGTTAAATTTTGTTCATATGAAAACCGAATTGTTAATCTCACGTTAACCAAGTATTTAAAACTATAATGCTTAAAATGTTGTATCTGTTTTTTTAGCAAAGCATGGCTCTGGAGAAGGGGATCCTGTCCACATTACATGGACTTCGAGTGAGGAGGAGAATTCGGATGGTGAAAGTCCGTTTTTACATCATTTCTCTACCACAAAGGCCTCAGAACGATCCAAACCATGCCCTCATTCTATGAGCAGCTACTCCAGTAGATACCTCCGTTTTCTTAGTGCAGAAGCAGGTGAAGCCACGTTTTTCTCTACAAATGATTGTGTTTCTCACACTTTATTGTTTATTGAGCTAATATACTAAAGATTCTGGGGTTTGCATTCATTCATTCACCTGTCAGAAATGCATATTTTTGTGGAAGTGATGTATATTTTATCCTGTGTTTCGTCCTTTGTAGACATCTTTGGTACATGTTGTGCTCATATTTCAAATGAAATGAATTAGCACAGCAATCACCAAGGTTTGCTACCAGGTTTGCATCCAGATCCCTGGTTTTAGATCAAATTTCTCTTTAGATTCCTCTTTAGTTCACCTCACAGTTTACATTAAAGAAGCTGTGATCAGACATTCTGGAAAGACCACTTACTTGGAAGAAGTGCAATATAAAATAATGTTAATCTTTGTCATGTTATTTATTTTAGATACAGATGATCTTCCAACTATTGATTCAGAAAGTGAAAATGAGGAACATATTAATTCTACGTCAAAAGAGCAGATCCCTATGGTAAGAAAATTTCTTAAATATTTATGACTTTAGTAAATCCAGGAAAATGTCACTTATGTTCTGTCACCATTAGAGGGCATTGTAGACCCTTGAGGACAGATTTGTCAAATTTTGGCTGATAGCAGAATATGAAGATCCTGGTGTTTGGTTGTGAGTGTTTTGTGTTTAAATAGTTCATTTTCCCAACTGAGCTTTAACAGAAATGGGTTTAAATAGGAGGCAGAATAAAACATAATAGCTCTGAACACTAACTCTTTGGACTAAACATTGATGTCTATGTACATTGCATATTGAACTGTAAAAGAGGGTGGCAGCCTGTAAAGTGCAGCCTTAAACTGAACGTTTAAGCAATTGTAGTCATCTGCCCATCCAAAATGTATGTGTTAAACAGGAAATTTTCCCACCATTTGCTGTAGTAACAGGTTTCACTGCTCTAGGCTTTATAGTAGTTTTAACAGTCATTACTGTGAACATTAACGAGTACTGGCAGTACATCATCAGGTACTGAAGAAGGTTTATCAACCACACTATTCACTTTGTTCCAACTTTGTTCCACTGCTTCTCAGCTGATTGGTGGAAAAGCTCTCACATTGTAACATTAGGCTCCTGGACAACTGCTCTGCAGTGTTCCATTCTACTAGCAGGGCAAGTAGAATGTGTATTATTTCATGTATGTCTTAGCAATTGCAGTTTTGTGATCCTATTTAAGAACTGAAAATTATTCTTTTCAAAAAGTTCATTTAGATATAAATTGAGAGCCTAGATATTTAGTAATGTAGGAAATGCATCTTGTTTTGGGGCACATAAGTAATGGATGAAACTATCCTGGAATGGGCTTTCTGATAACATTCAATCTTTGTGAATAATGAACCTAATCGAAGATGTGAAAAGATCAAGTCATGCTCAAAAACAGAAACATACTAAATGTGGTGAAAAACCACATATTTGACTCCTCCCCAAACAGTGCAACCTCAAAACATCTATTAAACTAATGTATAGTGCACCCGGAAAGTATTCAGAGATTCACTTTTTGCGCATTTTATGTTCCCAAAATGGATTCAATAATTGTTTCCCCTCTAAATTCTACCGATAAAATTTAGCAAATTTATAAAAAGTTAAAACACAAAAATATAACATGTACATAGGTATTCACTACCTGTGCTCAATACTTTAAAGCACCTTTGGCAGCAATTAAAGCCTCAAGTCTTTTTGAGTATGATGCTACAAGCTTTGTGCACCTGTTATTTGGAAGTTTCTCCCATTCCTCTTTGCAGAACCTCTCAAGCTCATCATAATGGATGGTTGGTGCACAACCATTTTAAGATATCTTCAGAGATGTTCATTCAGATTCAAGCCTGGGCTCTGACTGGGCCCCTCAGGTACATTCACAGAGTTGTCGCAAAGCCTCTCCTTTGCTATCTTTGCATCAAGGATGTTTCTGTACATCGCTGCAGTCACCTATCCATTGAACCTTGAGCAGTGCCTGGTTTCCTGCAGACATTATTCTTGGCATTCAGTCCAAAAAGTTGTTGTTTCTCGTGGTCTGAGATTCCTTTAGGTCTGCAAGATGGACTGTCATGTGCCATTTACTGAGGAGAGTGCTGCAGAAATCTTTGTCCTAGAAGGTTCTCTTCTTTTTACAGAACAATGTTAGAGCTCTGTTAGAGTGGCCATTGGGTTCTTGGTCACCTCCCTCACTAAGGCCCTGCTGCCATGATCACTCAGTTTGGCCAGGTGGTCAGCTCTAGGAAGAGTCCTTTGAGGTTCCAAACTTCTTCCATTTACGGATAATGGAGGCTTCCATGCATCAGAGATGTTTCTGTACCCTTTCCGTTTCTGTACCCTTGTGTCTCAACACAATCCTGTCTTGGAATTCTACAGACAATTCCTTAGACTTCATGGCTTGATTTGTGCTCTGATGTGCACTGTCTACTATGGGACCTTATATAAACATGCGTCTGCCTTTCCAAATCATGTCCATTTAGAAACATCAGAAGGATGATCATTGGTAATAACAAGCGCCTGAGCTCATTTTTGAGTGTTCTGGCAAAGGCTGTGAATACTTGTACATGTTATATTTTAGTGTTTTTATTTTTGATACATTTGTAAAAAAAATCAAACAAACTTTTCTCACTTTATCATTGGGAATTGTGTGGAGAATTTAATCCATTTTGGAATTAGTCTGTAACATACTTTCTGGATACACTGTATAATGTCAATATGTTAAGAGCACCTATGGTCAAATTGTGTGTTGATTTTCTCAAGTGAAATACATTCAACCACTACAGAGATCACACATCTGAATATCTTCAGCATATTCTGAAAATAAATATGAATGAATAAATAAATAAAATATATGCAGTACTGTACAAATGTTTTAGGCACCCTGTATAAATGAGAATGAAAATCTCCTTATATAGGCAGTGAGTGTGTACCTCAGTAAAACAGAATAACTGTCTTCATTAAACCATCTCCAAAGTTCTCCTTAAGGGAATCTAGTTCTCATCCATCACCTGGTTTGGTTAACCAGTGCTTAGTGATGTTAAATCAGGTATGCTGGTGATGGAATCAGACACTGGGTTGGGGTGTCCAGGAGTAATCTGGAACCAAGATTTGTTCTTCAAACTAGCTCTCATGATCTCAATCACTTTCTTCAGAATGAGAAATTATTCTTCCTCTTTACTATATTTCTCTTTACCTGCATCTGTTCTAATGAGTTGTTACAACAAACTCTCTTCTTAATTCGAGTACTGTATTTGTTTATTACATATTTGTTTGATCATATATTTTTTGTTAATTATTCAGTTGTTTTCATGGAGACCCGTCCCTTGAGATTAGCAGCCTCTGGCTTTTGGGTGCGGAACTGCAGATGAAAGGTTCAATTTCCCGTTTTGGTTTTGGATGATTTTCAGCCAAGATATGTGATCTAAAGATATAGAGTTGCAAGAGAACTGTGATAACTGATCAAATTATTTTAAAGTTAAGGGTTGGCTCTGCACAAGGTCTCTGTCACATGACTAGTAAATACTAAAATACTGCAATATTATGTTTTGTAGTCCTGCATTGTCAAAATCAAAGTGTCAGTTAATAGCTTACATACAAAAATTCATAATAGATATTGATTCATTTTGTATTTTGTTTTCAGAGCTTTAGTTTCAGTCTGGAAACCTTTTAACATAAAACTGTTTAAAGTGTTTGGGGAAAAAAAGCTTTTAACAACAAACTCATGAATACGTCACAAAACGATTGCTCCCCAGTCCAATGCAAGTCCCTTAATGCTGAGTATTAGCAATACTCCTAACTCCCCAAAATCCTATCTTTGTTTTGTATAAATACAGCCATAAAATTTAGATAAGATGTGCTGCTAATTAATACTGAAATTAAATCACTTTATTTTCAATAACAGTTCGTATTATGAGACATTCTGGACTTTGTTTTGATTGTTAGTGACTTGTCTTAAATTAATGTTTTGTGCTGCATTTAATATTTTATAATCCAATATGACTGACCGATGACCAGTTGTTTTTTTGTTTTGTTTTTTAAACTGCAGTCAAATCTGTTCATGTGTGCATAGCAGTACACACTCTAGACTGATATGTTTGCTGACTACTTGTGTGAAATAACTTCACACAATAAGTGTGAATGGTGAGTGTGCTTCTGTAGCATGTGTTTTAGCATTTAATGTTTGCCCCCTCAGTTCTAAACTCTCTTCAGTGCTGGTTTATAATTGAACAAAGGCATGTGGTTTTCCCACTGATAAAATAGCCATGTTTCCACGTTAGCATTATATAGTTTCAGATATTATGTTGTCATGTTCTAGGGCTAGGTAATTGATGTTCCTAGATTTAAAAAAAAAATGGCTACATCTGTTATGCTGGTTACCATCTGTGTAGGATTTAATAACAAAAAAAAGTGAGTATGTCATTTGTAGAGTACAGAGTACAGTCTTGTTCATATTATGTCCATGTCATAAATGCTATTTAAATATACAGCATGCTGTGTTCCTGCTGTTACAGTTAAATACTGTTACATTTTTCATCATGTACAATATGATATCACCATTTCTCTGAAGCATATCGAGATATGAGTCTAAACTCTTACTCTTATCAGAGGTATACCTGAGAAAATGTCTGTTAATGCCATCCAGATGCTCTGAACACTGTAGTTGAATCAAGACTCTGAACTGGATTGGATTTAAATAGCCAATACCTGATCTGTTAGATTTTATATCCAAGATTGGTCTGATCCTGAACATGGATTGGGATTAGGACGTCACTATCTATATTGTAATGTTTTGCAATTAGGCTAAACTTTTGCAGCATTATTTAGTTGAGTACATAGAATATAACATGAATTTCTTCATGATGTAAACAATTTTCCAACACAACATATTTCATGGTGGTAATTAACAAATAAATTGGAAAAAGCTAATCAGAGGCCTGGCAAAATCATTAGAATTGTCCACGATCACTTTTCATCACGATCAGCTGAGAGCTGACATTGAGGGTAGGGCTTGATGTCATGTTAATATTTCCATCAAACTTGGTAGTGCATTGTTGTGTAGGGCTTTTGTAATGGTCATTGCAATGTCTCAAGATGAAATGTTTTTTACTGTTCATTTTCCTTTTTGACACCAACGCTTTAGCTGCAAAAGTCTGTGAATTTCCATGCTGAACTACACTATGGGCAATTAATCAAAACCATCCTAAAGTTCAGATTTATACTTTTAAAAGGTCTGTTTTAAAGAGACTGCAGTAACCAACAGCTTTACCAACTTATTGCTTACTTTAACACATAAAAATACTGTGTTAAATATGTGGATTAGTAAAATAAAGCATTTTTAACCTCCATGGATATACTTAATGTTTTTTTGTTTGTTTTGAATATTGTTTACATATCTGTATGTATGTATGTATGTATGTTGGAATAAAAAAAATCTATTTACTTATGACACAAGAATGTAAACCTATAGAATTTCCCTGAAATGCCAAAGTAAATGCATAAATAACAATACAGTTACACCACCAAAATATTTATAAATACTGTGATCAACTTTTCCCAAGTTGTGTAGGCATTTAACACTCCTCATTCCACAGTGTCATGTGTGCACTGGGAATATGTTGTAGAAGTGATTACTACCCACAGTGGACAGTGCAGTGGTTGGGATGATTGTAATCTGTGCTGTCTGGTTAGAATTGTCCAGCTAGGAGAAAAAAGCAATTCTGGAAGAAATCACATCCACTTTCAACTACATTAGTGTTTACTCCAGGTCAGTGCAGTGTACTTTTAGCTTCTATGGATCATGGCAAAAAAAAATTCACAGGTGTATCCCACCCATAATCAGTGGTATTCCCTTAACCTCAGTGTTTTTAATGCTATGGCTGATTGGTATTTGTTTTATTGATATATGGTTTGATTTGGATAGGTTTTCTTTTCAGCGATGCCTGTTATATAACACAATACAAATTGTCACATTTCTCATGTTTGTTAAGCAAGTAAAGTTGGTGTTCTATCACAGCAGCTGCATGTTCAAACATCAAATCAAATTTGGGCAGGGGCAGGAAGCTCTTTGTGCATGTAGTGTCCCATGGTACCCTGCAGCCAGCTCATTACCATAAATGTATTCATATTTAGCCATCTGGTACCTGCATGGGTTTGAAATGCCTGGTTACTATGACTTTACTTTTAAAGTACATACACCCCCCCAATTTTGCATAAGTTTCAGTACTCATCCATTCAGCTTAGCCACTGCATGATGAACACATTTTTGACTCTGAGCCAGGAACATGGTGTTCTAGAAAGAGGGGGGATAGAGGGTGGGATCAAACGAGAGAGGGACAAGAGAAGGGGGAGAGTAGAGAAGGAGGAATTGGAAGAAACAGTCTCAGGGAGAGAAGAGGAGAGAGGGTGTGTGTGTGCCTGTGCAGTGTGACGTCTGTTGGCAGGCAGCCCTGTGGGGTGAAGTTGAGTCAAATGAAAACAGAGCACATAGCCTGACAGGGTCTACTGGAATGCTGATCATGCCTCCACATGACATGGAAACAGGCACTGCACTGTTTTTTTCCACAAGAAACCGGTTTCTTTACTACATCAGGTGTGTTATCTATGACAGTGCACTGGTTGTCTCAGATTCCAAGATATTAATCTATAGAAGGGAGTACTTTTTGACTCAAACACACAAACATGGGCACACATTTTGTTATTTGCTTTTAATGATCTGTTATTTCCAAGGTAAGTAATAAATCCTTAGGTATTATGGCCAAAACTACAGGGTTTTCATTGATAAATCTACCTGGAATCTCAAATTATGTTATTGTCATCTGCCTTTTGTTTCTCCTCTCTCTGTCCCCTTTATAAATACATTTGTTTTCATTATATAATTATAATGAATACAAATGTCTGGCTAAACACAGACATTTAAATATATCCTCCATTTTGGTGTTTTTTTTTTTTTTTAATGACTTTAGTTTTATTCATGTAAAAGTAAGTAAATTGTAAGGTGATGAAGGTATTTCAGTAGCTTGTGACTTATACAATATACTATGCCATGTGACTTGCAGTGTTCCTATTCTATGGACATGAATGGATTCATGTTTAGGTTAATTTCTTAAATTCAAAATTGTATACAATTTCATAACCAAACAAATGAACAGGACAAGGTTTTCCTAAATCAAATGTACTGTTAATCTTATATTTTGTTCTTCTGTTTATTTAATGATCTTTGCTTTGTAAAACCTCTTTGTTTAGTAATAACTCATAATTGGTAATATAATAATCGACCTCTGTTTTGGACTGCTTATAAAAAGAGTGTAGCTGAAGGGCAAATATTAACAGAATGCATGTTGATGCAACAGCTTGCAGGTAGTAAAAGTAAGCAGTGTTCATGTGTTTAAGACAAAGCTTGTATACAACATCCTAACAAATGTATTAAATACCCAAGAGATACACAGATTTCTGCATGGCTAAACAAGCTGCTTAGTAAAATATTTGACATCAGATACCTGTGAACAGAATTCCTAAATTGTGATGAAGTAGAGTATGTGGGTATACTGTGAGTAAAGTATGCATTCATTGGGGCAGTGCAGATATAGTTTTGTATGATCAGATATAGCAAGTGTTCTATTAACATTTTACATTTACATTTATGGCATTTGGCTGATGCTCTTATCCAGAGCAACTTTCAAGGAAATTCACATTACAGAGGTGGGCCACCGTAGTTTTAGTCTTTTTGGTGTAGCACAGCATAGTTGCACAGACTGGGAATCAAACCCCAGACTCCCACATGGTGTGGTGGCTCACTGGTGGTGTTACCTGTTGCATCACACCACACCAACATTTTTATAATCATTTCCTTCATTCACCTAAAATTGTGACCAATCACAAAAATATTGGTCTGCTCACACTTAGCAGTAATTCATGAGGTTATTTGTATTTACATTTAGTCTGTTTTAAACTTGTTTTTAATTTTAGGTTTTCATCTGCACACTGAATTAATACGTAATAAAATACTTTGTACAATATGTCATCCTAAATTCCAAATCAGAAAAAATGTATTCGAAATTCTACTACTGTTTTGCTCAAAAAATGTGTTTGTCTGTCAGGTGGTGGCTGAAATCTCAGACTATTCTACTTCTGATAGTGAGGGAGCTTCAGAGGAGAACAGCCTGTTGGATGTCTCTGCTATGGAATCAACAACGCAGCCCCAGAGGTCTGTCAGTGAGTGGGTTCGCTCTGCGCAAGCATTGCTCCAAACCCCTCAGAAAAATACAGACAGGACTTCAAAGACACCTGAGGACTCTGGCAAAAAGAGGCGCAAGTTTGAATGGTATGGACTGGATGTTTATTTCCATGTATAGGGGCTACATATCAACATGACCAGCTTCCTGGTAACCCTTATTTTGAGGAATTTTCAACATAAACATGGACATTTGATCTTCATTTCAAGTATAATGAGAGATGGATGTGATATCGCTAAACCCATAAAACATTAAAAAATGTAATCATCCAAAGTACTCTCTAACTATGGTCTGATCATTTATAGCTGATGTGGTTGTAATAAATATGACTTTGTCACAAGAAAATTGCATTTTTAATAATTACAGTTGATTAAATATTAAAATAAATATTGATTCAGTTGTATGTGTAGTTAAGATCAAATGTTCATGTCAACGGTGTTCATGGGGTGTCCTAATTTTTTCACTTGCCTGTATATAGTGTCTTAATTCCAAAAGCTGCATAAGAAAGCTTGTTTGGTGAGTTGTGGTATAATGAGCAGGCATCTTAACTTGAGATGTTTATGGAAATTGGGCCCTGGCCCTGGTTTTAAAATGTTCTTCTGAGGAGCAGATAATTATAGGAGTACTTAGGTTTTTGTTCTTTCAGGCAGCTGATGTTCTTGTAAGGCACACTGATCCAGTGATTAAAATTGTTGTAATGGACAGTTTGTCCTATTATTGGCAGTTTACATGTTGGTGTGTTCCCTCATGGTGGAGCTGTGCCTCTGCTGCTGCCTCTGAATGCTCTGCTCTTCAGCTGACCCCTGACCTGGTAGCCAAAAGCGGTTCTTCTATGGCAGTAATATTCAGATCTCTTTAGTTTTTGATCTTCTGTGTAGAGTGAATGTTCTTGAGTGGATAAAGGTAATTGAATGACAGTTGAGGGTTTGAGAACATTTGGCTGCATGTTGTTCTGTGTTCTCTGAAAATTGTTTAAGAATTATTAATATTACAATAATTTTATTGTTTTAAATTAATCAAATGTATCAAAACAGTGTAGACCTTGTGGTTTGGTATGAATTCAGTACAATGGAAGAACATTATGAGACTCCCCAAATGCATGAAATTAGGGTTTTTAATTTAATTAGTGGGAAGTGAGATATTTTTACTTTTTGATCCACATAACTCATGAAAACCAGGAGTCTAATATTTCAAGTTATTAGAATATTTCCTTCAGTTTGAATAAATACAATTCAGACATTCAATACATTCCTAATTTCAAGCTCCTTCTGAAGCAGAGACAACTTCAGGTGCATCTTACCTAGGCTAAGAAGAAAAAGAACTGCACTGATGCTCTTTTTTAAGATTAAAGCAAAGTTTGCTCTTCATTTGGAGATCAAGTGTCCTAGAGGCTGGAGGAGGAGTAGGGTAGCAGGTTTTCCCTGTCTGTGAAGGTTTAAGGTGCAATTTCATGTGCTGCTGTTGGACCATCTGTGTTATATTAAGTCAAAGCAGAGTCTACTTCATGCTTCCATCTACTGGTGAGTTTTGTGAAGATGCCAATTTTCTTTTTCCAGCAAGACTCTGCACCTGTCCACGGTACCAAAACTGATACCAAATGATATTACTGTACTTGATTGGCCAGCCAGCTCTCTGGACCAGAACTCCATGGAAAATCTCTGGATTAATATCAGTAGGAAGACAAAAGAAGCCAACCAATGCCAAGTTCAAAACAACCTGTGCTTCAGTAACCACTCAGCAGTGCTACAATCCTCTGTGCTATACCGTACTAATGTAGTAGTAGTAGTAGTCTAACCATGTATTGTGTTTTGTTTTTTTGTTTTTTTCTTCTTTTTTTAAATAAAAAATACTTTACCAGTCAGGTTTAGCTAATTTTAGCAAGGCAACTGTTTAATAGATTACAGCTTGAGACAAGAGTTGCTTTTCATGCCAAGACCCACCTGTATCAGCTTTGCTTTTTCTACTGTTCTCACAAAAGATGCACAACAAAAGTGGTCTTTTACACTATGTGCACCTAGGCAGGAAGTGTAACTTTTACATCATCCACATTGATGCGCTCAGTGATGCATGATATGAGTACACATACTGTTACACCCATAATATACTATACAGAATTTTCTGTCATACTGAACTGAACAGGAAAGGCTTGGCTAGTTTGACTCAAATATAGCTATTTGAAAACTATTTAATGTCCTGTATAAGACTGTAGAATGACTTGTTTTTTACCCTGGTAAAAAGTGTTCTTTTACTGTGAATAGTTACAGAAATGTTCTCCAAAAAAAACACCACTGTGGGTATCTGCATGTGGAAGCCGGGTGGCAGTGATGTGAATGGAAAGACTGGAATACTTGCAATTTGTTACATAGTTGAAAACAAAGATGGGCTATGCTGTGTTATGGGGCTACTGTGAACTGTTGTGAACTGATTCTTCAAGGGATCACTTTAAGTGGACTCTGGTTCAGTCATCCAGAGTGACTAAAAACACTCCTCTTCAAAGAATGAATGGTTGTTTGCCGGTGTTTGTGCACAGTTAAATGCCAGGACTCCAGAAAGCTCAGTCCTTCCAGCTTGAGTGTTTGATTCAATTAAAATAGTGAAAAGCGATAAACCGGGGAATGTAGGTCCTACGATTCTACAGAAATGTGTGCCGGAAAGTGATTGATCCACAGTTCATATGCAAATGTTCTGTGTAAAAGCAAACCAACAATAGTGAGCCACTCCCTCAAACAAGCCTCGAATTGTCCTTGGTCTGGAATTATGTTTTTGGGGTAAATGTGAAAAAACCTAAAACTGCATTGGCTCCAAGCAAATTTTTATGCTTACTACTACTGTACAAAAAACAAGTAAAATACTGAACTGTGTTGCAGCTTGTGGTGTGACCATACAGTATCAACAAACTGAGTTATTTTTTTGTGATATACATTTTACTTGCTGCATTATCCTTATAATTTCAGGTCAAAATTTAAGAAGCAAACTTGAGAAACTCAAATGTATTCATCTGACATTCATCAAATGTTTATCCTCCTAATTATTTATTTGTTGTTTTAGCTTCCTTGTTGGTAAGGCTAATGTAGCTTGTTACTGTTGGGAAAGGACAAATTGGTGGTCCACATGGTCTTGGCTTATAGCTGGTGTTTGGCAGTTTGAAGATTATCCACAGTGATGAAGTACTTGAATAATTTTGCTGTGTCTCATAAATTACGAGATGTGGTTTTTAAGGTTTTTGTTCATTTTAGGGATCATTTCATTGTTTTAGACATAATGTTCTACACTAATTTGATGAATTGCAAAGGTCTTACTTTCTATGTATGTGCATTTTTGTATAGAGGTTGATGGGCATTTTTTGTCTTAATAGTGGGGGATTTGCAGAGAGACTGAATAAACTGCAGTGTCGACAGAGGTCAGCTGTAAGCTTCTGGAAGCACCAGTCTGTATCCAGCATTACCACAGCTACTGGTGAGTGAGAAATTGCTGTATTTCTGGAAGTCTGAGAAAGTGTTTCAGGTCCTGCTGCTACTTTTTATACTATAAATGTAAATAACAATGAAAGTGTGGAATGCTCTCCTACCCACCAAAGAGACAGATGGCTTATGGGTTGATGCTGATGTTTTGTGTGACTATAAAATATTTATACAGGAGCTTTTATCCCAGGTCCTCATGCTTTCCTGCACTTTTCTGATATATTTGATTTAATTTAAACTTGCTTCAGCTTCAACTTTAGTTATTATTTGAGTTTTGTTAGTTTTTAGTCATATTGCCAAACCCTAGTTAAAGATGTAATTTCTGGCTGCCGGTAGACAATTCACTATCAGCAGGTGTAACCTTTAGTGGTGACAGGAAATTACATGTGTATATGTACGTTCATTCTTTGTTTCATTTTCCAAGTTGTAACAATGCTCTGTGTTTTCTTTCTCATCTTATCATCAAATTGTGCGTGTGTTTGTGTGTGCTTGTGTGTGTGTGTGTGTGTGTGTGTGTGTGCGTGTGTGTGTGTGAGATGCATGGGTGTAAAAGGGAGGTATGTTCTCAAACTAAAGGTGAAGATATTGAATTTGAATGTGCAAAATGCCTCAGGTTTGCTTATGTCAATCATTTTTTTGTAACTGTTGACAGTATAGCAGGAATATTTCAAAATGCTTATTTATTAGCTATATGAGATGAAATGGTACACAAAAGTAACAGTTTTTTTCATGCCATGTTTAGTACAATGGGGTAAAGTCATGAGGCTAATCCAGGTTTCATGTATTAAGTTGAACAGATAGTTGTATGCAAGTTATAATTTGTTCCTCTGAAGGTAGCTGTAGTGAATTAGGCAGTAAAATGTTAATGTGACCATGTTTGGTGTGTTTCGACACACCCATACACCCACCCGCTTAAATAAAGAAAATATAAAATGTCCATATGGTTTGGTACTAGTGCACATACTGTGCACATTCACTATTCAAAATGTATTCAGGCCAAAATGTCATACTTGACATAAATACTTTGCTTTTATGCAATTTAATGCAAATCTTTGATTTATTATTCATAATATAGTAGGGTTGTCAGAGGAAGACTTGAGTACTCAAGGTTTCCTCTGAAGACCTCTGTGTATTATTAATAAGAAAATAGATTGCAGAGTATTTATCATTTCTTGAAAGTCAGTACAATTGTCTGTGTTACAAATGTCACTTAAACAGATGGTCCAGTCAGTATAAAATTAAAATAGCTCCATCAGAGTAGTATTTACATTGAATGGTTAAGCATTTTTTTCCCTTTCTTTTTTTTCACTGTTTTCACTTATATGTGTTGTCATATTTGTTGCAAGTTGTTTGACCTGGTTAAATGACATTTGTGGCCACAGATTTTGATTGAATTGGGATATGGAATTTGACTTGGCCATTAATGCTTTCAAACCTGTCTTAGTCACTGAACTCTGTAGGGCTTTTGACATGATTTTTGGTTTCTCTGTGGCTTTTCTCACAAATGTTTGGGTGGCAAGACGACAGCTACCATTTTCATTTGATCAAGCATTGCTCACTGAGAGATCCTTGGATATTATATTGTAGTCTAACATTTAATACCAAATTGAGGTTGTCTCTACCCAACAGTTATGTATACTACTTTCCTTAGATTGATATGTAATTCCTTAGAATCATACGAGTTTCTTCTATCTGTGTTCTCTATATGCAGTAATCATTTGCATTGTTTTATTTGATCTAAATAAATCAATAAGTTTACTTAATGGGTGTCTGGTTTGGGTTGAAAAAAAATAATGAATTCCTCTGAGCTGGATCCATATCTGTACCAGTTGTTTTCTGTGTTTCAGATGAAAGACCCGGTGTGTTGGTGCTCTCTGTGCAGAGTGTGTGGGACGTCTGTGGGATGCAGGCAGCAATGTGCGAAAGAGCCAGTGACAAACAGCCATGCATTGCTCTTTTCAACAAGGATACAGCCACTCACATATCGCCCAGTCTAGGCGACACTATCTGTGTCTATCCCCCATGGTAAGACTGTACTCTTGTTTGTGCCCTCTGTGGGGTTGTTTGGTGATTTTGCTTTTTAATAGGTAAGATCAGGACTGTATCATTTATTTAAACATGCTTCACAATTTAGTCCTTCAGTCTTGCTGTTATATGTAGTGACTTTTCTATAACCTTGTTTGGAAAGGGTCTTGTACAGTTCATAGTAAGACTAGAAAAACAACAAAACCACACACTCACCATATGGGGACCCGTGTACATTGTGGTGGTGATGTGATGATCAATCTTAGCTATTTTGATTAAATATGATTATATTTTGCTCTCACAAGACACATTCTTCAAAGCACTGGAAACGGTTCTGGTCCATATGATTGCAGCACACAGTTTCAGCTGTTTTTTCACATGCACTTTCCCGTTCTATTCGGTTTACATACAGTGATTTGGAAGACCACTGGAAGTTTAAGAAACCAGTTTGACTTGTTTTGTGGTGTTCTGCACTATCATGTTGGGAGTAGCAATCACAGCATTGGTGAATTCTCAAATAGACTGTTGCGTTAAAGCAGTCATTCATTGGTATTAACAAGGCCCAAAGTGTGTCACAGAAACATTCCCCAGACTATAACACCACCTACCCCAGCCTAGACATGTCACAAGGCAAGTTGTGTCCATGGATTTGTGCTGTTGGCACCCAATTATGAACCAACCCCCTGTGTTTCTCATCAGACATTAAGATTTCCAGACTTGAACTGTCCAGTTTTGGTGAGCCTGTACCCACTGCAACCTCAACTTTCTGCTATTCAGCTGACAGAAGCGGAACCCAAAAGGGTCTTCTGCTGTTATAGCCCATCTGCCTTACCACAATTGAGAAAATGTTATATCAGTTATGATCTCCTTTCTATTAGCTTAAACCAGATTATAATTAATGAAAATTTGTTAACCTCTCTCAGCAGTTTTTTTTTTTCGTCCACTGAACTCCCATTCTGATGTTGGATTACCTGAAACTGCTGACCCATATTTTGTGCATTGCACTGCTGCCACATTATTGACTGATTAGATAAGATTAGATTGAAGCAAACAAGTATTAGTATTAGTACAGAGTGTTTCTTTGCCCATCATATTTTGGATGTTTTGGATTCCCTGTTTTAAAACACCTCTGCAAGTCTGAAAGGCCTTGTAAATTTGCTGATTAATTGAATTAATGAATGAGTGTTGGCTGTAAAGAAAAAGCACTAAAACATGAAGTTTAAGGAGTCTCCATGACCAGGGTTAAGAAACATTGATCTTGGTGCTTCATGAGTATACAAGCTGCAATAGATATTAATAAAACATAGCTTGTTGGTATGTAAGTGAAAGTTATTGCAGAGTGGCATCATGCCACTAGAATTTTAATTTAATTTGATCTTGATTCAGAGCTCATTCGTAGCTGATCTTTTTAATTAATAAAAACGCTGGACATTTAAGACCATAATACTATGACATTAAATCACATGATTGCCTGGTTATTGTGAATCACATTTAGTCCATGGTTGGTAGGGGGTGCATTTCAAAATTCCCAGTTATAGTTGAGGTCTGTTACGGGTTTCTTTTAGTTTTGTTTGGGGGTTCAGGGAAGGTGTGAGCAGAATAGCCAAGTTTGGCTACAACTGTGGGGGAGGAGATGCTCAGCTTTAACTGTCGCTACCAGTAGAATAGTTGTGGACCTTCCCCTTTTACTTTTTCCCCCACTCTTCCCTCCTCATTCACGCCCACTCTCTCTCCCACACTGCTTCTACGTCATTGCTGTGCTCCAGGGAATGGCCTGCATTCCTCTTCCTGGCAGCTCGGTGCTCATTTCCAGCAAGCCAGGGGATAAACAGCTGGATCCCTTTTCTCTTCTCTCTCACTTTCTCTCTCACAGCAGATCACAATAGCTGTGAGTGATGCCAGGAGAAGGAATTGAAAGCACATGCACTGTGCTATTGCCATTTTACTTTTTGAATTTATGTATGTAGTGATTAATTTTAGGGTGGGTGTTGTATTTGACCCTGGAAAGTCCATTTGGCTTTGCTGACCCTGGAAAGTCCATCAGTTTGACATCATCTTTGACTGCTGCAAAATTCTCAACAGAAGGGTTTTAAACATTCACACATTTTCTAATGATTTTATGTCATTAGGCATTTGAATTGGTCTGAAGGCAGATTTATTTTAAGAAATTTTGTTAGCAAACTCTGTTACATTTTGATATTTTATATATAAAGAAATCTACTTGATTCAGCACCTGGCGTCTTCCTTTTCCATACTTTGGGCGTAAGCGGAAAGTACTCAATAAGTATTAATACTGTGTGGCTTCCAGGCATGGATTCCACTAGATGTTGGAATAATAATAATTCTTTTGAGAATTTTTTCATGTTGACATGAATGTGTCACACAATTCTTGCAGATTATTCAGGAGCATTTTCATTTATATCTCCCATTCAGGTGTTCAGATCTGGGGAATACAAAAACCTCAATTGTTAATTGTCACCAACAATGACATGTTCATGAAACCAGTTTGAGGCAACTTTTCTTTGTGGCGTGTATTGTGTTGGGTGAATTAAAGGAGGTGCCTAAAGAGGTGCCCAAAGTCCATTCCCAACACTAAACCCCCAGTGTGGTGTCGAAAGGGTTTTTTGCCCATTTCTTATCTTTCTTGCTAAAGATACCTAATTCTACTTTAAGACTTGCGGGGCTTCCCATGTAGGCCAGCTCCGTTGCGGTGCCTCCTGAGATAGTCCATTCTGGATTATAATAGTTGTTTTAATGACTCTTATCCTATACGTTATGATCTTCTTCCTTAATCCAGTCTTCCCATCTACCTGTTGCCTTTTTATAGCATCCTTGTCTCCAGTACTGCAACTTTAAACTACCAGTCTGTATTTTATAACAGTTATTTTGAAGCATTTCTATTGGATCATTAATCATATATAAACTTAAATTAAGTGATAAATGGCAAAAATTGAGATTTTCAACTTCTGCTGCCTTGTGTCCATCAGATATTTTATATTTTTATTTGTTACATTTTGAAAATATCAAAAACAAAATACAGAAACTGATCAGCCATATCCATATGATTATCTCTTTGTTTTTATACTCACTGTCTACTTTGTCAGTTCTACTTACCATATATGAGCACTTTGTAGATCTATAATTTGAATATCTCAACTAACAGAACACCACAGGACCACCACAATTTCTGTGTCAGTGCAGTGGAGTACAGTCTGTAATTATAAGAATACTTAATAAAGTGCTCCTGTATCAGCAGTGGAACTGACGAATAGTGAGTGTAGGAACAAGGAGGTGGTCATATTGTTATGCTTGATATGTGTATATTAGTATAATTGTTAATCAGCTGTAACACTTCAGCTCATATGCAGTTGAATCCCCTTCTGCATATTTACTTTCAAACTAAACTCTAGTGAATGGAACTGTCTTTCCTGCTGTTGGGGCAAATTCTATCTCAACCATGTATACTTGACAGCACCTGGGCTACACCCTGACCTGTGGAGTATAGTTCTTGCGTCATCATCCAGTCTGAATTTACTTAACACTTCCTGTTCTTTTGTCTTAGTTTAGATGTTCACACAGGGCAGAACAGGTACACTGTGTATCGAAAATCAAGACCCACATGCTTTACTGGTGTCTGTAATGATTGTAGTTATGATAAATGCTTTGTTTTATATTTCATTTTAGGATAGGATAGGATAGAACTTTATTGATCCCTTGGGAGGGTTCCCTCTGGGAAATTAAGGTTCCAGTAGCAGCATCAGTACAGTACAGAAAAGAGAAGAAAGTTATAATTTTGCTTAAAATAAAGTTATAAATATTCTAGGAGACTAGTAAATACAACACAGATGAAAAGAAATTGAATTGACAGATTAAAATGTTAAATGTTCTTTTTTCATTTTTTAGTATAATTTTTTATATCTCCTCTAACCCCTTTTAAACAAGATTTAATTAATAAACTACAAGTTGGTACTTGTAGTTCAGAGTCTTGCTGAACTTTAGACTGCTCTCCGTTCTATGAAGTGACACCTCATGCTTGACTATTTGTACTGAGCAGGGCTCCACCTCTCCTGTGTAAACTTGCCTTTGCTGGTTGTCTTCCAGCTTCCTTGTTCAACGCATGGTTCAGTCAGTTCAGTGAAAATACAACATCTCCCACTGTTCAGATATATCTCACAGCTTGATGGAGTTGTGACGTACCCATGTTATCAGGTTTTGTGCGTCACATGGGGCGACTTAGCAGGCCTGGCCTTGTTGAACAGGAAAGAACAGAAAGTTGAAACACATTACAACTAATGACTTACAGAAAATATTATTGCTTTATAATGTTCATAGTATAGCTTGATTTAAATATAAGTTGCTTTGTTGAATCATTCAGATTAACCTCACAATGTCACAACACATCTGTGTCAAGGGAAATCTTCTGTCTGAATTGTTTCATAGTTCTGGTTTGTGTATCACAGTTTTCCGTTTCATGGCAGCTTATACTCTAAATAGCAATTTGCTGATCAGTTAATAAACTGTTTTCCACTCTCTACTGTTCTTCATACAGAACACATTGGGGCTTAGATCTAAGGCTGGAAACTGGGGGTGTTTTAAGAATCTTGTGTCTTTGAGGGTACATGAAGGTTGTGTAGTTTATGTATCTATGTAGGCAAATGTCTCTATGAAGGATTATCAAATACAAAGAAAATATCTTGACTTGAAATTAACGTCTGCTTGTAATGTTTGTCTTTAATTTATAGTATTATTTCAAGCAATTCTAATCTTCAGCTAATTGTTTTCTCTGTAGGCAGAGTCTGATTGTTGATGGAGAACAACATACTGTAATTCTGAACACTCATTTTAGCCAGAAAGTCATATCAGAAGTCAAGATGGAAAGTACTGTTATCTGCTCAAAGGATCCAGCCCCTCAAAAGAAGACTACACCCTGCCCTTTAATCAAACATTTATGTCCGAGTGACAAGATTTTCAGGTCTATACAGAAATCCAGCCCTGACAAGCAGGTGTGTGGTTTGGTTTTCTTCATCCTAGATCAACATAACACTATAATCAAATGTGCTCAACAACTTGGCTAGATGTTTAGTTTAGTCAAAAATGGGACAAATTCCTTAAACCTGTGAGCTCTTGCATGTTTTTACATATCTTTCCAATGCTGATTGTTAAATGTTGAAGGGATTTTATCATCATAGCCAGTTTTTAAACACATTTTACTCAATCCTAGACTAAATATATTTTTTCCCTCTGTAACTTAACCACATGCTTAAGCTATGTCTTCTTCCTCATTCTAGGTGTATGCATTAGCCAAAAGAGATGCAGGAGATGTATTTGAGTCTCTTTTGGAACTTGTGGAGGCTTCTGGGCCATCAGGATCTCTCTCTGGCTCTTTGCAAGTCACTGTTCAGAGGGTCTATTTGTTCCCTGTCAGACAATCTACCACAAACTCACTTAGGCACAAAACTGTCAGCAAGACTTTGCCTTTACAAACACCGAAGCAACACATTGGCAGGTACAGTACTTATTTTTACTCATGTCAATGTATATCAAGTAACTGACAGCGAAAAGAACAAAAATTTGTTAAACACAGACCATCATAAGAGTCTTTTCTGAGTGGACTGCAACATCTGAGTTATAGTTTCATGAGATGTGGTGCTTTTATAAGTGTTTTTTTTTTTTTACAAGTTGCAGTTTCTCTGTGTGATGTATAAGCCATTGGTGTACACATGCATTCTATTTCTCTGTAGCTGGCATATACAACTATGCGCCGATATATTGGCTCTAGGTTTTGAACGCAGAGGTGTTGCTGTTCTCTTACCTTTTGGTTTAATAAGGACAACATAATCCAAAATCGAATCATTATTTTACAACTTTGTTTCTCAAACTTGGTCCTTGCTCTATCTGAAACGCAAAAACAATACAACAGTAATTTAACAAAAATGTTTTCAATTCAAATCAAGCTTCATTTGAATGATCCGATATCGATTCATATAAACCAAGAATAATGTTTAAGCCTCTGGAGTCTGAGCTTCCACCGGCTAGAAAAAATCTGTAATTTTCACCAAAATTTGTTTCTAGTTTTCAAATATGTATAGGGTAAAATTGATATATTTTTATATTGTTATGAGAGAAGCAAATGTAAGAAGGTGCTTTTCAGACTTTTCAGTATTTGATGCATTGCCGATTTTGCAAGTTTTCCACCCACAAAGAATGCAGAGGTCTTAATTTATATTGTAGGTGTTTATATTGTAGGTACACTTCAATTGTAAGAAAAAGAATCCAGAAAATCACATTGTATGATTTTAAAATAATTAATTTGCATTTTATTGCATGAAATATGTTTGATACAATAGAAAAACAGAACTTCATATTTGGTACAGAAACCTTTGCAATTACAGACGTCAGACGTTTCCCATAGTTCTTCACCAAGTTTGCACACACTGCAACAGGGATTTTGGCCCACTCCTCCATGCAGATCTTCTTCTGAATGCTCTTAAGGAGGGAAGAAATTTGTTGGCCAAAATCTATTTATACATGGTCTCATCCATCCTCCCTTCAATATTGTGCAGTTGTCCTGTCCCCTTTGCCGAAAAACTGATGTTTCCACCCCCGTGCTTCACATTTGGGATGGTGTTCTTGGGGTTCTACTCATCCTTCTTCCTCCAAACAGGAAGAGAAATTATTTTGGTCTCATCTGACCACATGACCTTCTCCCATGCCTCCTCTGGATCATCTAGGTAGTCACTGGCGAACTTCAAATGAGCCTGGATATATGCTGATGTGTGCAGGGGACCTTGCATGCCCTGCAAAATTATAATCCATGATGGCGTTAATTGTTACTAACGGTAATCTTTGAGACCGTGGTCCCAGCTCCCTTCAGGTCATTGACTAGGTGCTGCTGTGTAGTTCTGGGCTTTTCTAATAATTGCTTCAACAGTCCCTTGTGTCCTTAGACAGCTCTTTGGCCTTGGCCATGATGCAGGGGTTGAATTCAGGCCTGATGTCTGTCTGTCTCTCTGTCTGTCTGTCTCTCTGTCTATCTAGCTCCCCTGATCTGTTGTGACTGTGTTCAAGATTGAAAACCTGTATGATAGCCTATACTAGTAGCCAAACGCACAATTTTTAATTTTTAATTTTTTTTTATTGTTTTTGCCTTATGGGCAATTGAATACTTTCCATTTTCAGTTAGGCAGTTAGTGTTTGATGAGCTTGAAATTTTGATTCAGCTGACAGTTCATAATCATGGTTGGTCAAATTGAGCCTATACTTATGAGTCCAAAACTTATGACTATTTTGATTTTTAATCTTTTATGTTAGGAGGTGACAGGAGTAAGGATTTGCAAATAAAATATTGTTTTATGTTTAATACTGCATGTGAAATGTCAATAAAAATGCTGTAGATGATGCTGCAGAGGACATATTCTGCAGTAGGACATTTGTAAACGTGTCCGAACATTTCCATGATGACCTACTAAATAATGTTTTGCCCTTTTATTGAATAAGTTCATTTCAATCACTGAATGTCATATAATATTGCTTCTTTTATCAGGTATACCATTTTAGTCATTTAGCTTTTAGGCTACTATTGAGACATTTAAGCATTTATATGGAAGAGCTTTCACTGAAGTAAAACTGTATTTAAGATAAAACAAATAAGGAAAAAATATTTTATCTGTCTTTGACATTTTGACACATTTTAGCATGAAAAATGCATTTTTGCTCATTTGTTTTTTTTTTGTTTCTTTATGACCAAAGGCCATTCTCATAGTTATGGAATCCTGGGCTTTGTAGTTTTAAATTGAATACATTAAATGTAATCTTTTTTATGGGATTGATATGTGATCGGTAGTTGTAATGCAATATGTAAAGTGTAATAGTTTTTCATTCATATAATAATTATTTGCCTAATAGTTTTGTAATTCTGTAGTTCAGATTCAGCCTTTGCAGTGCAAACATCGAAACAAACAGAGATATGTCAACTACTGCACAAAGGGGTCACACCAGATACTGAAAGCAGAGTTTCACATACTTTTGCCACTTACGAATGTGTAAGATTGGATTGTTTTCCATAAATAAATGACCAAGTTTAATATTTTTGTCTTATTTGTTTGATCTCCTTATCTACTTTTAGGACTTTTGAGCTCAACTGACACTGTGTGAGAAAACACAGTGTTTGAGAGATACTCATTTTCTAATGCGGTTATAAACTAGACTTCATGGTTATAAACCACACTTAACAGTTCCAAATCTTTGCTGAGGACATTTACCTCTAAAGGCAGATGCTGATCTCTCTCTCTCTCTCTCTCTCTCTCTCACTCACTCTCTCTCTGTCTCTCTGTCTCTCTGTCTCTCTCTCTCTCTCTCTCTCTCTCTCTCTCTCTCTCTCTCTCTCTCTCTCTCTCAGCTGTGTGCTTAGCGGTCCTCCATAACCACATACTTTGATAAGCTTACTAGTGGCTTCAGGCTCTTGCAGATGCTGTTGCACTTTGCCCAGGATGATCAGGCTATCAATACCTGCAAGGTGTGCAATGGGATGCATAGATTGAGAAGATGGGTCGCAAAGCAGATGTTAATGATTGCAAAAAGGTTTGATTGCATCCGGGTTTGCCAAGGGATATAGTGTGAAGGAAGTAGCTGAATTTGCAGGTTTATCAAACCATAGAATCATATGGGTCTACCAGCAGTGGCAAAATTTTCAGTCTACAGGAACTTCTTGCTAGCGTTTCATGGCTTGTACATGAAAAGTGCTTTGCTACCAGAATTGCCTTTAGAATTCAGTGTAGGTCCTACATACCATGAACATATGGAGAGGAGTGGCAGAATTTCATCCTTTGGCCACAATTATGATGAGAATTTTCAAAGACTGGTGTTTGTCATTACTGATAGCCCCATATGACTCTACCTTTTGAAATGCAAAATCACTACTTTTTGCCAGTCATTAACATCTGCTTTGCAATCAATTTTTCAATGTTTTCAATCTATGAATCCCCTCATACACCCTGTAGGTACTTGTGCAATGTGATCTGCTAGAGCCTGATGTTACTATCACCTTAAACACACAAGGTGACTAATATTTTGTCTTAGCACCCATGCTTTGCCATGCTGAGTAACAGCATGTTTAGGTGTTGGTGGATTAGATCAGAAATACAATGTTTGGACAGTGAGCAGCAGTGATAAACTACACTGTGTAAAAGTCATTTTACTGCTTTTGAGTAATTTGATCCCAGTCTCGTGACCTAGCTTGTAAATGCAGGCACACAAGAAGTTGGGCCACCACAGATCGTATGTGCATTAATGTGTGTTTGAGGGTTGAATTTCATGTGGGGCCTGAGGTCTGGACATCGTCATTTATGATGATGATGACCATGGTACCAGAGTTTAAGAGTCTAGCATAAAGACATGTAAACAGACCAGCTGATCAGATGAGCCATGAACTGGCTCCAGTTAGGAAACCTGATGCATACCTGGACTGTGGAGCACAAGTCAAACTGAGGCCTCTTCTCTGTTGTTAGTCTGTCTTTTTCATCTTTCTTTTTTTGTGTTTGCCTTGCACATACCTGCCATGGTTAGATAAATACAGGGCACTGTAAGGGCCTCATTGCCCTGGCCTGTGTAAGAGAGCTTTTGAAGAAAAAGTAATGCTTGAAAACTTAAGGCATATCATGGAGCTGGGAGATTTAGATTTAAATGCTAAGGTCACTTTTCTAAATGGTTGTATGTTTGTTAAATCCTGACTAGTGTCCTATGACATCGTATCCAAAATTACGAATCTATTGTTTATGCAGTTTTGCAGTACTTTCAAGGGTTTGTCATCATTGCCATCTTTTGTGCAGGTACCATCTGAGCAAAACAAGGCATCTGGGCATATAAATGTTTATTTTCTCTTATTAATACACAATGTGAACTATCTGACAACTTAGATTTAAGACTGTTAACTCAGCCAGTTTGCCAAAGATTTCTCACAGAAAAATATTGTATATTTATTACTTTTAATGTATATATGCAATATATAATGTATTTCTGATATGCCCCTTTCAAAAATACTGTCCAAAGCCACTCACTGTTGCCTTCTTTAGTCTGATCTTTCTTCTAGATTTCTTCCATTTGTAGTTTACTGATTCTATAACATAACTTGCATACTTCTGCTTACTCTCATGAAATTTGTTCCAAATTTTGACTTCAACTAGTGAATTTGCTGTACACAAACTGTCCTTCTCTAAACGATTAGTTGTGTATATTTGGGTCTTTAGGACTTTTTAGAGAAAATGATTAAATGTGTGTCTGTATTGTTTGTTGTCAGGGCAAAGATTTCAAAATGTGTGATATATTTCAATCTAAAATTCCCTTAGTTTGCTGTTACTAACTTTGAAACTTGTTAAACCTCACTGGACATATTGGGGGTGGTAGCTACCATTTAGAAAGTAATCAGAATTGGTGCTTTTTTCACCATCCAAAACAATATTTAGTTCCAGTAAAAAGTCTGCAGAGAATAAACAAGCTGAAGAAGTACTTTAGTTTGAAGAGAGCAGAGGAGAGGAGGGGATGTTTTCAAGAAGAGGTTAGAACACAATGTGCTTGAAGTGTCTGATTTCAGGCCTGTTTATCACAAACTGCATGCTCATTGGTGAGTTCAAAGGTGGATGAAATCCCGCCCACTTTGTCTCTACCAATCCTATTTCATGGTAACATTGTTAGGGAGAGGTGTGTGTGTGTGAGTGTGAGTGAGTGTGTGTGTCTGTGTATAAACCAGCTCAATGGTCTGCAGTTCCAGGAAGCGCCCTGAAGTTGCTGTGAATTCCTGTGATTACTCACAATAACAAATTCCTGACGGTGACCAGCCACTGCAGCTAGCCAATGGCAGCAGCCTGGAGGAGTCACTGACTGCTCCTTCCACTGGAGATTGCTGTGGGGGAAGGAAGGAACAGGGCAGGGGAAATGAAGGTTGTTGTTTATGTCAACCTGTTCTAGGCACGCGGTGCCTCAGTCTCATTCCTGCACTGTCACCCCCCATGTTCTCTAGTTTCATTTAGTCACACACAGGCCTAAACAAGCCTCACTGTTCATGACCCTGAAACCATTTAACCCTGTTGGATTCTTGAACTGATATCAGAGATATACAGAGCCTGGAAAAAATGTCTGCCCCCTGTCTGAATTTCTTAATCTGCACAAGTCTGAGTTTATTGGTTTTAGTAGTACAAGGGTTGAGTCGTCGTCCCAACCCCCCTCCCCTTCTGACAAAGCCACCCAAGTAAAGAGCAAATTTAGATTAGTGATCAGTTACCTGTTTGAGTGCTTCATTTAATACCCCCTTGATTTGGGCATCCATGTCCATTCTAAATCTAATTTGTACCTTTTGATGAGATTGAACTTGGAAGCACACAAGTTTTCGAGTGAGACACATGCAATAGAGAAGCAAGATACGTGTTCATTCTTCTGCAGTTACACTAATATTAAACATTTATTATTATTAATAATAATAATAATAATAATAAATAATAATTAGTATGGTTTATAATAAGCTGTAGACAGCACAGCTTAATATTGACCAGTTGTTAAAACCATTCGATGATTGAGTGATAAACAAAAAGTTATTTCATTTTCAGGCATTATTTTATGTTCAACATTTTTTGACATGCTGCATTTAATATTCTGTCATAAATATAAAGTTGCATTAAACAGTGTTGCCTCTTTCCAATTCATTGAACTGTAGTTGAGTGAAGGTAATGGCATAATAGGCTAGCTGGGGGTGGGTATGTGGAAAGAACGAGGCCAGGTTGTTTATTGTTACAGAGATATCTGTGTCATTTCATTTATTTTATTACATTAAAATATTTAGTAATATATGTGGCAAAGTATGTGTATTCAATAACTTAGTAGGTGTGTGACTTCGTGGGGTTAAAAATGCATGGGTGTGGTTTCACATGGTCATTATGCTTCAAAAAGAAACATGCTGTGGGCTCTTGGAAAAGAAATGTGTAGTGAGCTTTGCTCTGCTTGATTGCTTTACGTCATCATGACAGCACAGATGAGCCTCATAGCGTAGTACAGCATGCCCTCGCATTACCAGCACTGTGACAAGAACATTCTTTTGTTTTTTTCATTAATAAATAATTACTGGCACAGTATGCTGTTAGTTAGCTAAAGAGCTAGCTTGTAGTCTGCATTTTAGTGGTTTCTCTGCTCCCACATAATTGCTTTTTAACCAACTGTTTCAGAGTTGCTGTGGATGTGTTAAAGCAGGAAATCCACTAAAATATGCAGGGCAGGGGTGCCTCCAGGACCTTTTCTTTAGGGCGTTTGAAAGAAGAAATGTTAAGCATCTTCACTAAGGATTTAAAGTTGCATGGCTACAAGACGAAAAGCCATTGTCATAAGGCCTGATCTGCAATTGTGTTTAACTAGAAAGGTCTGGTGGAGATATTCATACTTGTAAATGTTTCTACTGTCTCAGAAAAAGCATTAATAGTAGAAAAATTTAGAAAAGTAGAAAGTAGAAAAACTCTCAAAATACTGTGTTGTACTGTGTCTCTGCTTTATTTGTTAAGAGTTTTGCCAAGGGACTGAGTGTACAGTGCATCTGGAAAGTATTTGAAGCGCTTCATTTTTTGCTCATTTTATGTTACAGCTTTATTCCAAAATGGATTAAATTAATTTTACTCATCAGATTGAATGGGGGGAGTTGGTGCACAGCCATTTTAGATATATCCAGAAATGTTCAATCAGGTTCAAGTCTGGGCTCTGAAGAATTTTTTTTAACTTTGCTGTGTGCTTTGGGTCTTTGTCCTGTTGGAAAACCTTTGTCCCAGTCTGAGGTCCAGAGTGCTCTGGAGCACATTATCATCAAGGCTGTCTCTGTTCATCTTGCTGCCACCACCATGCTTCACTGTAAGAATGATGTTTGGCATTGAGGTCAACGTTTGTTTCATCAGACCAGATATTCTATTTCCCATGGTCCTTCTAACATGATCACTTGTGGTGGCCAGGCAGCCAACTCAAGGAAAAGTCCTGGTGGTATAAAACTTGATCCATTTATGCAGCCCACTGTGCTTTGGGACCTTCAATGCAGTAGACATTTTTGTACCCTTCCCCAGATGTGTCTCAATACAACCCTGTCTCAGAGGTATACAGTTCCTTACATGTCATGGCTTGGTTTGTACTCTTGACATGCACAATCTACTATGATACTTTATATTAACTGGTGTGTGCCTTTCCAAATCATGTCCAATCAACTGAATTTACCACAGGTGTACTCTAATAAAGGTGTAGAAACATCTGAAGGATGATCAATTGGAAACAAGATGCACCTGAGCTCAATTTTGAGTGTCATGGCAAAGGCTGCGAATACTTATGTACATGTAATATTTTGTGTTTTATTTTTAATTAATTTGCAAAGATTTCAAGCAAACCTTTCTCACTTTGACATCCTGGGTATTGTGTGTAGAAAAAATTAATTTGATCCTTTTTGGAATATGGCTGTAACATAACGAAATGTGCAAAACGTGAAGTGTAAATACTTTCTAGATTAACTGTTTATCCCACAATCATTGTAAACCACATTCAGTCCAGATATGCTCTCATCTTCTTTCTGGTGATATGGAAGTTTAGCTGTTTTGATGATGGCAAACACATCAGCGGTGTAGTGTCTTTTTTTTTGTCTAAATTATTTATGTTTGTGCTTAATATTTTCCAGAGCATATTGGTAAGAGCAGATATGTTCAATATCTTTAATAATTGTTTTACAATCAAACACTCTCTGTGCAGGTTTTGTATGCTGGTGCAGGATGCTTACGGTATGTTCAGTGAGTTGGAGCTACAAAATGTGTCTTCAGAAGAGGAGCTCAAACACTACACAGAGCTGCTGGAGGGTAAAGTGTGTGTGCTGCAGGGCCTGAAAATGATCCAGCGTCTCACTCGTGAGAGGTGACCACCACTATATTTATGAATTTCAATGACTATAAAATATAGCATGTAATAAAAATGTTCGTATAAAATGTTAATGTACCCAATAACTAGTAAATAATAACTCAAAATAATTTCAAAAGGGTTTGTGAACCTTTTCTGTATGATCTATATTTTTGCATTAATTTTTACCAAAAATTTCATCAATTTTGATAAAAATCCTAAAAGTAGATAAGCCAAATCAAACAACTGAGACATAAACATTACACATACTAACAGCCCCCCCAACCATCCTTTACTGCAGGGGTTCTTAACCAGGGGATCGCGATGTATTTCTAGGGGGTCATGAATGTGACACTAATTAAGACGTTTTGTCAGCTAAATGTGCGATGAATCAGATTTAAGCGCTAAACTCTTTCACACTGTATCTTTCTCAGTCTTGATGGACATGGTTTGTCAAACATACTGTTGCTTAAAATAGAGCATTTTTAGATTTTTTTTTTTTCACTGAATCAAACCTAGTCACTCGCCGTTCTGCTTGACTCTTCGATCTGAATCTTGATTCAGGTTCATGCACATTGTGGATCGGCACGTCATCCAGGCTGGATTAAAATGGAGCATTTTTTAGAAGGTCGAATTGGAAGTGGGGACGCAAAACGCCTGCGTCCAGGAACATCAGAACGAAAAAAACAAAGTGAGAAAATATGATGAAAAGTACTTGGAATATTTTATGAGTCATTGATACCGTTTTGTCCCGGGGGTAGGGGGGTCGCAAAATTTACTGGAGCCTAAAAGGGGGTCGCACAGTGAAAAAGGTTAAGAACAGCAAAGACTGCTACTATGTGTTTTTGGTTTTTGTTAATTAGTCATGCACATAGACTTAGAGACATTTTAGCTCATTTTTTCATATAAAATAGCTCCAACTGTGTTATGTTTGTGGGTTTACTCCCATGAACTGCTTGCTTCAGGTCCTTCCACATTTCTTTTGTCATCCCATTCATCAAAAACACCTGACCCTAATTTCACTTTCAAATTATGTGCTAAGCCTAAAACATCACATACTTTTGCTGATCAGATATATAATACTGGATAATTTTCCTCAGTGAATAAATTAGCAAATGTAATATTTGTGTCTCATTTGTTTGATTTAGTTCTCCTTGTCTACTTTCAGGACCTCTTTGGTCTAATGTAATGTCAGAAATACAGATAATCCAGCACCACTGTAGATAAGTTTCAGTGGTGAACAAGTTAGGAAAGAGCAAATGTTACTCATAAACACTTGGTGGAACAAACTAACTCGCACGACTGTTTATATACATTGAATGGACAAAAGTATTGGGACATACCTCTTAGGGTGTTTTCTCTCCTGCATTTTTGGTCCAGTTAAATCAAACTCTGGTTTGTCTGTACCCTTGGTGCAGGTAATTTGGGTAGGTGTGAATGTCGTTATCGATGCAGACCAAAACAACCACACAGAGACCCTTTAGAGGAACTTTGGGGTGGGTTGTTTGTGGTTAGACTGTGATCTGACTTCAATTCAACTCAACTATCAGTCACCAGTTGCCAAGGTACACAGTCTAAAAAAGTCACCAATACTGACTTCAAAACTTGTAGTTCTAGCTGTAAAGGTTTGACCAAATCCGAGTTAGCATGGGATGTCATCAAGGCTGTTGTATGTGTAATATGTAGGTGTCCCATTACCTTTGTTCTTGTGTGTACAGTGCCATTCATAATGTCTAGGACAAAGACAAATTTTCCTTTAAATGACTCTTTGCTTCACAGTTTCTAATCAAAGCATTGTAATTAAAGTACACACTCTGCAGCTCTTTTAAATACTGTTTTTATCTGGCCATTCTGTAGTGGTTTGTATTTTGCACTGGAGGATTTGTATTTCTGTTCATGTTCACTGTTCAAGTTTTTTGCATGCAGTAGTCTCTGACATACACACCCACCTCCTGACAGCTGTTTCTGATCTGTTGGACAAGCAGTTGATTTGAATTGATTTTAGGTTGATTTAATTAGTGACCATTATTCTGCTATCAGCAATAGAGGACTTTCTTTACCCATGAGTCCCTTGGTGAATCAGTGAACTCAGTGCATTCTTTCTTCTTAATGATATTCCACACAGTTAATTTTCTAAGAGCTTCATAGACTACAGTGGTACAGTTCTTGTGAAGCAAACATTATGGTACTCTGAACTGTGGGAGTCTGTTTTAACATGCAATTAAATGTATTGTTGGCAATTTAAATATATGCAATTATATTTAATTTATTTTAATTACATACTTAAATGTCTTTATTGAAATTTAGAACTGTGGAGCACAGGTGCATGTAAGAAAATGTGGCTTTGTCCCAAACACTTATGGGAGGGCACAGTAGAACAAGATTAATTGAACACTCAGAAAAAAGGAAGTGTGTCTATGTGTGTCTGTGCAAGATTTAAGCTGTGCCCAATGTCTGGCTGGACTGGAATAAGCAGTTGAGCGGGTTAAGCATGAGATGACTTTGGTTTAGAAGATTGTAGAACTGGTTCTGAATAATGAGTCCCTGCTTCGCTAAAATAGACACTTTAGTCCCAGCACACTGATTTCTGCAGTCTGAGGGATTCCAAGACCCCCAGCTGCAGGAAGTAAACAGCCATGGTCTGTTAGGGTAGCTCAGCTTTCGGGCTCTTTTTTTAATGAAAATTAAGCCTGCTCCCATTATGCATGATCCTAAATGGTATCTGAGATGCATCTGTATTCTGTATTTTTTTTTTCATCAGAAATTCCTTATCTCCTTATCCTTATCTTACCTTTCTAGTGACACACTGACTCACACAAGATTTATACATTTTTAAAAATTGATTTGAGATAAGGACACTAAATCTTTCTCCAATCTGTATAAAGCCTGTTAATAACTTCACACATTTTAAAATCAGTCTTCATGTTTTATTGGGTTATTTTAGTAGAAGATTAGTAAACACCTGTGTCATCTTATTTCTTACCAAGTGTCTCACAACCCAAATATCTTTTTTTTTTTTTTTTTTTTTTTTTTTTTTTTTTTTTTGTGTAGGTGCACTCAACTTTTCTCTCTGATTGACAGTTTGTGGCCTCCTTTGCTTCCTCCAAGGGTTCATGGAGAGGCAATATGCTGTCAGACTGTAAGTAACTTTATGACTTAGTACCTTGTTTCTTCCCAGCTGCACACTGTTTCCCAACATTTACCTGTAGAAAGGACAGTGTTTTTTTTAATATATCCCTATCCCTGACAGAAGTTCTATCGCTTATCCATGTTATGGAAAAAAGCTCATAACCTGACTTTTCATCCTTCCGGTTTTAGAAATGTCTCAGCTGAAACCCTCCCAAATGAGGTTTAATTTATGAAAATAAATTTGCTTCACTGCAGAAATATTGATAATTTCATGCAATTTATTGATGAAGTCATCAGGAATATAGAAGATTGTTCTAGCAGCATTTGCCTTAGTGCTTTGATACTATCTAGCACTACTTTGCTTCTGTGCACCAACAATGCACCTCTGTGGGACATCTCTGCTGCACTTCAGGCACTTCTTTGTGCTGTTCCATAAAAAATTCTGTCTTGAAAGAGATGTCCAACATCAAACACACACTCATTCTCCACGGTTTCTTTTCTCCATTCGCATCTAACCAAAAAATCTATTGCTATTAATTTCAGCCAAACTTCAGCAGGGCTGCAACATACAACTATTTTATCTATTACTTATTGAAACAATAAATAGATTTTTGATGTTTAAAAAAATTTAACATTTATGCAACTATCAGCTTTTAAATTTAGCTTAAGGTTATGTTATGCGTTTACTAACAGTGGCTTCAATAAAAATGAATACCCTACTCAAAAATAACATATAAATAATAATAATAATACATTTTATTTATAAGCGCCTTTCACAACACTCAAGGCCACTTTACAAAATATGAGTAAAACAAACATACAGAAGGACACAACACATACAAGAGACAGTAGAGTGGAAAGTTAGAGAATATGCTACATTGAACAGGTGAGTTTTGAGTCTTGATTTAAAGAGAGGAAGAGAATCGATGTTACGGAATATAAAACCAAGGATGTGCAAAAAACAGCAATGAAAAAAAATGTTTTGGTTCTTCAAAAAGGGCACAAATTTTAACTGTCGGTTTGAAAGTTTTTGTGTTTCTGATAAGTTTGTATTAATTACTGTTTGTGATATACTAGCTGCCTGTAGAACTTGCCTCTGTTTTATGCTCTGTTTTTGTTTGTTTGTTTGTTTTAATTTATCATTATGTACAGTGTCTGTTTTCACTGGCACTCTGTGTGCAGATTGTACAAATTATTACTGTAAAAAGTAACCGCAGCAGTAAAACTGTATTCCACAATGTTACGGTTAAAGTTTGGTGTATTATCCAGTTCTTGTGTGTCCCAATACATCCTAGTTAGTGCAAGAAACGTGCCATCAACCTGATAATGCTGATAACTAATTCACTGTTAAATAAGTTGTCAAATTGGTTGTTGATTTTAGTGTACTATGTCAGTTAGTATTTGTTCTCTGAAACCTTGATGACATTTAGCTTGAAATGCTGGTGTTTGTGTTCAGTAAGGATTTTACAAATAGCTTAAAAGTAGCTTGAACACATGGAGGTGGTATCCTGGTTTTGGAAAAATATATATATATATTTTCAAATATATCAGAGCAGAAATGTATGTGCGCTTTTCCATTCAGATTCACATGTCTCAATGTTCTTTATCATAAGTGCCTCAGTTATTTTTGGTATCATACGATATTTTTTGCTACTGAAGACTATGCGGTGTTCCATACCCTTTGCCATAGTATGCATTTCCTGAGTCTGAGTTTACAAACTTTTACCGTGTTTAACTTGTGTTCTCTGATCAGTGAGTAAGCACGTTACCTAAGTGAAATGGACAGTTTGACATAGAAGAACATTAAAATGTGACCAAATATATATTTTACAGTAAATGTCAGTTTCTCCTGGATAATCACTTTGCTTTCTTTAATTGATAATTAAATTTATCAATGCTACAAGCAACTAAAAAAATGTAAGGTTTTGTGAAAATACTGAAACATATATTGATGTTTTTCACAGCTCTCAGTCATGTATGATGTTATCATCTTTGGTGAAAAAGAGACTAATTGTGGCAGTGTTTTTGTTTTTATTATTATTATTATTGTAGGGCAGAGTCACAGCACCCAGCTTCTGTTATAGGCTGGCTGGGCAGCAAAGTTGTGTCCTACCTCAACATGCGTCTCAACTGTACCGTCCACCTGTTTTTCACACTCTCCAGGAGATCTTACAGGTGATCTATGTATATATAAAAGATGCACTTCTCTGCTACAACAAAGAGGTAAACTGTTTGCACCTTTGGTAGGCATCTACCAGTGTTGCACTTTTCATCTGCAAGAGGATTGAGTGCAAGTGATCCATTGGCAGATGGATGCAAATATAATTCTGGGTTTCAAAATGACACATACATAGTGTCCTTTTAGTCCCGCAGTGGGAAAATTCACAAACTGTCATACTTGGGTGAGAAGAAATTAGTTTCAGTGGTCAGGAACAACCTAAGACCACCAATGTACAGGCCTGCTATGAACTAGAAGCAGCTAGCAGACTAGAAAACTAGCAGTCTATAGTCAAGCAAGTGCTACATAACCATGGACTGAGAGACTGCCATTCAAAGCCCCTGCTCCAAACTCAGCCTTCAAAGTTTGCAGGTTACCAGTGTACAAAAAAAAAGACAAAAAGGAAAAAAGTCTCAAAAAGTCTTTTGGAGGAAGGTTTTATGGTCACATGAGATGAAGGCATCTGAAACTGACACAGTTCTGTGTTTTTAGAGATGAGTGGCCCCAAACATACCAAAGGTGTTTGTGGAATCAGAAATATAGTGACTGTTTTTTAATTTGGCCCTGTGCCAGGGCATCAACAACCTTCAGAATTACTTTATTAATCCCATAGGGAAAGTACATTCTTACAGCTGCACCCATCTGTATAAATTAAAAAAATACAAAAACAAAATTTAAATGTTAAAAAACTTAACAGGATAAAACATAAATGAATTGTGCCTAGAAGAGTAGTCAAATTGCTAATCAAAATTCTACCTTAAGCAAGCAACTTGATAAGGGACATATATATATATATATATATATATATATATATATATATATATATATATATATATATATATATATACTGTCTCTTATACACATCTGCTTTCTCTTCATAAAAAGTTCTTCTGTGTGGAGACTGTTTTATAAGTTCACAAAGAGTGAATATAATATAGGCCTGAATTATTCATCCATTCATTCATTCATTCATTCATTCATTCATTCATTCTAGGATGAACCAAAAGTGGCGATGTAGTTTCAAGGCTGCTGCCAGTCTATAAGACAGAACAGAGTAAAATTTGATTTTGATGCTCAAATTCTGATTGTGTGTTCATTGCCAGACAAACAGCATCAACTTTTTGCTTTGTTTATGTGTATGTTTATGTGTATGTTACCAAAATATGTACCAAAACAAATGATCATCTAGACTCTATGGAATAACCTCTAATATATTTTCTAGTACCAAACAAAAATCCCGGTTTCAGGCCAAGTTGAATTCCTTTTGATAGTTTTTTTTTTCTTTTCTTTTAATTTCAAAGTTTCTCTAATGTAATGAATAGATTATTCTTCAAACTAAGTACTGAAGAAGTTAAAATGTAATTGTATGAGCAGTATAAAGATATGCTCTTAACTGAAATGTGAGTTTCAGTTTTGTCAGCTGTCTTAAAGATCTTTGACATCTTTCTTCTATTTAAGAAATTACTGTGAATCCATGTGTATAGAAGATGCATACAAACATACAATCACCTCTCTGTAAGTCTGTTGATTTTATTTGTTTTTACATGCTGGTTGCTTACAGAGTGTAGGAGAGGACATCTTGCTGTTTGTTACAGACCTCAGCCTGCAGGATCCAAAGAGTAGTTGTAGTAGAACACTGTATGTATCTGAGCCCCTGCACTTTACTCCATTCCTCCATCAGACAGTCGTGCATCCCCTCATCTCAGACCAGCATTAATTTTTAAAGATGCAGTAATACAGCATAGTAAATATGCACATATACTAAACATTTCTCTCTATCTCTCTCCATCTCTAATAACAATGACATAAAAACTTTTCACTTTTCATATTAATGGTATTTGTAATTTAATGTTATTACTTTGTGTTTAATGAAATGCTAGATTGATCCCCCTCCCCTCATCTGAGCAGTATGTATTTATTTGTTCAGTCCTGTGTATATCGTGCATTTACCTTTACATTTATGGCATTTAGATGCCCTTATGAAGAGACTTACAAAGTGCTTTATATTCCTCAGAAAATATCTTTAGCTAGTAGACAAGGCTAGAATCCTAGAAGTCCTCGTGCTTGATCTGTTGAACACAAATGTCTTTATGAGTTAAATACTCCTGAAACAGATGGGTCTTCAGTCTGACAGAAAGGGTCTGAGTTCTCCTGATGTTGTAAAGGAGAAATCTGCATGACCAAGTCAGGTTTGCAACATGAGCGAGAACGATAACTGGTCATCCACAGCTACACCAAGGCTCTGTGCTTCAGCAGATGGGTATTAGTGAGTTCTCCAGGAGAGCAGTGAGGTCAGGATGAGAACCAGTGGTTCTAGGAATGAATAGCAGTTCAGTCTAGCTGGGGTTGAGTTTGAGATGATGGGCTGCCATCCATGATGAGACATCCAGAGAGGCAGAAGTTGAGATGCGAGGATGAGACACCAGGTCAGCCGGAAGGAGTGGAAGGAGAGGATGAGTGCCCCTACCATTGAAAGATTTTTCCATTTTTTTCAGTTGTCCACTGGTAGTGTTCCATTCTTTTCAGCCTGCTTTTCTTAGTTAATTGTTTCAGTGCCACTCAACATCAGGCTACAGCTAAGTCTCTTCCTCAAGTTGAGGGAAATTGAGACTGGTCAGTGTTAAGCTTTGCTACAAGGAGGTATTTGTCATATGCAATTCCTCTCACACAAGCTGATTGTGACAAAGGACTCACTGACTTGTTCTCTGATGTGGTTTGAATCAACTTCTTCTCATCAGTTTTTCTCGAGTTTACATAAACCTTTGAAGTAGTCTAGGGATTAGGCCGTCTATTTTTATTTGTAATTTCTTTGGAAAACCTAATCTTACACAATAAATATAATTGTCTACTTTTTTGTTGTTATTTGCATTTTCTGGTTAATAAGAATAAATTTGGTGTTCGAAAGCTTTGGACCAGTAGTGTGTGCACACACATACAATGTGTATTTTGTTCTAGAAATGATTTATATCATTAAATTATTTCATTTCATTATCTCCTGCTGCAGGTCACATATTCTGCTGGAACAGAGTCTGATCAGGCTGGACTCTGAACAGATCAATACACAGACCTATCTGGGCCACAGACCATTTCTGCTGGACCAGTTAAGTTCAGAAGGTAGACCCTGTTCTCTCTGTAGTCTCACAGGTTAGTACATTCTATAACCATTCATTATGTGACGAGGTGCATTGTCATCTGCTGCCTTACAGCTATTGTGTCCACTCTCACCTTTTTATGGTTTATCTGTCTTTCCTCAGTAGATGGCTTCTTGTGGTGCAATTTAGTGTAATTTTTAAGGAAGGATGTGTGGCTAATTTTCTATTGTGTGACTATTCCAGAGGAAGGAGCCATAGACACTAAAGGTATAGTTGTAGTAATGTGTGGCATTTAGGGTTTTTACAGATTTACATTTTTCAGGTAAACAGGTTTAGTATAAATTTATGTCTCTGTATGAGACAGACCACAGAGACCCTGCTTCTCTGCTATATTAGAATGTTTCTGTACAGTCATTGGTGCAGTGCTGCAGGTTTATATTACACATTTTGTGTTACTTAACTTTTCTGTCGTGTAAATGTTCTGCGAAGAACAATCTATTAATCAGTGTGATGGTGAGACAACATGCTGAAGAAAATAAACGGTTAAATGTAGCCTCATACAGACTAGGTTGATAGGCAGCTTACTGAATTAAATTCAATTAATTAATCATTTTTGAGTGGCAACAAATGTTTCTAATGATTTGACCTGTTTCCCCAAATGTTGTGGCTCATCTTAGCACAGCCAAAGGAATTTATTAATTCACTCTGCCAGTCTTGGCTATCATTTATATTATTCATTGTAGAAAGTTGCTGGTGTAGTTTAGATTTATCCTCGGAGCCTTGCTTTGATTAATTTGGTTGATTGAGAAACTGCATTGCTACTTTCTCAATTAATTAATCAATAGGTGATAAAGTGCTGATGCTCAAGTTTCTGTTGTAGTTTTATTATAATACCCATTTGTATAAACCTCAAATTCAGAGTTTGTGGCATGTTTTTTCTTACAGATAATATCAAGTAACTGCACAATTCTTCTTCAGGCTTCCTTTCGGAAACAAATCATCCCCTTGGAACTTTAATTTCTCTCTGGCATTTACATATTTACTTATTCCATGACAGCTTCTTACCATTGTGTGAGGTGTTTAAGTGGAATACATTTTAGACTCTTTATCTAGAAAATGTTCTATATACTATTATACTATATATATATATATATATATAATATATATATATATATATATATATATATATATATATATATATATATATATATTATACTACTATACTACTTTATACTGTAAAGACTTTAAGGCTTAATATATCAAAACTGCTCAGAATGCAAGTAGAAAGTTCTAGGGGGGGGACAAAATATCGTTACACAAAGTGCCCCCTGTGTGATTGTGTGTCTGAGAGAGAGAGATGTTTATATTCTTAAAAATAAAGGTGCTTTAAAGAGTGTAGTTTATAGAGTGTCACTTTTGGTTTATAAAAACATTTGTAATAGAGCTGTATAAGTGTGAAGACCCTTAGATCTTAAGATTCATTACCAGTTTAAAGGTTTATTTTATGTCTTCAGTTGATGAATTTTGCATCTTCTTACCAGTTTCTCATTTGTAATCTCTGTTATTTAGGAGTAGTGGTTGATGTGGATGAACAGTCTGCTTTCGCTTGGCCTACCTGCAGCCAGTGTGGAAGTAACATCTTAGAGACAGTACAAAGTACACAGTAAGTCCTAAACAACATATCTAGCATTGTACCTCTTTAGATTCAGTATTGCTGCCTGATTTTTTCCAGAGCTGTTAAATTATTTAATTGAATTAAATACAATTAAATGATCATCATACATGCAAATCCTAGAAATATTTGGACATTGACATATCATATTGGAGTTGAAATTATATAATTAACACAAACTTAAATTTGATGGCATTTACATTTAATCTTTTTTACATTTTTACAGCCTTTGCTCAGTACTTTGTTCAAGCACCTTTGGCAGCAATTGCAGCCCCAAGTCTTTTTGAGTATTATGCTAAGCTTGGGACACCTGTTTTTGGGGAAGTTTCTCTCATTACTCTTTGAAGAACCTCTAAAGCTCCATCAGATTGGATGGGGAGTGCAGTGCACAGACAGAGATGTTCAATTGGGCTCAAGTCTGATCTCTGCCTGGGCCACTCAAGGACATTCACAGAGTTGTCCCTTTGTTATCTTGGCTGTGTGCTCAGGGTCGTTGGCCTGTAGGAAGATAAACCTTCGTCCTAGTCTGAGGTCCAGAGCGCTCTGCAATAGGATATCATTAAGGATGCCTCTGTACATCACTGTTGACATCTTTCACTCAACCATAATTAGCCTCCCAGTTCCTGCTGCAGAAAAACATCCCCACAGCATGATATTCTTTTTCATAGTCTGAGATTCCTTTAGGTGCCTTTTGCCAGTGGTCAGGACCCTGCAGGACCACCACAGAGCAGGTATTATGTGGCTGGTGGGACATTCTCAGCACTACAGTGACTGCCATGGTTGGTACTCTGTGTTGTTCATCTTCTAGTCCATCATCAGTGGTCACAGGACGCTGTCTAGCAGACACTGTTGGCTGAATAATTCTGGTTGATGGGCTATTCTCAGTCCAGCAGTGACACTGATGGATCACTGAACTGCTGTGTCTGATTCACTCATACCAGATCAACACATATTCCACCATGTCAGTGTAGTATAAAGAAAATTGTTGAAGGTAAAAAAATTGTGGCATGTGGCACAGTGAGAATTTTGAGTAATATTTTCACTAAATTAGTCCAGTATTACAGGCATAAAACTACAGCAGCATGATTCTGATTTTGTACCAGGCTGTATTATCTGCTCAGATTCATTATTCAAATAAACAAAATAATAATAATAATGCAACTGTGCTTTAGAGGATCATGGTGTCAACCCAGGTAGTGCATATGTCATGCAGTTCCAGGGGCCTGGGTTTGAAGCTGTGATCCCCACTCCTCTGTCTGTGAGGAGTTTGATGTGTTCCCCCTGTTTCTATGTGGATTTCCTCAGCATAATCCAGTTTTCACCCTACCAATTATCAGCTCAAAACAGCACCATGACTGATTGGACCACACCTTTTTGCCATTTTTTCTAGGGTCCATTTAGTAACCTCATAAACTTATATTACCTCCTGGCTCTCTCCTTAGTTAGGCTGTTATAGTCAGATCTGCCGGAGTCACTCGCCACACTCTGGTAATATTTACATTCTCTATTCTCTTTAATTCATCAATGTTCCTTTACCGAGTTAATGATGACCAACTGACCTGAGCTGATGAGGTGCTAACCTCTACTTCTGCCCCATTTGAGAAGGACCCCAGGCTCCCCTCCTACAACTTTACACTGGCTTTCCACCTTTACACTAGTTTCCCATCCTGCCATGGGCTAGTTGCTCACCCACCATCACCAACTATGTAGAAATCTACTGTTACTATTATGTCCACCAGAAAACTAACATTATTTCAGTATACCCCAGTATTAGAACAGACGTGTGGGGGTCCAGTGTCCCCTAACTGTGTATAAGTAATAAGATCCTCCCCCTTGTGAGCCTGGTTCCTCCCAAGGTTTCTTCCTCCAGCTCTGAGGGAGTTTTCCTTGTCACTGTTGCCATTTGGCTTGCTCACTAGGGGATCTATCTCATCCTTTTTTTCTGTGTTATTAACCTTTTTATTTCTTGATTTCTATAAAGCTGCTCTGTGATAACTCCCATTCTGAAGAGCGCTATACAAATACATTTTTGATTTGATTTGTTTTCTGTTCCCATATCCCATGGAAACTAGAACTCTGCACTGAGCTTCAGGAGATGTGAGTGGGGCTCCTGCTTTGAATGTGGATGTGATTTCTGACAGAGTCACTTGTCTGTTTGCATGAACAATTCTAACTAGGTTCTAGATGCATGGGTGGCCACTGCATTGGCTGTTCCCCCTCCTCTATTTGGAATTCTTTCACCTATATGATGCTTCAGCATCATTCTATTGTCTTATATTTTCCTCCAGCCCCCTTTGATATAATAAAGATTTCCTAATGGTTTCTACAATGGAAAGCTCTCCAGGCCCTGCTGCAGCAAAGGAGACCCAAACCGTGACATTTCCACCACTGTGCTCCACAGCTGGTATGAGGTTCTTGTGCTCAAATGGATAGATACATGCACTTTGACATCAGCTGTGTCTAGAGCAACCTGTAGGTCCTATGATAAGATATTAGGACAAGATGGTGTGTGTGAGAGCGTGTGTGTGTGAGATTTTGTGCTTTTCGGGAATTGTAAATGATTTTATAACCAGCAGGTCAAAGATCATCAAGAGGGTTTTCTCTGCAAATTAAATGTGGCGTGGGTCTGTTGGATGGCTGATTTTTAATTGTTGAGATCTTTTTAAATCTCTTCCCATGGTGATACCACTCACTTCAACAATCTAATCCAAACTAATGTCTGAGTCCTCTTCAGCAATCGTCTAATCATTTGCAGCTGATGTTGTGCACCTGAATTTTTTTAAGTGGTAATAAATGTTAGGATGTCTTATGTTTTTCCTCACACAAAAATTGCATTAAATGTTTTACAAATTCTTTTTGCATTCCTTCAGGTAAATTTAATAAGTTGTATTACCTCCGACTCTCAATATAGTTACCATAAAATCAAGAGTGCATATGTTTAAAAAAAGGTTTTCATGGAGTGTCGTAACGTTTTCACATCAATGTAGAGGAGCTTTTTTTATTTTCTCAAAATACTTTTTTTTTGCTGTGTGTGGATGTCTGGGGGGTGTGTGGGTGTGGGGGTATGTGTGTGTGTGGGGCTTACATTTGTTTTTGTATGTTTCCAGGGAAGCATTTTTTTGTCTTGCATGTGGAGCGGTTGGCAAACCAACAAAGAAGATGCAGCTTGAAGTGTTCCTCAGTTGCCCTTCATTAAGTCACTGTACAGTGAAAGTTAAGGTGAGCTTTTAACCCAAATTGTGTATCTGCAATGATGATACTTTCCAATTGATACTGCAATATATTTAAAGAGAAATGAAAATGTGAAATAATCTGATAATTTGCAGGGTATGAGAACTTTTTGATAGCTTGTTTTTTTCCCTAGAGAGGCACAGTTCTGCAAATGTTTATACTTTTTAGGGCGCAAACACATTTGGGTAAACTCATGTCAATTTCCATGTTTAGAAAGTGTGTTCAAGAAGGTTAAGCAACAAACTGTGCTGCACTGTGGCCATCCTGGAACTAGAATGAATAAACTTGTTTTAAATGTTGACTTAGTTATTTTATGTATTTATGGAGTTAACATAAAGGATTCATTTAGTAGAAGCATGGTATTTATATGCGTTTATAAACTGCCTGTCTGTGTGATTTTCTTTATCAGCTACTACAGAAATCCATCATGACCCTCTTGAATTCAACAGGATGTGCTGAGGTGAGATTCTTGTCAGGGCCTTGAGTTGTTGAACCTAAACCTGATGTGTGACTGTATGATTGTTTATATTTTTAAACCCTTTGCTGAATATGCCAGACCAATAACTGCTGTAAATGTAGCCACATTTTTTGGTTGGATTTTTCAATTGATCGTGTAATCAAAATATAGTTCATATAACTCACTCAAGTCCAAATTAAAGGTGTGAATTTAGAGAATGTAACATATCTGTCCATAGGACCAGTCTTGCCTGGACCACTGAATTTGGTGGTGGAAAACTTAGTCGTAACTATATTGACTCTAAAGCCTGTTATCTCAGTTCCACTGGGAAAACTGACCCTTCAGGTCTAAACACAAACTAAAGAAGGGTATTCTTTTGTTTCAGTAACGCATGGTTCTCTTACCACATATATTTTGGATACATTTGACAACTGACCTCTAAATCAGATCACAAATTGGCCCTAATAAGACCACCTTACGTGTTGACTCAGCAGCAGTTCAAGGCTAATCGAATCTCTGAATGTATAAGTCAGGGGTTTCTAACCACTAGTAAGACACGAAAGCCGCCCATGTATGTTTATTGGTTTTATCCATGTGTTCATTTCTGTACTTGTGCAAAGAATTTTTCACCAATCTGCTCATCAGACTTTCACAAAACAAACTCTGACATTCATCAGTCAGAACTTTGCTCTAGTGTTACACATTAGTGTCTGTGCTCTACAGTTGACAGTATGTACTGTGTGATTTAGAGAACCCTTAAGAATGTTCTTTATTTATGCATATATTTGTCTTAAAACTGTTAATTCCTAAAGGTAGATGAGGAGAACTAAACCAAACAAATGAAAGAAAATTATTATACTTGGTCATTTACTGATTTAGAAAAATGTTCTTTAAAAACAAACTTGATCCTCATGTACAGCTTGCTAAAGATCACATGGACCAGACTAAAGGCTATTGGAAGTGTTTTGTGGATGGAAGAGACTTAAATAGGCTTAAAAGATCTTTTTGCTTTTAATTGAGAAGAGTTTAACAGTGCTGGTAGTATCATATTTTGGCCTGTTTTAGCTGTACCTGGACCATGACATTGATGGAACAATGAATTCTGAAATATAACGGCAAAGTCTAAAGGAATTAGAATGTCAGGACATCTGTGAGCTGAATCTCAAGCATATGGGGCTCATGCACAAAGACAATGACCCTAAGCTCACACATCATTCCATTAAGGAATGGTTAAGGAAGAATGAAGGTAACGTTTTAAATAGCCATGTCCTGCCTTATTTCATTAGTAATGTTGTGGTAAGATCTTAAATAAGCAGTTGATGCAAAGAAACCGACCAGCACAACAGTCAAAGCTGTTTAGTACAGAGGAATGGGCTAAAGATTCTCCAAGGAAATTAAGGCTACCAGGAGGACAATAATGATACCATTAAATTATTTAGAATTTAGACTGATATGAGCAACGTGCATCAGATGATCAAACTGTAGAAGGTAAAATGCCAGTCTTGTGGGCATGTAATTGAAGAGATCCTAATGGTGTTTTACATTAATCCATCCAATGCATCTTGAATAATCTCCCTCAGTTCCTGCAGATTTTGTGGAAGGGGTGGAGTGTTGGTGCTTCCAATAGTATCTCACACCTTTTCAATTGGGGATGGGTATGTTTATGTCACTGGCCTTGGCATAGTATGTCTTCAAAGCAAGCTCTTGAGATGGCAGCAGTATAAGGACAAGTATTGTCCTGTTGGAACAGTGCACCAGGGTGTGTGTGCAGAAAAGGTAGGGCCACTGGTTGCAGGACCTCATGTGACTGTAATTAAAACAAAAGGTGATCTGGCATTGTATGAAACTGCACCTCACACCATGATAACCAGGCTTCTGGATATGTGATTTTTTTATATGTTCTTCACTGAGTGACTCCATTACTGACTGGCACAACACCAATGCAGTTGTGCTTTGCATTTGGTTGATTGCTTTTTGATGCAACATTTTTATGAGTGTGTTTGTGTCGTTGATCTGGTTCTCCTTTTCTTCTTTTAGTATAGAAACTTCAGATACTAATACTGTGTTCTGATTGCTTGACAGGGGGGATGTGAGGTGGAGACTGTGCTTGGGAAGGAGGTTGGCCCTCTGAAGGCATTCATCCATGTTATCAGCAGAAGATCTACCCTTTGGATGAGTTTGGAGGAGATCGTTCTGTGACTCAACCTCATAAATACACCTGCACTAGTGCAACTTAGGCCACAGTTTTGCCTTACAAGCTACATCCAAATTACAAACTTTTACAGTATTCTTAACTTCAAAACTTGTGTTGCCAAAGTTCCTCTAGTCCTCTGAGCTAAATGAAGTGATAAAGTCATGGCAAGCAGTTTATCTGAAATACCTCACTTTCACACCCTTGAGCTGCTGGAGTACACTGCTGTTATAAGTGGGCTGTTTTTGCTGGTACACACTAATAAAAGGCTCAGTTTGTTTCCACTTTACAGAAGTCCACTGTTCTAAAAGTACTCAGGGCAGGTAGTCTGTGGTGTGTCTAAAGTATGTTTCATATGCACAGGTTGATATTTGTGAAATTGTATTTTTGGCTGCTGCACCTGCAATTAAAAGTGTTTGCCACCCAGCATACTTTTGTGTTTTGGGCCAGATGTTTAGTAGTTATGGGTGTGTAATTGAGGCACTTTGTACACAGTAATAAGATGTTATTATCCACCACCCCCTTCCTAAACGCGGAGAGCCTGAAACTGCTCTCAGCTCTGATCTCTCCTGCTGCACTTCAGGCTTCACTTTCTTCACGGTTCTTAACACAGCCACGCCCACGCCCTTCACCACGCGCATGCGCACCAACAAAAGCGAGGTTTCACGTCGTTTTATTACACATTTATTAAACAATATTCCCATTTTTGTACAAACTATAGAAAAATTTCCAACATGCTCTGGCTTTGATACAAAGTTCTGAATTATAAAACGTACCATAATATATGTAGTTTCTGTAATAATTTAGAATAAAAAAAAATAAAATCACAGACGAGTGAAGGCGGAGATGACAGCTGTGTAACTAGATGCACATTCGCGACAGAGTGGAAGTAAATGTTCGAGTCCGTTGAGGTAAGTTCCCGCGGCTGCTCCCGGGCGCGCGCTGCTCGTGTCACCGGCTGTCTGCGCGCGCCTCGGGCAGCTGCTTGAAGAAGGCGCGCAGGCTGGAGAGCTCGCGCGTCAGCTGTTCCACGCTCTTGCGCAGGCGCTCGTTGTCTGCGCTCAGCTCCACCAGCTTCTGCTGCATCTCCACGTTGCGCCGCTTGGCTTTGTCTCTGCTCTTTCGCACGGCGATGTTGTTGCGCTCGCGCCGCTGTTTGTACTCCGGGCTCAGTCTGTCCACGCACTTCTTGCTCCTGTCGCGCGACGCCCTGCGCGTCGACCGCGGGGGCTCCGGCGTAGCGGGCGGGGTGGGCGGGTGGCCCGTGTGCAGGCTGACCGACGTCTGCGCGCACGTCTCTATCTGCGCAGGCAGCGACGCTGCTCCGTCCCGCTCGCGCTCCTGCTTGATGGGCTGCTGTTGCAGCGGCGGCGGCGGCGGCAACGCGCTCTTGCCGCCCAGGTCGAAGTGCGCATGCGCCGAGCCCAGCTGGTAGAAGTCGCTCTTCTCCTGCTTGACGGCGCTGTTGAACAGGTCCGCGAACAGCTCGTCGTGGCACAGCTCGAAGGCGGGCGCCGCGGACATGGAGTCGATGTAGGCGCTGAAGTCGATGGCGCTCTCATCGTCGTAGATGGCCGGCGCGCTGCGGAGCTCCGTCACGCCGCCGTCGTCGGCTTCGCGCACCGCTTTGCCGCTCAGCCCACTGTCGTAGAAGTTGGGCTCCAGCGCCCAGCACTGTGAGTCCGGGCTGTACGCGTCACACATGGACACAGCTGGAAACAACTGCCCCGGCGAACTGTCAGCGTCCCCCACACACGTCCGACGGGTGTCACTCCCCGACACTCTCCGACACTCCTCGTTTGCTCTGAGGCGAGCTCGGGAAGTCCATGTGAATAAGTACGCGCTGCTGCTCCGCCGCCCCCTCGCCAAGCCAGTCACGAGCAGCGCGGGACACGTGGTCCGCCTCCGCGGGGGGGCAGGGGGCTGAGGGGGGGTAACGCCCACCAACACGCTGCGAGTAAACTGTGACGAGGGGCAACAAGTCTGAACTCCTCGAGTTCGTCCCGTACCGTGTGAGCGCTGAGCTGGTGGAGGCTCCACAACATTACCGCGCGGATTCAGACGTGTCCCCACGTGTCCTACACCCACCCCAGCTGCTGCTTCTGTTTGCCCTGTGTGCACCTTTCTGCACCTCCCGCTGTGGGTTAATAATGGGAAAGAGTGTGTTTGTACTGGTGATATCAAAAATACAGCCACACAAAGTCCGGCAGCGCTCGAGGCTCGTCCGCTGGGAACATGTGGATCCTGAACTTTCCACTCTGAACACGGTGATCCGCCCGCGCAGGACATGCGCCCCCTGGCGGACGCAGCGTAGATATCACCTCTTTCCATCGAAGTTGCTTTAGTGCAGCCTTCAAAATGAGGGTTCTTCATGAGGACTTCAAATAAAAAGCATGGACACTATAAAGAACCCTCTGCATGACCTAAGGGTTCTTGGGAATGTTGGTGCTGTAGATGGTTCTTTATAGAACCCTATGTCACCCAAAATAATTCTATTCTAACCATAATGTTCTGTTTAGAAGTAGTTCTATTGAAATTGCTTTAGTACATCCTTCAGAATGAGCGTTCTTCATGGGGACTTTAGCACACAAGTAAAAGCATGAACACTCCAAAAACCCTTTGCATGATTAAAGGCTTGTTGGAAATGTTGGTGCTGTAAATGGTTCTTTGTAGAACCCTCTGGAACAGGGGTCTGCGTGGCACCCAAAATAATTCTACTATAACCAAAATGTTCTAGTTAGAACCCTCAACAGCATCTACACATTCTCCATCAATCTGAAGATCACATTTGTGATGCAAAGAATGCTTTAATCATGCAAAGGGTTCTTGGGGTGTTCATGGGTCTATATAGAACCCAGGGCTGAACACAATTGTACGGAATAAAGTGTGGTTACATATTGTTTATGTGCCCATACAATTCAGGAAGGGATATCTGTATTATTTAATACGTCTTATTAAAGCTCACTTTTCAGTTTAGGTTTTGCACTGATAATTTGGGTTATGTTATATATATGATTTTTGGGGGTATACATAACCCAGTTTAGCTTACCCAGGCCACATTAACAAAGGTGTGAATCTATCAAAAAACTAAGTTTGTATTCATGTTTAAACATTTATGCCTGTTTCAGGTAAAGGTTTATTCATGCTTTAGTAAATTGCAACTATTCTCTATAACTCTGAGCTTAAAAGTTCATAGAAAGCGAAATAATAATTGTGTAATAATTACTCTGGGAATGTCTATATGCTTTCAAGCTTATAATATAATGTTAGCCCAAGGACAATTTATCAGAATCTCACCTAAAACTACTGAAATACTGATTAGCTTCACTAATAAATAAATTAAAAGCAGTGTCAGCGCCTGCACTCTGTGCTGCTGGTTTGAAGCTCTGAAGATAGATGTTATGCTTTCCCCCAGCAGTGTTGTTCTAACCAAAATCCAGAACTATATGTTCCCTGGCCGAAGACGTGTTTGTGCTGAATCGCAGAACAGGACCTGTGACAGTTAACTCACACGTTGACTCACAAACAGCAGCAGAAGAACACTAAAGCTGAAAGCGGACAGTAACTTAAGGCTGTCATCAATTTACACAATCAAAACTAAAATGTGGACTAATTATCATACAAAGCTAGACCACATGCAGAGCTGTTATTGATTCACTGGTCATTGTCTTAACTGTATTCTTTTCCTACATGATGGCTGTCGCTGTCTGTTCTCAGACACTAGTTTACCTCCAGCAAAGAGCAGATGAGAGAACAGAAACGGACAACTAAAACACAAAGTTCTGTCTTAAAACAATGTGACCTCTAGAGACGTTTGATTTTTTTTCACAAAAGTGTTCGAACACATTCGAATGAATTTCTATGGGGACAAAAAAATTCCTGTTGGGCAGTTTCCCAGAAATCCACACGATCATTCCAAAAAGTACAAGTAACATAATTGGGTCGGGGACATAGGTTTGCATATGGACAGTAGACATGAAAAAAATGTCCCTATCAGTATTTAAGAAAATTAAATCAAATTGTCTTTATTAGATAATTCTGACGTGTCTTTAAGACAATGTTTAGGCATGTTATCATTTTAAAGATATAAACAAAGTTTGCTGTGCATTTATCGTGCAGCATGGATTTAATATTCAACCTTAGAATTGGACCCAAAATTATAGTTCTGGCACTGTGGGTTCTGTACCATTTAAAGTGGAATACAAAATTCTGGGGAGTAACTTCAGCCTTGTGAGTGCAGCTGTGTTTGTTTAGTTTGATAAATCTGATGTAAGAAATGTTTTCTGTGCATTAGATTAGATTAGATTAGATTAGATTAGATTAAATTATCTTAAATTAGATAAGATTAAATTATATTATATTAAATTAGATCAGATTAAGTTAGATTAGATGAGATTAGATTTGATTAAATTAGATTAGATTAAATTAGATTTGATTAAATTAGATTAAATTAGATTAGATTAGATTAGATTAGATTAGATTAGATTAGATTAGATTAATTTAGATTTAAATTTATTGATCTCTTGGGAGAGTTCCCTCAGGGAAATTAAGGTTCCAGCAGCAGCATCAGTACAGTACAGCAGAGAGTAGAATAATAATAATTTAGTAAAGAAAACACTATAGAAATAAAAAGATTATATAATATAGAGTCTATATTACAATATTGTAATGATGAGGGAAACAAATTTACATGTATTAATACAGGTGGGGCTGTGATTCAGCAGTGTTACAGGAACATGTTGTTTACTTGGAGAAGGATGTCCGATGAACTAGTGGATTTAAAGTTGATTGTTTGCAGTTGAACATTTTATGCCAAATACTTCACCAAAGGGATCATGCCAACCAGGGACCAACCACAGACAATCCACAGTTGATTAGCATCATAAAAGTAAAGTCACAAAATATAACAAATGAAGAATTACCTTAATATTAATTCCCAAAACAAATAAGGGTAAATAACATTTTTGCTAAAAGATAAAAAGAGACTGGATAATATAATTGGTGAAGATGTATCTGGTTCATTTTACGGGTGACTTATTATAAGCTATACTAGGCGTATGTATTATAATTATAATTTTATATCAGATGCAGTATTACATGTTTATTGGATTTTATAAAGTGTTTGGTATGGTGTTTTATTTAAAATTTTGCACAGTTTATATACCCCATGAGGGGTTTAGAGATGTTTAGAATTATTCATGCACATTCCTGTACTCTTAGTGGTTCTTTTACTAGTATTTTGGTTGTAATTTGTAAAAAGAAAGACTGTATTACTTTGGATGTTTCACATGTTATTACTTTGAATGAAAAGTATCTTTTGTTGTATATAATGTAATTAGTATGGCTAATTCACACAAGACAAAAAGGTCTGAATATAAGCCAAACTACAAGCCAAATTTGAAGACATAAACAATAAAGCATAGAGAACTTTGGAATTATATTTTGATTATGACTTGTTTAAACCAACAGCCAAGGGCTTTAAACAAGTCATAATCAAAACATAATTCCAAAGTTCTCTATGCTTTATTGTTTATTGTTTATTTATTCAAATACACAGCTTATATTTAGATCTAGTCTGTCCTACTTAAATGCTTTTAAACCTGCCATTCTAGAGCAATGATTCTCATCCCTACTCCTGGAGCCCCCCCTGCTGTGTACATTTTAGAGGATTCCCTGCTCCTGCAATTCTGAAAGCAGGAAAAGCTCAGAAATATGCAGGGCAGGGGTGCCTCCTGAACCAGGGTTGAGTTACACTGCTCTAGAGGACTCGCACACCATAGTTGTGTATATTGTTGATGTCACCTGAGTGTGGACCACAAGGCTATTTTGGGACTGGGGGAAACACACCCCATTCAGCAAATCAATAAGCTCTCAAGGCAGCTATTAACTGGATCAGGTGGGATGGATTAAGGTTGAATAGAAAGTCTGCAAATGGAATGTTTTTTTAAGGCCTGTGTTTCTGTTTTGGTTTTTTATCGTTTTATATTAATAATAAAAAAAAGGGCATTTATTTTTGAGGGTGATTTTGTGGGTGTTGGGGTGTGGATGGGTGTCTCTACTAATGTTGAGAGCAAACCTATGCCTTTGATTTGGTGTATAGGTCCTATGACCCTGCAACATTTCACGGTTCTACTTCAAAAGCTGTGGGACAATCTGCTCTGATGATGATTGTGGAGAACTTGTCACACACAAGTAGGGTTTTCTACCTCAGAGTTGGAGTTTTTTGGAGAACCTTTGATTAGTGTTCAACTCAGTGTGTCAGATTAAGCATGAATCCATCTAAAAATGTACTTTATTACACCAGACAACATAAGACACGTGCAGGTCCTTTATGTCCTGGAGGTCTGGCCTGATAAAGACCGGTGTGGACCTGGGGGTCTCTAACACCCTCTTCGATAACAATCTGCCCTAAAACGCCTCGAGCCGACCCCACGGACAGCCCCTCGCCTGCTCGCCTCGGTCACGTGACAGCGCTTGGTCTCAAACATTTCCCGCGAAAATGTGGGCGAGACCACTGAGACGAAGCTCGGACCGGTCGGAACTCGGTCTCAGACTCTCAACGTTTAAAGTGTGTTTGTCCTCATCTGTGTTTACACTCATTCATCTCGACTGTTCAGAAAAACGTAGCTGTTTGTAAACATAGTTTATCAACATGCGCCAAGGCCCCCCCTCCTCCCCTGCGATGGAACGGCGCAAAGCGGTTTTGATTGGTCTAGATTTCCCCGCGAAATTGACGTCACGCCAGCAGTTTCGCGCCACTTGGAGCGTATTTGGCAGGAAGCTTCCGCCGCGGTAAGTGTAGCGCTTCGGACGGGAATAAATATCAATAAGTATGAAGTAAAGAAGTGTTGAGTCCTCCAGGTCTGTGCAGCTTGTGTGATTAGGATTTAGACTGTTTACTAAACTCGACTTTAGCTTCCTCTCAGTACGACCTGGAGCAGAACTGCTAAACGTGTTCATTAACGCGCTGATGAAGTGTTGAGTCGCTCGTGCTGCTGAAGCCTGTTTGTGAATGATATTTACACCCTAAATATCAATGTTTCTTTAGTTCAGATAAGCAGCTACCAGAGATCCTGATCCACAATGTGAGAAATCCACTCCAGGCTTTTGTTCCAGCTGCACACTCAGCTCTGCTATAGTCGAGCTGTCCAGCCAGTCGGAGCCAAACCCTGGACTGGATCTTGTGTGTAAAATATCTCACAATTGTTTTAACTAATGAGAAAAAATGTCTGTTTCAGTGAGTGTTAAAGATGTCTTCCCCTTCCTCAAGCGCCCGCAAGCGTAGCAGGAGCAGCAATCCTCCTACCCGTAAGTTCTTAACCACTGACTGCAGCACAACAGTGTTAGTTTAGCCAGACCTACTGTGAAATGTGATCATGATGAAATGGATAATGACTGAGGGGGGTTTGGGAATATTTTAGTTCCTGTTATTTAATATTTAAATCAGAATTACCCAAGAAAGTCATCTTGCAGGTTGCCCTCAGTAACCTTTACCATTTTCAGTGTGTATAAAGTGTTTGTTTGTGTCCTTAGCTAGTAGTGAGGATGTTCTCACCCCATCACCACGTGCCCGTGAGCCCTCCACAGGAGAACTGCAGCCCATGCCAACATCACCGGGCACAGACATGCAGAGCCCAGCTGTGCAAGACACGTCGCTATTCTCCAGCCCCATGCCTCGACGCTCTGGTACGTTTCTCTGTCTGGGAGGGATTGCTCAGTTTCAGATGACGTGAAGGTGCATTCTGAAATGGTCCTTGGGTGTTTGAGGTGTTGCAGTAGTTATTTAGCAACTTCTGTTTGATGATTTTTGTATTTTTTGTTTCTCGTATAAACACTATTGCAATGTTTCTACCAGTTCCACAGAGTGAAGTGGATATGAGCTCTCCTCTTATATATGACACACCTAGCCGTGGGACCCCAGCTCGACAGAGACCTGACCTCGGTTCTGTCAGAAAGGCTCCGCAAGTGGACCTCAACTCTGATCCTGTGAGTTGTTGCTCCTCTCGATGTCCTTATTTTATTATTATAATTTTCAATAAATTAAATTGATTTATTGGGATGAAGTTTCAGTGTAAATTTGTTCATCTTATTAGCCAACTGGGGATGCCACAGTAGCAAGTGAACAGACTGCTGGCCAGAGACTTGTCATTTGGGGCACTGATGTCAATGTAGGAACCTGCAAGGAGAAGTTTCAGGTAATAGCAAATGAGCAACACAACATTTATATACCTTCTAGTTGAATTAATCTGCACATCCGTTCCCTCCTCTGCAGAAGATGGTGTAATATATCTAATGTAGGTTCTGCAGTTTTCAAATTCTGAAGTGAAGGATCAATGTGATGAACTGTGGGTTTTTTTTTTTCTTTTCTTTTCTTTTCTTTTCTTTTCTTTGTAGCGTTTCCTGCAGCGATTCATTGACCCAGACTCCCGTGAGGATGAGAATGCCAGTCTGGATCTTAACGAGCCCCTCTACATGCAGAAACTGGATGAGGTGAGCAGAGTATCGGTCTCATATACAGAAAAGTTGAACTGTGCTAAGTTGCTAGTTAATTGTGTTTGGATGAACCAGAATATTTGTAGAAGGAAATGTTGAATTGTCACTTCACAGATCTGTGTGTTTGTGTTGCAGATCAGCGTTGTTGGGGAGCCTGTGTTGAACGTAAACTGTGGCCACATTCAGACTTTCGATGCCGACCTATACCGCCAACTCATCTCTTATCCTCAGGTAAGATACCTCAGTCTTTTGACCCGTCACGCTTCTCTGGATCGGTGGAGGGTGCTGTGCAATGTGGATTGATGATCTGATTTTTGGACACACAAGTCTTTAATTACGACACTTTGACACACCATACTGTTCAGATTTAGAGTTTGTTATGGCCTTTGTTGGTCACATTTAATTGGTTATTGCAGGTGATGCATTGTTTGATACTGTATCAGCAACTTTTAAATACACTGTATGAAAATAGAGTGTAGGGCTGACTATTAATCATCAAAAATGAATAAGAATAGATGTTTTTTTATTATATTCATTAAAGTTCATCTGTTTTCTTCATTTTTTTTTCTTTAATCACAAAGAAATGCTTTCATTAGACAAAAATGTTTCTATCCCCGAGTATATTTATAGTGTAAACTTTATCAGTGAACTATGAGGCCAAAAAAGATTGTTTATTAATCATAATTGAGAAAATAGTCAAGTAATGGACTTTTTTGAGGTCATTTCACACAGCACTATTAGAAAACAGAGCCAGCCTGCACTGGACGTATTTACTGAATAAGCACAAACATAATATGCACTATGTACACTCTGCACGTATCGCTTAGATTTGTCTAGAACCAAGCTAATTTAAGAACATGCACAAGACTATTAAAGCACGATTTCTCTGCCGAGTTGGCAGTTCTGAATAAAAGCCCCTTTAAACAGTCAAAAAAATTGGCGCTTGCTCGATTTTCTGTGGTTTTCGATGCAATAAATTCAGACGGACAGAACGGAGCCCTGTTATTGTGGTTGCAGATCAAACAAATCACTACAGTGGCAGAACAGCTCACCTTTTTCATAGCAAAGCACAAGTTTACATAACCAGCAACACGCTGAGTATAAGATTACAGCGGTTAAAGGAAATGTGGGGGGAAGCAGAGCTGAAAGACTGGGAAATGCCAGTGAGAGAGTACAGCAAATTTATGAAGCCATTTTTGTAAGTTTGTCCAGGAACATCCTAGTCTGAGCACCTGTGAAGGAGGGAAATTGGCTAGAGAGTAGAAGAGAACGAGGAGAAGACTTAAGTAAAGAACATTTACAGAACACAGAAGGCAATAAATCTGTTGGACTAAATGTGAAAAATTGCATTTTAAATTATGCCTTGCATCCACTTTTTTCCAAGTTCTGTTGCATTTGCTGATCTTTAGTTCAAATTATGGTTCTTCCCAGTAGAAAATATGTCCTTAAGCCATTTGATAGAAGGTATGTCATGAAGAGGTTGTTTTTGTTTGTAATCAGTCAGCACTGAGGGAGTCTGTACAGACAGATTTTCTATATTTGCAGTAAAAGGGCTGTTTGAACCTAATTTTTATTTTCTTAAACACAGGAAGTAATCCCCACCTTTGACATGGCCGTGAATGAGCTGTTCTTTGATCGTTACCCTGATTCTGTCCTGGAGCACCAGATCCAAGTGCGTCCCTACAATGCCCTCAAAACTAGGAACATGCGCAGTCTCAATCCTGAAGGTGAGCAATCAACATGGCTGCTTATGCAATTTAGATCTTCATATTATGAAAGTTGTGGGTTTTAGTTTGTTTTTTGGTGTAAAATATGCAGCTCTGTAGGTAAATGCGTTGACATGCGTTGGCTTGGTGTGTTTTGCAGTATCAGTTTCACATTGTTCACATTGTTTTACATGAAATGTCTCTCAGATATTGACCAGCTTATCACGATCAGTGGAATGGTGATCCGCACGTCCCAGCTTATCCCAGAAATGCAGGAGGCATTTTTCCGTTGTCAAGTGTGTGCATTTACTACCCGCGTGGAGGTTGATCGAGGCCGCATTGCGGAGCCCGCTGTTTGTCGAAACTGCAATACCACACACAGTATGGCACTGGTGCACAACCGTTCTGTCTTCTCTGATAAACAAATGGTAAGCGGTCCAGCTCTAATTCTGTCTGACCACAGAGCTACATCTGCATGACCGAACACAGTAGAAAAGCCCTGAGTTTTAATTCAGGCTTTTCCGTGTCAAAGATAATAGACCGAAGTGACTTTAACTATTGAAAATGGGGTTTCATACACAGATCAAACTTCAGGAGTCTCCAGAGGACATGCCTGCTGGTCAGACACCCCACACAACTGTGGTATATGCCCACAATGACCTGGTGGATAAAGTGCAACCAGGAGATCGGGTCAACATCACAGGTGTGTTCTGTACTGCTCATCCATGGACCTGTGTCATGAAGGATGTTCAAGGATATGGTGCTTTGTAGACATCATCTATCCAAGTGGAGGGATATGCCTTTGGTGTCCGTTTTTTATGCATCTCCTTATTCAGCTTTAGGAACGTACATTTAAGTTGGATTAAGAATTACTGAACAGTAAGATCTAACCTGTAACCATTTCGTTAACAGGTATCTACAGAGCGGCACCCATGCGCGTTAACCCACGGCAGAACCAGGTGAAGTCTGTATACAAGACTCATATCGATGCCATCCACTTCCGTAAGACAGATGAGCGGCGTCTGCATGGTCTGGATGAGGAAAATGAGCAGAAGCTTTTTACTGAAGAGCGGGTGGCCACGCTCAAGGAGCTCGCTGCCAAGCCAGATGTTTATGAGCGTCTCTCTTCCGCTCTCGCGCCCAGCATCTATGAGCATGAAGACATCAAAAAGGTGGGATTTGTTTAAGTGAATGTTATTCTTGTCTTGCTTAAAACGAATGCCTTCATGATTATACTTTATTATGCCTTTATAAATATACTTTATAATTAGAAACAAATCAACATCAGAATTGAAAGAAACGGGTCAACTGATGAGGTAATGCATGATTAGTCACTCAGTGATGGGAATTTCTCACGAGTCCAGAGTATTTATACTTACTTACTTACTTACTTACTTACTTACTTACTTACTTACTTACTTACTTACTTACTTTATTTATTTATTTATTTATTTATTTATTTATTTATTTATTTATTTATTTATTTATTTATTTATTTATTTATAAACTGTGTTGTGCACACAGTTAATCCTCCGCATTTATCCCATCCTCACATAGTGACACACTCGTACTAGTGGATTCACACACCAGGGGGCACTTCAGTCCTGCCAGTTCAGGGACTCAAACCGGTGACCTTCCAGTCGCAAGTCTGGTTCCCTAAATACCAGACCACAGCTGCTCCCAAACCTACAAAGATGCTGTGGCATGACCTGAAGATAATGATCAGAACATGTTACACCATCAGTTTATTTGTTTGTTTGTTTGTTTGCTTGTACTTCCAACTAAAGTAGCATATTATTTTGTAACTAATGTTGTTTTGGGACCTTGTATTTATGAAGACATTCGTGACTATTTTTGTAAGCATAAACTCTAATGCCATGTGTTTGGGTGACCATTGAATTGCTGTCTTATTTTTGTTTGATTTTAAACTGTGGACCGGATTCTGTATTTTAGGGAATCCTGCTTCAGTTATTTGGTGGCACTCGGAAAGACTTCAGCCAGACTGGCCGCGGCAACTTTAGAGCTGAGGTCAACATCCTGCTGTGCGGAGACCCTGGCACCAGCAAGTCCCAACTGCTGCAGTATGTTTATAATCTGGTGCCACGTGGGCAATACACTTCTGGCAAAGGCTCCAGTGCTGTGGGCCTCACAGCCTATGTGATGAAGGACCCAGAGACTCGGCAGCTGGTGCTGCAGACTGGTGCACTGGTTCTTAGTGACAATGGCATCTGCTGTATCGATGAGTTTGACAAGATGAGTGACAGTACCCGCTCTGTGCTGCATGAAGTTATGGAGCAGCAGACCCTCTCTATCGCAAAGGCAAGGCTCCGTTTGCTCATGCTTTGTTACTTAGTCCAGGTTCTCACTGTTGCTGAGGTACATTTGAAGCACTTTTGTAGCAGAAAGTAAAGTTTGTGTTCAAATCAATGATCTTAAACCTTGGTTTGAATAACTTGGATTGTGCTTTCACATGCTGATCTGTGATTTGTACTGTGGATTAGGCTGGGATCATTTGTCAGCTGAATGCACGGACGTCGATCCTAGCAGCAGCCAATCCTGTGGAGTCACAGTGGAACCCTAAAAAAACAACAATTGAGAATATCCAACTCCCCCACACACTCCTCTCCAGGTAAACATGTGCTGCAGCAGTACTCTTATCCAGATTGTAAGGAGGTGTTAGGAGGCAGGCAGTACTCTGTAATCCAAGCCTAGTGTGGGTGTGGGTGATATATATTGGTATTTATATTGATGTCTGGATATAAACAAAGGAAGATATGGGCTGAGGCAATATCCTTTATATTGATTTTTTAATAAGTCTATTTCAGTCTAGCAGAAAACCTTTCTTACTGCTGCTCCTCCCTTCTCTCAGCTCCTCCTCTACTGTTCCCCTCCAGCCCCTCACTTTCATAAACACACCGTGTGTGTGTGTGTGTGTGTGTGTGTGTGTGTGTGTGTGTGTGTGTGTGTGTGTGTCTTGTATTGTGTTTTTATATAAAAGTCTTGTTTTTGTCATGATGCCCACATGAAACTGCTATTTCTGAGAATTTCCTTATTTTAACATTTTGAACTTTCATTTAAAAATATTCTGTTATGCTCGGCCCTTTAATTGTTCTTGCCTATGAACAGGCTGCCAGAAGGTTATTTAATGCTGCATAATACAGGCTTTCCACTGGCTGCCAATTCTTCGTCCAAAAAAGTATATGAACAGTACACTCATTGTTTTTCTGTCCATTGCATCCAGCAAACGGCCCCCTTGTTAATGTAGTTTAATAACCGGTAGTTACATTTTCAGCACTGCAGTGAAGATCTTTCAGCTTCAGCTCTCACCACGAGGGCAAGTGAAACTTTAAAAGGGAACGAACTCCTGTCAGACAAATCCTTTGAGGTTTTCTTTGTTTACTTGCCAAACACTTGTAGCCGTGTTCTGTCCACTGAGTAGAATTTTTCCCAATTTATAACTGTCCTCCGCACATCATAAACATCGCTAACATTTTCTCTTTTCTCACATTATTCTCCCAATCAGGTTTGATCTGATCTTCTTGATGCTGGACCCACAGGATGAGGCCTATGACAGGCGGCTTGCGCACCACTTGGTTTCTCTTTACTACCAGAGTGAGGAGCAGATAGAGGAGGAGTATCTGGACATGGCTGTCCTGAAGGACTATATCGCCTATGCTCGTACATACATCAACCCGAGACTCAGTGAAGAAGCAAGCCAAGCACTTATTGAGGTATGATCAAAGCAAGCCAACTACAGAGCAACTCTTATCGTGCAATGAGAAAACACTTCTGGAGGTGTGGATGTCCTGATCAGGTTATTTTGGAACAGATCCTGATCAGAGTCTCTTGATGCTGAAGACAAGATCTGACCAATCTTGTTTGTATTAATACCAGCAGTTTAGGTTAGATATTCTGGTAATAAGAGAATAAAATAAAAAAACTAAGTTTATATAATGAAACCTTGATTAGAAATGACGATGAGAATGTGCTGAGTCTTTCTACAGCATGTGTGCTTTAGCATGAGCATCAGCCTCCTTGGTTCTGAACTCTTCAGAGTTGGTTTGAAACATAAAAGCATCTTCTGCAGTTAAGAGATGTTGCCACAATAGTTGTATCTGTAGTTTTGGATATGTTCCACACTGCAGAGAGTTGGATTAAAATCAGGATTAAAATACCTGATGCTATAAAATGTTTGGATCACCCCAGATCACAATCCATTGGATTGGGACACCATTACTCAGGGGTTGACTTCAGACAGGGGTACCCCCTCAGCTTACTCTTCAAAACCTGTCTTTACTTTCTTCTAAATGTCTTGAGAAATTTGACATGTAGATAGATGGGTTTGTCTTTTTTGTTTTTTAATTTTTTAAATTATCATTTAATGTCACATCTGGCTCCAGAGAGCCGAGAGCCAGGATTCAATTTCAGTTGGAGCTTTGACTTAAATTTAGACTGCACTAGTATTTATTTATGCCCCCTGACTGCTTTAACGTGAACGTGCCCTCCAGGCCTACGTGGACATGAGGAAAATCGGCAGTGGAAGGGGCATGGTGTCTGCCTACCCACGACAGCTGGAGTCCTTGATTCGTCTGGCTGAGGCCCACTCCAAAGTTCGCTTCTCTGACAAAGTTGAGACCATTGATGTGGAAGAGGCCAAGAGGCTCCACAGAGAGGCCCTGAAACAGTCTGCCACAGATCCCAGAACTGGCTTTGTGGATATCTCCATCCTCACCACAGGTATGTGGTGTCTCTTTATGGTGTCCCACATGGATGTTCAGGGGACTATAGAAGAGTTTGCTCAGACATGATTGTCATTTCTGTGAAGGAATGCTGTGTATTTCATTTTTGTAGGTATGAGTGCCACCGCGAGGAAGCGTAAAGAGGAAGTGGCGCAGGCTCTGAAGAAACTTATACAGTCTAAAGGCAAAACGCCAGCCATGAAGTACCAACAGCTGTTTGATGACCTCCGTGGCCAGTCAGAGGCTGTAAGTCTTTCTTTCTTCTTGTTACTTGCACCAATCAAAAGGAGATATGTAACCATGATATTGTAATATGGATCAACAGAGCACTACACCAGAAATTATTCAGGATTTTTTAACGAGGTGGAGTTGTACTGTGGACAGCACTAAAGAAAAAAATGAATCAGAATCTCTATATTTCGCCAAGTATGTTACACTTACGAGGAATTTTTCTTGGTGAGAGCAACACATGTATGACATGTAACGAGTACACAGACTATTTACAAACATTACACTAGGAAGGAGTACAATAAACAATAAATAGAATAAGGATACAAGTTAAAAGTAAAAGTACTGAAGAGCAGAGGAGCTGAGATGCATATAATGAGTCTGATGTTTCTGAGGTAGGTTTATATTCAATATTGATTGTAGAATTGCCGATGTAAACATTTACAGAAAGAGAACAGTGCAATAGATTTGTACATTTGTGTAAACAGCATAGAGCAAATGAGCAAAAACATGTACTGTGCAGTACTATTGAAAAACCAGTCAGGTCACTCCGTGAGGTTTGGAGACTCAGAGGAGTTCACTGCTGTTATGGAGTGCTACAGCTCTGGGAAAGAAGCTGTTAGCATGCCGTGTTGAGCTGGTTTTGATGGACCGAAGCCTCTTACCAGAGGGGAGAGTCTGGAAGAGGTGATGTCCAGGATGTGAGGGGTCAGTTGTAATTTTGTGGGATGTAGCAGAACTTTAAAGGAAATTCCCACAAGGAACCATAAATACTGAACAAAAATTCAATGAGCCGCGCCCGCCCTCTTTCCTTGGGTTTCTGGACTGAGGTTACCTCAGTTGGAAAGGTAGATGCGCACACAGACAGGCTAACCAGTCATCATCTAAGGCGAACTTCAGCTCTCAATTTATGGATTAAAGAACGAGGACGGCAAAATCCATGATAATCCACAAAAGTTGGCATCCCTCATAGGAACAAACTTTCGACTCCCACTCCTGTGTTTCCAAGTCCAGAAAGCCACTCCTAATTCTCTGAGAAGAGCCAATCAGCTCACACCACTTCAAACCACTGCACCTATGGATGAGAGAGAGAATGGAGGTAGAAGTGATGTTAAATTGTAAATTTTAAGAGGGAAAAAAAACAAAAAAACATGGACAGTAGATGAGAACAGGAAAGGACTGAAAACTAAGAAAATGCCAAAGGAGGCGAAACTCGCACGTATCACTGTTGTAATGCTCTGCTTAGATAATTGGATGCGTTACTTCAGCAATACAATTACAGTGGATACATTTAAGGTTTGCTTATAAACCTCAGACCTTTGCATGCAGTGTAGACGCATTTTACAATGTCACATGTAAATGACTATGGACTGACTAAAATGTGTATTTAAGAATAAAAATTATATCACTTACTAAAATCAGTTACGTCTTTCATTTCAGGCCATCACCAAGGACATGTTTGATGAGGCCCTCAGGACACTCGCTGATGAGGACTATTTAACGGTCACAGGAAAGACTGTGCGTCTGCTGTAAATATGCCCTGAAGATGAATTCTCGCTCTTGATGAACTTTCTGGAAAATGTATGCTTTCTTCTGTCTTCCTGGTGAAAATTTAAGTGTTTAATTAATTTCATGTGTAAGTAGTTGTTTTCCAGTTTGCAATAAAAAGTTGTGGTTGTATTTTGTATGTTTTTGATATCAGTTTACTTTTCTTCATGCAGTTTGATTGGCCAAAATGTTCTAGAAGTGCCAATATTGCACAAAACTTCACAATGAACACTTGACTGCAAATATGAATTATAATGTGTTCCTAAAATCTATTGACTGATTATTTAACAATTTTATTGGAAACTGAAGCTAAACGTGGAAGATTTCATGTTATTTGCATGAAACCCAACCTCCCACAGACTGGTGTATCTCAAATTTGAATATCATTTAAAAAGCTCATTTGTGATCACGATTTCATTCAACTCATTTTATATTCATAGTATATGTGCATGTACATATTCATCATTTAAGTTCATGTATATTCAACGGTCTACTGTTGATCAATATGGGTTATAGCACATGGAAACCAGAAGTGCACAATCTCAAAATATTAGAAAATTATTCATCGATTCAAATTTGAATTAAATTATCCTCTTTATAATAAAGCTTGAAATGTCTCAATTTAAACGTAATGAATAAAACATTTAATTTTCCTGGAAACCTTTTTCACAGGATAGTAAATTTGAGCTGCACTAGTAAGTACACTATACCAGACACCATGGGTTTTAGAGCAATTCTAAAGTGTTGCTGGGTAGGTTGGTGGATGAGGGTACATTGTGTCATTTAAGACTAGATCAGATTAGATCAGAGAGGGAATGATCTTTGGTTCATGTTCTAGCCTCTATGCAGATTTGTGCTCCTTCTCAAGCACATCCGATTCAACTCACCTGTTAAATAGCAGGTTTAGGATGTCTGTTTGAGCAGGGAACTCTGTAAGCTGCAGGAAGCACTCCAGGAACAAGGCTATATATATTTTTACAGTGTCGGTATTCATTCTGTTCAGAAGAAGAATACTGACAGTATATTTGTCAGTGTTTATCGTGGGTTTAGGTGCAAGACTATTCGTGTTAATAGAGCAGAAATTTTTTAGTGTCGGCACATAATTGAAGGGTCAATTGTTTAAAACTCCCAAAAAAAAAAAGTAAAATAATAGTATTTATACAAGATGTTAGAAATTACTTTAGGAAAAATCTGTAAAATCCCTTTCTACTGTTTGGTAGCAATCGGTTTTTTTTTTTTGTTTTTTTTTTGGGATGATGCCTGCAACATCATCCAGCATGACCGGTTTCGTGGTAGGTCTAGGGAGGCCTATCCTTGGAGGGTTGCACAAATTTCCATGTGATTGCTAGTGGTACCCTGTATGCTGTTAGTTTTTTAGAGCAGTGAATTTCACTCTTTACCAGAATTTTGATCAAATTCATGTTTTCATATCATCCATCCCCCCAACATCTTAGCAGGCAACAAAGTTCCTCTCTAAGCCCCAGTCTTTTTTCTTGGGTGTTACAGCAGGTTTTCTAAACTCCTGATTCCACTCAATCAATAGTCATTCTTCAAATAACTGATCACATTAGCTTCTGTTTGGCTGGAACGTAAACTTGTAGCCACACTGACCCTTTTCTGTTTCCACTTTATTTTAACAGCTGTACAGACTCCAGATCAGGGGTCACCATTAGGAGTGGGCAGATTGATCCAAATATCGATGTTATTAATAGCAATGTTACTATTGGTATTGGATCGATACTTTAATGTCCATTTCTCTCCTCTACATTCAGTAATCTGCTTTCCAGTCTTGTAGGCACGCTTTGCTTCTCCTGCTCCTCTCCACTCCTTACCGTGTCGTCACGTGAGCGAGCAAATAGTTATAGCAGACTGCAGTAAGGCCTGGCAGAGAGAAAAAGGAGTGCAGGGTGGGGTTATTTTATCATGTGCTGTGTGAAAGAAGGCTGTTTGGTGCAGATGCAGCACAACAACTTTGTATAAACATATAAAACAAGCTGCAAAAAAAGGAGGAGGAGGGAAACCCCTGAGAAGGATCTAGACCCAGGTAGCTCATATAATGTAACATTACTTCATGTGTAGGGGTAAAAGTAGTTGCACTGTTAGTAGTATGGCTGACTATAATAACCCTTGTGTTAACTGTGAAAGTGATGCTATCGACTCCTTGAAAGTATGTAAAGAAAGATGATGTCACAGAGCTGCGAGCACAGCTTGGCAACAGAAGGTTAGCATTTTCCTATTGGCTTAGCTTTAGAGTTTTAACACTTATTTCTCCTTAGGCGTTTTATAAATGTCCAGCTCGCCCATGCTTCACTTATCCATCTGTCAACTGATTGAAATGCTACACATTTCATCTGGCTCACACTGTCAACATTGTTTATTAAATAGGAAACAGCAGTAACTGCAGGCTACTAAGAGATTTGATTCTTTGTTATTCAGAAATTTGTCTCTTTACTTGTTTCATGAAAATAACAAAACAAACCACACTTATTATAACAATAATAATAATAATAATAATAATAATAATAATATGTTCATTACTCATATCAAATTTTGAATTTTATCAGTCTTTTCATGATAAAATATGGCTATTATTACAGTTAATAATATAAATACGGTTATGTTATTACCTAAGACAATTATTTAATTAACAATAGAAAGCAAAAACTATAACCATTTAGTTTTTATGAAAATGTGTTCAGATTTAGTATGTTGATGATAAATCACCATTGCATTACTAGTACATATGTAACGCACACCACTAGTCACCCTCTCTTCTCCCAGAGAGCTGTTTTCTTACACGTTTCACTTCCAACCCAAATCTAACACACACATTCAGCCAGTCAAGACCTGCAGCAGTCAGTCATTTCTTTTTCTGTCCAAAATTTGAAATACACTATTCCAGTCATTAAACTTTTTTTTATTTGAATATTCTTTGCATTTGTTAAGTAGATTTATGTGAGACCACCCTAGAGTTAGCCCAGGGGACATAACAACACCATGGCGGTGAGTACAAAAGCCTGGAGGATAACCCTAATATGCAAACAGATGGGGCCAATGGGAAAGATGTAAGGCTTCCTTAAAGAAAGTGTGGTTTCTATTTTTGAGTAAAACTTTTCCAATTGGCCCCTGGTACCAAGAATTTGCATGTTGGGCGTTTTGTAGCCCGGCAGTGTGTGGTGCTGTTGTTCCCTCATTAAAGATGTTTGAAACTAATAATTTGGGTAAAAATCTGTAAAATAATGTTTCTTTGCAGAAACGTATACAATGTATGTATATTTGTTGTTATTCTATAGAATATGAGTTAAGATATGCTTTCATTTGAAGGGATTTGTTTGGCATCTACTGCTGCCAGTCATTTCACTGTTGTTTTTTTCTCAGTGTACATTAAATATAAAACTAATAAATTTGACCTTAATGCATGTTTAAATACAGATAACCTTTGTACTTGTACACACTTTTGATTGTAATTTAAGAAAACAGAAACATACTGTGTAAATAATGTAGTGTTTTTATTGTGAAATAATTTGAAATAATTGTAATTTGTCATTATTGGCATACTTTAAATAACGGTAATAGTCTACAGATATTGTCTAATTTTACAGGGTTTTATATGCAATTAAAAATGAAAACTACTATATTTTTAGGTTTATTTTTGATAGATTTGTTTAACAATGTGAACTCTCACTGAACAAATCTGTAGACTATCTTAGAACTGAACTGTCCACATAAATATATCAGCCTTGTTAACTCCTTGGTTCATCACAGAGAACTCACTTCAAAAATGTGCAACCATAATGCATGTCAGCAATCTGTTTTAGGTTGACAAAAGTGAAACTTGCTGTGGTTCTGTGCTGTTATAGCCCATATAAACCCATCAATTGGACATGTTGTGCATGCTAAGGTTCGGCTTGCCACAATTGTACAGAGTGGTAATTCCAGTTACTGTTAGGCTTTCTCTCAGCTCAAACCAGTCCATTGACTATCTTCATCAAAAAGGGGTTTTGGGCCTAGAACTTACTGGGTGTTTTTTCTTTATTGCACCATTCTAAACACTGACGCCTGCTGTGCATAAATATTTCAGGAGATCAGCAATTATTGTAATACTTTATGCATTGAACTAAACCACACAGTTGGCTGATTAGGTAATTGCTTGACTGGGTAGGTGCAGAGATGTTTGTTTAAAAGTGTTTATTTTATATAACCTATTTAAAAATATATGCACACTGATTTTATATATATATATATATATATATATATATATATATATATATATATATATATATATATATATATATTCTGTTCTTTTAGCAATCTGTTCAGGTCCACTCAGTCTTGCTATGTGGCCCATTCCAAGTAGTTATGAGCTGATGATGCAGCAGCATTAAATCATAATTGTAAGATCAATGCAATCAAACCATAACTTACAGTTTGGATGTTCTTTGATGTTCATTTCTGGACAATGTAAGGAAAAACCCTGATTTTTATATATGGAGTGAAATAGAAAAAGGGATAGTGTTTGTCTGTATACTGTGTTTTTTCAGCCAAAACAATGCAATACAAATGCTCTTGTTGATGATGGCACCACTCCTGACACTCCTGATCATGACTGATTTCATTAACCAGCAGAACTGAGAATGACATGACAAAAAAGCCTTATATCCGCAAAAAGGCTAACAAGTGAGTGAGGAAGCAAAAAACAACAACAACAACAGTATTGCTTGTGACAATAAGGGGTCCCATTCCTGTCTTTTTACCGCAGAGCTCCAAAATGGGTATTCATGCCTTGATAACCTCTGGAATTAATTTCTGTTAATTAATTACTGAAAAACATTATTTTTCAGGCCATACTGTTGACTAAAATAAAATTTCATACTATAAAACCTGTCAGTCCCTAAGATTGACTGTAAAAAAGCCTTTGGAAGAACATCTCAGTCTCCTGAAAAACTTAAAAAAAAACTCCAGACAATCTCCAAGGCCTTGTGCCTTTGTCAGGGAGTGCATGGTATGATTGTCAGGGAGTGTGTGATTAATATAATCCTCTAGAAAAAGAATGATTGTGGAAAAAGATGAATATGAACTTGCCTATAATAATGAAAGCATAAGGGCGTGCTTGTCTCCCACCAGTACCAGACTTCACAAGCTCCAATTCATCAAAACCTTCTCAGGTCATCTTCATAGCACATTCTACACTATGTCAAGCAAATACATCAAATCCTGTACTGATTCAGCTTCACTAGCTTCCTGTAATACAAAAACCCTGTTGCTCTGAAGTCCTTCACAACCTTGGTTCTTACTTCCCAAGTACAATGAGACCTGGCCATGTTGGTAATTGTTTTAAAATGTTCCCCACTTGTAAATTATTGTCTGGACTGTGGAAGGACTGATTTCTAATTTTGAGATCTTTTTAAATCCCTTCTTTCTGAAGGCCTCAGAGAGCTCCTTGTATCTTGCTCTGATTATTACATTTACATTTACATTTGCGGCATTTAGCAGACGCCCTTACCCAGAGCGACTTACAAAAGTGCTTTGCTGTTTACTTAGAACATCCTTAGCTAGTAGACGAGGCTGGAATCTAGAGATTCCACACATTTAGACCGTGTTGAAACAAAAGTCTTTATGGAGTTAAGTACTCCTGAAACAGATGAGTCTTCAGTCTGCGTTTGAAGACATTGAGGGACTCGGCTGCTCGGACTCCCATGGGAAGTTCATTCCACCATTTTGGTGCCAGAACAGAAAAGAGTCTGGATGCATGTTTACCTTGCATCCTGAGGGATGGTGGGTCAAGCCGAGCTGTACTTGAAGCTCGAAGGGCTCTTGGTGCAGCTCGAGTTTTGACCATTGCCATCATGTATGGAGGGGCTGGTCCATTTTTGGCTTTGTAGGTCAGCATCAAGGTTTTGAATCTGATGCGGGCAGATACAGGGAGCCAATGAAGGGAACGCAGCAGAGGAGTTATTATACCACTCATTTCAACAATCAAGGGCAAATTAATGTTGGAGATTAAATTTCAAGCCTTTTTGTTTCGCTTTTGATCAGTAGGGCTTAGAAATCCATAAAATGACAATTACTACTTTAAATAAAATGATGAACATAATATTCTAATTCCCTGAGATGCAATAGTACATAAACGAACTGGAAGAAATATGCAAATTGTTTAAAAAAAGTTTAAAATGTCAGTATTAAACATAATATTTGTCTTTATTTTACACATGCTGTTGTTTTGTACATTATTTAATCTTGGGGTAATCCATGTGGGATACAGTGACCTTGGAAATCTTGGAAGATTAAATGATGTGGAAGTATTTATCTACCATTCCCAAATGTTTCTCCTTTTGCTTTATTCTTTGTTAATAAAGACAAAACATTTAATGCTGGGTATACATTTTAGACACAGAGCCATGTAGTCACCATATTGTCATTGTCCAATGGAAAATGGGAACTTTAAAGGGATGAAAGTTAATGAAGGGACATTAATGTAAAATAACAGCAATTAACAGTCATTTTAGAGCACTTCTATTGGTTTATTCATCAGCTGCTGGGTTCAAACCAGGACAACAACTTTAAAAGGACAAAAATGGAGATGGATATGCTTTTCATTGGACAATACTGATATGGTCAGTATCTCCCCAGTCCTACACTGCTGAAGCACATGTTCCTGAAGAGCTCTGCTACCACTTCAATGAAGTCAACCCTCAGGTTGTGCTGAAAGGAGCTATAAATGACATAAAGACATTGATTTACATAGAACAACTTATGCTGAGGTTCAAAGGCACCCAAAAGTCAAGTACCTTGACATGAACCTTATGCCTAATAGAACCTCCTGAGGTTCTCCTGAGGCGTGAGGAGTCCACACACTGTCCTCATCATAACAGAAGAGGCCAGAGACACACTAATGTGTGTCCCAGAGGGAAACAAAGGCCAACAGAAGTGAGTGAGTGTGGCAGGTTGGTGAGCAGCACCCACGCCCTGTCCTCCTCGGTGCAGTGGTGCTGACGTTTTAGTCAAGTGACGTGACGTCATGACATCGTGCGCTTCTGGATTTGGCTGGAGAAGATGGCGGCCTCCTCAGGTTCGTCCCACAATATGTATGGTAACTGATCTTCAGCGCGCTCCGCCGCGGGACTGCGCTTGCAGAACGCGGAGCAGGTCTTCCCCCGCTCCGTGGGCGAGCTGTGCGCGGTCGGAGCGCCGCGCGAGACGCGTTTAGCCCTTCTGGAGGGGGCTGGTGCCTCACATCCGCGCAAGCTGCTCGGTCGTGGTGTGACAGCTGCCGGGCTGCTGTTCGGGGCTTCGGGTCCTGCTCTCAGTCAGTGTCCGCTGAAGCAGAATGAACAGAAGAACAGAGTTTAGCCCGCGCTGCAGCGCCGCGGAACACAAACCCGGAGGGGCGTGATGCAGTCCGCCGACTCGAGCCTCTCCGGACCTGGATTCACCTCTGCGGGCTGAGAGGACCCGGTCCAGCCGAGCTCTTCAGTCCTCCTGCTCTTAGACTGAACATCTGCCCTGCAGCGGTCTCCTAGGTTACCCCGCGGGCTGCTAGCCTGCTGGCTAACCAGTGTTGTTGTTGTTTTGCAGAGAGCTCCGCGCTGAGAGCCTTCAGGTTCACTCAGCTCTGCGCAGCAGCTCAGTCTTACTTCTGTGGACAGACTCTCTGCGGGCTTTTCTGTATTCGGGCTGAGACACGGGCAGCAGTGCACGTGCTGGTTGGCTTTTTGCTGCGGTTGCTAGTTAGCTGACTTCCCTGACGTTCAAATGTGAGGAAGTGAGAGCTGGTGATAGTGGGAGCTGAGACACTGACAGCTGAGATATTGAGAGCTGGTGATAGTGGGAGCAGAGACATTGAGAGCTGGTGATAGTGGGAGCTGAGACATTGAGACCTGGTGATAGTGGGAGCTGAGACAGTGAGAGCTGTGACAGTGAGAGCTGTGACAGTGGGAGCTGACACATTGTGAGCTGGTCATAGTGGGAGCTGGTCATAGTGAGAACTGAGACACTGTGAGCTGGTGATAGTGGGACCTGGCACATTGAGAGCTGGTGATAGTGGGACCTGGCACATTGAGAGCTGGTGATGGTGAACACTGAACTGGTGAGAGCTGAACATGAGAGAGCTGGTGATGGTGAGAGATGAACTTGTGAGAGCTGGTGATGGTGAGAGATGAACTTGTGAGAGCTGGTGATATTGAGAGAGGAACTTGTGAGAGCTGAGCAGGTGAGAGTGAGAGCTGAGAGGGTGAAAGCTTGTTTGAGCTGAGATGGTGATAGTGAGAGCTGGTGATAGTGAGAGCTGGTGATAGTGAGAGCTGGTGATAGTGAGAGGTGAGACAGTGAGAATTGGTGATGGTGAGAGCTGAACATGTGAGAGCTGGTGGTAGTGAGAACTGAGCAGGTGAGAGCTGAACTTGTAAGAGCTTGTGAGAGCTGAGATGGTGAGCACTGGTGATATTGAAAGCTGAACTTGTGAGAGCTTATGAAAGCTGAGATGGGGAGAGATTCTGAGAGTTGAGCAGGTGAGAGCTAGTTAGTTGAGATGGTGAATGCTTGTGAGAGCTGAACTTGTGAGAGCTGCAGAGAGCTGAGATGTTGAAAGCATGTGAGAGCTGAGCTCATGAGAGATAGTGAGAGCTGAGCAGGTGAGAGCTTGTGAGCTGTGCTGGTAAAAGCTGTACTGGTGACAGCTTATGATAGAGCTGAAATGGTGAAAACTTGAGAGCTGTGCTGGTGAGGGCTTGTGAGAACTGAGCTGGTGAGGGCTTGTGAGAACTGAGCTGATGAGGGCTTGTGAGAGCTGAGCAGCTGAAGGCTTATGAGAACTGTGCAGCTGAAGGCTTGTGAGAACTGTGCAGCTGAAGGCTTGTGAGAACTGAGCTGGTGAGGGCTTGTGAGAACTGAGCTGGTGAGGGCTTGTGAGAGCTGAGGTGCTGAGGGCTTGTGAGAGCTGAGCTGGTGAAGGCTTGTGAGATCTGGTGAGAGCTTGTGAGTGTTGAGGGCTTGTGAGAGCTGAGCTGGTGAGGGTTTGTGAGAGCATTGCTTTTGAGATCTGAGCTTGTGAGAGCTGAGCTGCTGATATAGTGAGAGCTGAGATGGTGAAAACTAGTGAGAGCTGAACTGTGAGAGCTGATATAACAGCTTGAGAGCTGAACTGTGAGAGCTGAGAAATGGTGAGAGCTGAGATGGTGAAAACTAGTGATAGCTAAGCTGGTGAGAGCTGAGATAATAACAGCTTGAGAGCTGAGCTGGGTAGGTGAGAGCTGAGCTGGTGATGGTGAAAGCTTGGGAGAGCTGTGATGGTGAGAGCTGAGCAGATGAGTGCTGGTGGTAGTGAGAGCCGAGCTGCTGAGGGGCTTTTGAGAGCCGAGCTGCTGAGGGCTTGTGGGAGCATAGCTGGAGAGACCTGAGCTAGTAAGAGCTGGTGAGTGCTGAGCTGATGAGGGCTTGTGAGAGCTGGGCTTTTGAGAGCTGGTGAGAGCCGAGATAGTAAAAGCCAGTTAGAGCTGTGCTGGTGATGGCTTATGAGGGCTCGAGAGACATGAGCTTGTGAAATAGTAAGACCTGGTGAGAGCTGTGCTGTTCAAAGCTGAGGTAGAGCTTACAAGAGCTGTGCTGGTGAGAGCTGTGCTGGTGAGCACTGGTGAGAGCTGAGCTTGTGAGAGTTTGTGAGGGCTGAGCTGGTAAGAGCTAGTGAGGGCTTGTGAGAGCTAAGCTGGTAAGAGCTAGTGAGGGCTTGTGAGAGCTGAGCTGATCTGGTGAGTGCCTTTGAGCATAGCTCGTGAGAGCTGAGCCTGTGACAGCTGAGGTGTTGAGAGCTGAGCTTGTGAGAGCTGGTGAGGGCTTGTGATAGCTGAGCTGGTGAGGGCTTGTGAGAGTTGAGCGAATCAGAGCTTGAGAGCTGAGCTGGTGAAAGCTGAGCTTGTCAGAGCCGGTGAAAACTCAGCTGGTGAGAGCTAAGCTTGTCAAAGCTGGTGAGAGCTGAGCTAGTAAGAGTTTGTGAGGGCTGAGCTGGTGAGATCTGATTTTGTGAGAGATGGCTAGAGCTTGTGAGAGCTGAGCTGGTGAGATCTGAGCTAGTAAGAGTTTGTGAGAGCTATGCTGGTGAGAACTGAGTTGGTGAGAACTTGTGAGGGCTGGTGAGAGGAGAGCTTGTTAGTGTTGAGCTGGTGAGGGCTTATGAAAGCTGAGCTGAGCTTTTGAGGGCTTGTGGGAGCATAGTTAGTGAGCTGAGCTTGTGAGAGTTGAGCTGTTGAGAGCTTGTCAGACCTGAGCTGGTGAAGGCTTGTGAGAGTTGAGCTGTCTGGGCGTGACTCTTGCACCAAAGAGTGACCAAAACAAGTGGGATTGCATTTCTGACATATTTTAAAGGTTGCACCTCATTGTAAATTACTTTTATTATAAACTGCCTACCACACCTTTCTGTTTGTCTCTGAGCATTTTGTAACACAGCAGCAAATTCATGATCTTAATTCCCCTTATAATGACTGTCCAGAAAGTAATTCTAAACTTTAATATCTGCATGTTCTTTCTCACTTACTTGAATTACACTGTTATATCAGTCAAGTCAAGGGACAGGGATACGCTATCTCTCCTTTGCACCAGTAATTTACACTGTCCATCATAAGCCTGTGTATTTTCAGATGATTAGATTTTCAGATGATTGTATGCTTGAATGTGAAGGTGCAGTACTCTGCTTTTGTGCTGCTGTTATCTGTTAATTTGTATGTTCTACCTTTACAGGAGTTAAAGTTCCACGCAATTTTCGTTTGTTGGAGGAGCTGGAAGAGGGGCAGAAGGGCGTTGGTGATGGCACAGTAAGCTGGGGGCTGGAGGATGATGAGGACATGACTTTAACACGGTGGACAGGAATGATCATTGGACCCGCACGAGTAAGCTCCCCTTATTTAAAGAAATAGTCCATCAGATGGTAAGAAATAAGGATTTGTGTAGACCCACTGTGTTTTGCACACAGGGTAATTTGTCCTCTGCATTTAACCTGTACACTCTTATGAATTCACACACTAGTGGGCAATGAGTACACGTACCCATAGCGATGGGCAGCCCTATCCACAGAGCCTTGCTCAAGGGCACTTCAGTTATGGCCTGACAGTTCAGGGATTCAAACTGGGAACCTTCCAGTCACAAGGCTGGACCACCAGGTCACAGCTGCCTCTGGTGCATTGTGTGCAAAGTACCTTGCCAATTTGAGTTTGGTCCAGACTCTGTATTGAAATGAAAAAGTAAAGTAACCATGTTTGGGAATTGATTATACATTTGCAGTTTATTTTAAAGAGGTGAGTATCAATGCTGTGTCACAGAATACTAACATTGCCAACGAGAACAGTCAGGGAACGAAAGCTTATAGGTATCTGGAAGGACTACTTTACATGTAATATTCAATGTAATGAAAGTAATTTGTATGTAGTTGATGGTTGTAATAATAGAAAACAATTAAATATATTTTATTCTTTTGATTTGTGATAATGGGCCAAAAAAACTGATTTGTGATGAAACATGATTTTCTTGTTGAAACAAAAGTCAAATTGACCTGGTAGAATTGGTTGTTCTGTAAATCACTATTGCACAGTTAATCAGTTGCCACATCGGTTCTCCTTTTTCTTGGGTTGCCTGTGTGTAAAAATGTTCTTTTGTTTTTGTGTGTTTTTTTGTTTTAGACTAATTATGAAAACAGGATATACAGCCTGAAAGTGGAGTGTGGACCTAAATATCCTGAAGTACCACCAACTGTTAGATTTGTAACAAAAATTAGCATGAATGGAATAAATAATTCCAATGGAATGGTAAGTATTTCTTAGTTTTCATAAATATAATTTTCTGTGCATGAATGAATCATTCTGAACAATTGAGTAAATGGCCTTGGGCAAAGATTGTTTGTAGCTGGAAACTCTTTTGGCCATACAAACCTGAATGCTCGTTACTTCAATACTCAATACATTTGAGCGTTTGCACTGCCCAGGTCCACAATTTATTTAGACAGTGAGAAATGTTTGCCTTTCAGCTTTAATACAAGAAGTTTAACAAAAATATTGCATTTAGGAAATATAGCCATTCTTTTTCATAGGTTTAAAAATAATTGGACAAATGACTGATTAGCAGTTTCATGCCCTGTTCCATCATTATTTCATGAGTAATTTAAGGAAATAAAAATTCTGCAGTTGAGCCCAAGTACAAGTAATGGTCACTATTAAGTTGAAGTAAAAATTATTTGAGAAAGGTTTGAAGCATTTGGAGTTGGTCAGACCAAATTCTGGAAGCCAACCAAAGGACATTATTGCAGAATCGCAAAAAAACATTCACATTTAGTAAATCTGTGGATGTTAAGCTAATCTTTTAAGTACTTTAGGACACAGACAATTGAAATACATAAGAACACAGGTCTCATTAGACTACTATCCTCTCCAGTTTCCAGTTCAAAAGATTCTTTTGAAAGCATGATTAAAATATGTATGGAGAAAAGATAAAAGGTGTATAATTTGAATCATCTGTCTAACATGGTGGAGGCACTGTTATGACTGTTATGGCTTCAAGTAGACGTGTGTCACTATTGTTTATTGTTATGGAACTGAGGAGCATCTTCAGGCAGTCATCTGACCTCAGTCCAACTGTGCATGGTTTTAGTTTCTGTAAATATAATTAAAGAAAGAAATACCCGGACAAGCAGCAACCTAAAGGCTGATTCATATCTATTGTGGACATTGTGCTGTGCTGGTCCATCCACATTGCTTGATGTTCATATTTCATGTGCCACAGTCCCTGGTCACTGCATATTTTGAAGCCAGAGCTGGAGATAAGTTGTAGTGCAAAGCTGTTCAAGCATGAAGCTGATTGTTTGTGCCCCATACAAACAAAGAACAGGGGGAAAAACCCAGAATTTATATAGAGTTCATGTTTAACTTGGTGAAAGTGACAGAGTTCCTTTTGAGCTCCTCTAAAAATATGGACACCAGTGTAAACATAGCTGTATACACAGACATATGTAGTAAACATAGCCATAATGTGGCTGTTTCTGATCAGTAAAGAGGAGCTTTTGCTGATGTTGGCTGAAGGCGGTACATCAAGGTGCATTTGCAGTATCCTTTGAACTGGCTGCTTTGTTTCAGTGGTACACACTCAAGCATGTGGCCTTCACATACAGCCTCAACAAATGCTGTTTGGTCCACAAATTGACTTGGGCTGCATGCCTTATGGCCTGTCTGCAGTAGGTTCTAAGGCAGCTGCAGACAAGCATCTCAAGGGAGGAATATTGTCTGGTGATGTCCGTGGCTTCCAGACCTCAGGCAGTCATTAAATGCAAATGAAATGCAATTAAATCTTTTCTTTCAAATATTAAAAATAGCCCTATATTTACAACTGTTGGCTTATCCAATTACTTAGAAAATAGAGGGCATATGTAAAGAAATGGCTGTGATATTTTCCACAATTTAAACCTTTTGAAGGAAGCTGAAAGCCTGCACTTTAAATGCAACAAAGTTTGCACAGCTTTAATCCCATTTAAGTGAGATATATACAATCATACCACTGTCTAAATACTAATGGAACTGGCTGTTTTTAATAATGATCCGTTAACTGGATTTTTACTGGCTCAATGTTTTGGGATGCTCCATCATATTTTGTATTATTGGTCTCTGCATTTTAAATAGACATTCCAGCCTAAATCTATTATTTAATATTTTGGTTATGCTATTTATCATAATGCAGTACTGAATCTATCCTTCAAAAAAAATAAATCTGTCTGTTGTTTTCTCATTTATGTACCCATGCATTATGCAAATACATCATACACCCAATTAATTCCCCAAAAGAAAATCTGACACTGCTTTGTCTGGCATTGCTCCTGATGTAGAAGCTAATATATATCACTACTGCAATAAGCCAAAGTAACTATAGGCATTTGCAGTTTCTCTTGCAAAAGGAATTGCTGGTTCTGGACCAGCACACCTAGTGACAAAAAGTCCTCTATCAGTGCTGTTAGCATGCTTATATTAGCTAATTAACGATAATCATAAACAGTAAATATATTAAGTAAATGATTGAAAAGTTGGTGAGAGCACAGTGCTGCACCCATTCACAGCAAAAAAGTGTAGAACTGTTCTTCTTAGCAAAGCCTAGGAATTAGCTTAGGGATCTTCCCTTCACCTAGTGCTAAATTAGATATTAGCAAACAGGTTAACCAGCTACTGCAAACAGTAAAACCATGAAAAGGGAACATAACAGAACTTTGTTTGCTTGGTAACTCATTTAGCCTAAACAATAAAATATAAAAGAGGGTATTCATGTAATCTATGTCGGGAGTCACTGAGTTCATACCCACTGAGTGGCAAAGAGACTGAGACTGAGTGTTGACTGAGTCAAAAATGAGAAAGAACTGCTGAGTGATTGACTTTTCAAACAGATTGAGAAAGAATTCAGAGCTTTCTCTTAATATACTGCTGACAGCTAGAGAAAAGGGAAGCAAATGGATGCTGCAATTTACAGAAACTATTGCAATCCAGGCATTGAATCGAGAATTAGCAGTTACCATTTTGTGTCAGGTTTGCTCCGTATTATTGTAAAATACCTTGTAGGTTTAGAACTCGGGACCGTGAAACACAGCCAAGCTGCGTAATGTTTCGTCACTCGGTCTGAGAGGGTGTGTTCAGGTGGGAATGTGATGTCAACGCATACCCTCCAGGGAGCATAATTATTCCAGATAAGTTAATTTTTGTTCAGAATTTTATTCAATAAGGCAAATTCGTATTTATTACATGGAAACTAAAATGTTTTTGTACAATTGAAAAATGTAGGTATGTTAATTTATACACCCAATAATTGTTTGGGTGTCCTTGACCACAAATTACTGCATCAGTGTGGTGTGGCATAGTGACAATCTGAAAGACAATTTGATTGTGGCTTTCAGATTGTCTGTATTGCTGAGCTGGTTGTCTCATCTTCATCTTGACAATAACCATGGGGTTCAGGTCCGTAGAATTTGCTGCCTGCTCTATTACAGTATTATCATGGTCTGCAAGCTATTTGGTAGTAGTTTTGGTACTGTGTGCAGATGTTACGTCCTGCTGGAAAAGGAAATCATCTCCATAAAGCTCATCAGCAGATAAAGCATTCTAAAAAAAGCTCCTGGTAGATGCTGCATTGACTGGACTTAAGTGGACCAGCATAAGCACTGCATCTTAAGCCTTCATGAATTACAGAAACTTCACACTGGATTCTGTGCCTCTCCACTATTCCTGCAGACTTTAGAAGCTTGATTTGAGACTCTAGGACTCTTGAATTCAAATGAAATGCAAAATTTGCTTTTAACTGAAAAGATGACTTTGGAGTACATTCTAAAAAGATGGCTTTTGAAGTTCTTTTTCTCCTTATTCCAGCAAAGATGCACCTGATGTCTCTGGTCAGGAGGGAGTTGCTTCTTATTATTTGTAGCCCCTTTCCTGGAGACATTTGTGCATGGTGGCTCTTGATGCCCTTGTCATCAGCTTGTGAATGAACTTTTTGTCACAGTTCTCTCAAGGCTCATGCACGTTTTGCAACCGTTTACTTCCAGTCAACTCTCCATTAATATGCTTTTGGTGCAGCACTCTGAGAACACTCTTACCTTCCTACCCTCTTTGGATAGGGTATCCGTGGTGATCTGGACTATGGTCACGTCTTCCCCACAATTGTATTTGTGTGTGCAGAACTAATCACAGTATTTATACTCTTTGAACAGTGCTTTACCCAAACTACAAATTTAAATATTATACTTTGACCTACTGGATTCTGGTTTCATGCTGATCAAAAGGCTTGAATATGAATATAATATGACATAACCTTCAGAATCAAATTCTGAACAAAATCAACAACTTTCACAGTGTTTTCCTTTTAAGATGCATTAGTATGTACTTCATTTTGAAAAGAACATTTGTCTCTTGGAGTCATTTGTTAACAACTGCAGTTTCCAGATAATCAATTTAAACAGTATGTATATGTTCAAGTTGTGGAGAGATGTAGCCAATTTGCCACTCTCCTCAAATTGTTACTCTCCCCAAAAAACCCAGCTGGTGAGGAACAAACTATGGATTGCAAAGGCATAGAACCTGATGTTGCTGGAACCCTAGTGACATTAATGTTCAAGCGAATCAAGCAAGTTTTACATCATAATGGACTAATGCTGCCAAATAAGAAGAAACCTGCTGCTTGAAAATAGTTGGTTCCAAATTCATACTTGGTCAAAGAAAAGGTTTTCTGCTGTAAAGTTTTATGGCCGTATGAGACAAAGTTTGGCAACAGTGACGGGATACGTTTGTAGAAGTGAAGGAGAGGCATTCATCTTCAACAATCCTATAAACTGTGCAAGGTAGAGGTAGCATTATGTTTCCAGACTGTTTTGCTACAAATCTTCAGTGACACATCAAATCATCAGCCAGACTGTTGAAACATTAAAACAGTTCAGTATTCCAGGAGGACTGGATAAAGAGGAAAGGATCCAGTGAAATAAGTAAGGCAGGTTAAATACATATAAGCTATTTCTAAATATTTGTGTGTTTTCCACATTCTCCACAGTCTTTGGCCTCTCCTTTGCTTCCTAAACTAACTAGCAAACTAATGGAAAAAAAGCCATGCACTTGTGTAACATGGGAATTGTGAATTTATGGACATAACAGGTTTGTGTTTTGGGTTTAGACATGGTGTTGTCCTGCTTGTGATGAGCACCAACTGTTTAACCCACAAGACATGATGACTGATAGGTCAACTTGCTGTCAGCTTCCTGTGCAGTGATAAATTGGTACTCACTGCCTATACCTGGGGTGTCAAACTGGGTCAAGGCTGGTGTGGCTGCAGGTTTTCATTCCAGATTGGTTGTTTGAAGGTTTGGCGATTGGCTAAGTGACTGGAATCAGGTGCTGCTGCTGGTTGTTCAGCGTCAAAACCTGCAGTCACACCGGCCCATTTCTGACCCAGTTTAATATCCCTGACCTACGCAGTTTAAAGTTAATTTCATTTCCTGTGGCTCAGAACCTCATTCGGAACCTGTGTTGATTTCAGAAAACACCCATTTAAAAAATTGTATCCAGAAAAATAAACAAATAATGTAAGATGTGTAACTTCTGCCCCAGAAAAGGAACAGTTCAGTGAAGTCATTGAAACCCAATGTTGCAATTACCTTCATGTTCAGGGTGAATGTATATGAATGTTGGAGCACTTGCGTGCAGTCATTTCTCAGCTGAGAAGCAAAAGCATAGTAATTAGCATGTAAGCTAATGCAGCTAACTGAACAGTAAAATCTAGATGATAGTCTCCCAGCTCTATGTGTGCAGTCTCTCTTGCCCTCAGCTAGCATTAGCATTTCCTCTGTTTTTGGTCTTTAGAGGTTGGCCACCCCACATTTTGTACCAAATTGTACCAAGCTAAACTTGCCCTTATAGATCATCAAAAGGTTTTCCTTGTCTTAAACCACAGAATCTCCTTCAAGCAACTAATGTAGGTGTCTGGTAGGCACGTTTACAATAGATGTCGAAGGAGGCCAGTATGTATGTTTACAAAAATCCTTTTTGCAGTTTGTGCAAAGGATTTCCCAAACACATTTCTAGGCTTTTTTCTTTTTCTTTCTTTTTTTTTTTTTGAATTGTCTGACTGTACAATGTCTCAATTTAATTTTTCCTTTCTCTTTTTGTTTCAGGTGGATGCACGTAGCATACCAATTCTAGCAAAATGGCAAAATTCTTATAGCATTAAAGTTGTTCTTCAAGAGCTAAGGCGTCTAATGATGTCCAAAGAGAATATGAAGCTTCCTCAACCGCCAGAAGGACAAACATACAGCAATTAATTGTAAATGATTGTTTTTGACCCTCTGTCTTAAACCTTACTCTCCTAGAAATGTCTCGTAAATCATCAGAGAAAATAGAAAAAAGGAAAAAAAAAAAAAGAATGAAAATTGACTCACTCCACACATGAACCGACAGCACTGCAGGGGCAGGGTTGGACATTTCTAATAGTTTGGCTTCTCAGAAAAAAATGCCTATAACATGAGGCTCTGTATGAAATTCTATTTTAAGAGTGCACAAATCTTTGTCCTCCAGTAATCTTACGTTGACCATTAACTGTTTTCTGAACCATTTTTTCTTGTAGGCAAAAATGGCATGGCAGAAATGCAAAGTCTTTAAGTTAAAATTTCTGGACACCAAAACTAAATTTAAGATGCATATATTATAGCATGCTTAAGAAAACATATAAATAGTTTGGAGGTAAAATAAACCAGCTGTTTAAGTTGTTAGTTAGCTGAATTTATTGGGTGTGTTGGAATCCCTCACTGGCGATTATTCTAAGATTACTAAAGTGTGCCTGTAGTCTACCTGTAGTATCACAAAGGGGAGGGACTGGCTTTTCTTTTTTTTATACATATATCTCTATTTGACACAATAGCAGTTTGTTTCAGTGCGGTATCTTTACATGTAACAGATCCTCTATTCTGTTTTGAATCAAATCATGCAGCTAACTGTTGTTAGGTGCATTTAAAAGTTACTCCAGCATATATATATATATATATATACTTTCTCGCTCTCTCGCGCTCTCTCTCTATCTCTCTCTCTCACACACACACACACACACACACACTCTATGTACACATATTGTTAAATGTGCATTACTCTATAATGCAACAAACCTCTGAAAATCTGAGGATTTTCTGCAGTATGCCTTCATGCCTTGATGTGCTTCTTCAGACTATTCTCACTCAAATTTATACACCCGCACTGTATCGTACTGATAAGAATTAACTGTTGTTCCCCACTTTGTTAAAACTCCAGCAAGTGTGATGTAATGAGTTGTGATTAGCCCATGTAACACTTAAGCAAGTCCTCGCTAAACTTTAGTAATATGCTTTTGAGCTTAATTTTGAGTCATCTGGAAAAAGAACACTGTAATAATCAGTAGTTAACATAGTTATGTTAATAAGCTATGAACACACTGAAGAGTGAAGTTATTGGGCAAAAGGTGGTTTTGTCATACAGATCTCTGAATTTCAGAACTACTTAATCACTTTAGTCATTTGCAAAGAGTGGACTCAATTAACACCATTCTCTTTAATGCATCTCATAAAGCATTTTTGGTCCCTTTTTATTTTCTCTTTTTTTAAAGATATATATTCTGGTTATGTTGAATTTGTGACACAGGGGCTGTATTCAGGATAATAAATCAAATATTGTGGAACACAATCTGCTCTTGTGTGTCAGTTTTGGTCTTGATTTTTGGGAAGCTTTTAATATTAAATGTGACTTTATACAGCAGACATTTAATGTCTGTAAATTGTTTGTTGTAAGTTGGTTTATGTGAAAGTGTGTTGTAGAGAGGCTAATCATTAAATGTACAGTGCATCTGGAAAGTATTCACATCATATTTTATGTTGCAGCCTTATTCCAAAATGGATTAGATTCATTTTCCCCCTCAATTCTACACAAAATACCCCACAATTACAAAGTGTGAAAACCTTGTTTGAAATCTTTGCAAATTTTTAAAAAATAAAACACAAAAATATGTACATAAGTATTCACAGCCTTTGCTATAACACTCAGGATTGAGCTCAGGTGTTTCCACTGATCATCTTTTAGATGTTTCTACAGCTTGATTGGATTTGGAAAGGCACACCTGTTTATATAAGGTCCCATAGTAAAGAGTGCATGTAGACTTTTGAAACAGGATTGTATCGAGACAAATTTGGGGGAAAGGAAAGCTCCACCAATCAGGCCTGTATAGTAGAGTGACTAGACGGAAGACACTCCTCGGTAAAAGGCACATGACGGCCCATCTGGAGTTTGCCAAAAGGCACTTAAAGGACTCGCAGACCATGAGAAACAAAGACCGCTCATCACCTAGCCAATATCAGTGACGTGATACAGTGAAGTATGGTGGTGGCAGCATCATGCTGTGGGGATGTTCTGCAGTAGGAACTGGCGGACTAGTCAGAATTGAGGGAAAGACTACCTCAGCAATGTACAGAGACCTCCTTGATGGTAACCTGCTCCAGAGCAGGCTGGACCTCAGACTGGGATGAACGACAACTTCCAACAAGACAACGACCTTAAGCACACAGTCAAGATAAGGAGTGGCTTCAGGGCAATTCTGTGAATGTCCTTGGGTGGCCCAGACCGAAACTTAAACGCAGTTGTCTGGAGATATCTAAAACTGGCTGTGCACCAATGCTCCCCATCCAATATAATGGAGCTTGAGAAATTGGGAGAAATTTCCCAAAAAGAGCTGTGCCAAGCTTGTAGCAGCATACTCAAAAAGAATTGAGTATTGAACAAAGGATTGAATACTTATGTACATGTTTTATTTTCAATAAACTTTTAATGATTTCAAACAAATGTTTCTCACTTTTGTCATCAAGGGGAATTATGTGTAAAATTTTGAGGGACACAATTGGAATAAGGTTGTAACAAAATGTGGATGCACTTTAAATCACTGTGAATACTTTCTGGATGCACTGTATGTGTCTAGAGTTTTCATCTAAGGTTTACAATTTTAAAATAGAATTAAAAATTCCTTATGTTTTCTTTAAAACAAACAAACAAAAAATGTACAGTCATGGCCAAAAAATAGAAATATTATTTTTTCAGTTTCTTGCTTCACAAAGTTTTTTGTAAACCTTTTGTCAGATGTTTATATGATATAATGAAGTACAATTATAAGGATTCCACAATTTTTTATTTATCTATTGACCATTACATGCCATTTAAGCAAAGACTTCATATTTAAAGACTTAAAATCTTGAGTGAAAATACCCAATTTTGGCCTAATCAGAGTTTCTGGGTTTTTGTTTGTCCACTGTCTTTTTAGGGTTGATCAAAGGTTCTCGATGGAATTTTCTTGCCTTGGATTGAAAATTTTAATGCCTTGGTCACTTTTGCCTTGTGACACGATGCTCCATCATGCTGGAAACAACATTGTTCATCTCAAAATTTCTCCTGGATCGTTGGGAGAAGTTGCTCTTAGAGGATGTTTTAATACTGTTACTTATTCATGGCAGTGTTCTTAGGCAAAACTTTGAATTAACTCACTCCACTGGATGAGAGGCAACCCAACCCATGAATGGTCTCAGGATGCTTCACTGTTGGCATAAGACAGCACTCATTGTACCACTCACCTCCTCCGGACAATAATTTTTCCAGATGTCCCAAACAGTCTGAAACTGCTTCATCATTTATTCCAGTCCTATGCAGTCCAATCCCTATACGTCCTGCAGAATTCCAGTCTGACCTTGATGGCTTTGTAGCTTTATCCTCTTTAGGAGTTGGTCTTAATGCTTGCTGGAGCATGTTGGGCCTCTGAAGCCTTCTTCACTACAGTGATTGGATATATGATCATGTAGTGCTATGTCCTTGCCTTTTGATGCAATACAATGATGATGCACATGTTTCTTTGGAGGTAACCATGCTTAACAGAAGAATACATAAAGCTCCACCACCTTTTTTAAAGCAACCAGTCTACTCTTCTAATCAGCATGGCTGAGTAATATCAGCTGTCTTGTCCTTATTAACCTTTTTTCCTGAGCCAAGGGGATCATCACTGAAATTATGTCAGCAGGCCATTTTGTAGGGCTGAAATGCAGTGGCTGGACTGCAGTCATTTTTCTAATAAGGTCATTTTCATGGCCAGGAATGACTTTGAAGTTAATTGCAATTCATCTTATCACTCTTCACAAATTAAAAGTTAATACAAGTTGCCACCATAAGCAAACAAAATTTGTTTGGCCCTGACTGTAGGCTGTGAGGTATTAAATTCATCAGAAGAGTTATGCCTCTTATGTTTCATTTGAACAAACTACTGCTAATTAAGAAGGTTTATAAAAAGTGGCAAAATGTAGTATATCTCTCAATGCTGTCTTCAGAAAGGGACACTCCATGAAAGTGATGCAGCGTTTGTGTTAAATATGTAAATGCTTTGCTTACTGTTGCATCTGACTACTTGGATGCGATGCTTATGCTTATGCAAGCCTGTGCCTGTGTGCTTGCAGTGCCAGAGAATGTTCTGCCAATTCAAGCTATTCTTCAGGCTTTGCTGATGTGCTGTGACACAGTGCACATGGTTGAGATGCATCAGTATGGCCTCTATTGCAACACTGCCGTGCTCTCATTCAGGGGAAAAAGCTGTGACCACTTCTTGTCTGTTTCTCAATCGTGTCTCCTGCAGACTGAGAGCACTTGGCTTGTGCAGTGGAGGAAAGCTCATAGAAATCAGTTAGAACCTATGCAATCGGGTTATTTGCGTTTTGCACAAACAAAGTCATTTTAAAACACAATTAAAACCAAATAATCAGTAAATAAACAGTAAATACTGGGTTCAGAGTTACTGAAAATGAGGGTTAACTGGATGTTGTCATTTTTTCTTACCAACCACTAAGGGGTGCTACTCACACAGTCTTTACAGGCCTCACACAGGCCATGTTAAATAACGGTTCTCCACAGGCCTCACCAGCAGGAGACAGTAGGCTGCGTAGATGAAAGCTTAATTCTGTTCGACTTTTCAGGGGACACAGGCTTCGCTGACCTTGCCAAAGGGAAGTATGACAGTGGCCCTAGTGTCAGAGCCCTAGCCTCATGTCCTCTCTTTGTTCTGGTGTGTGTGGGAGGTAGTGTCTGTATACATAATTGAAGCATTATGCTCAACACTTTTAAGTCATTTGTGACTGAGCAATACTTTCATCTTCGGTTTGTCACGGCTGGGAAAATACACAGCCTGTCAGACTCCACTTTGGTAATGTTAGCAGCTGGATGGACTCCTGCCACAGGGATCACTTAAGCTTGACCACGAAATAGTTTCATTCAGGAACAGTGGACTAAAAGGAATGTATTATTATTACTTTTTGTGCTATTGAATATTTTGTTTTTAAAAGACCTATGAAGCTACAGAGTATATGGTAGAGACTTCATGTCTCTGCCAAGCAAGGCTCATGTAATTGCCTGATATTTATCGACGAGAAATAAAGCAGCAGCTCTTTCAGTGCTCTCACAGTCTGCATGTATACCCTCGTAAAACAAACAAAAAAAACTCATTTTAAAATATGGTTGTTTAGACTATATGCAAAATAATTGAATTATCTGCTCTCTCTTTATACTTTTTTACTTACTGAATGTGTATTTCTGTATACTTTGAAATTTGAGTGAAATGTATTGCTTGAGTGCTATGTTGGTGTAGGTCATATACCTAATAGAAAATATATGCGACCCCTAAAGGGAGCAGCCAAAAGAATAAGACTATATGGAATGTGTAAATTAACTTCCATTGAAGGTTTTTTTTCTAATGTAAAGCTGCATTTTTGTGTGACAGTAACGATATATAGTTTCACAAATTACAATGCAATTACAAATTCTGTAAACTAGAATTATATGATTTGTAAACACAGCTTGCACTTACCTGCACTGAAGTACATGCATTACATACTACACTAGTAAAATCACAAGATGTGTTTGAAAGAAATAGATCCTAGAACTTTATAGCTTGATCTAGTGGGTACGTGATTGATGAGCACAGTGGAATTTAGTCAATCAGGTGGCTCAGACAAATTATATTAGATGGTTGGAATAGAATAGAATAGAATAGAATAGAATAGAATAGAATAGAACTTTATTGATCCCTTGGGAGGGTTCCTTCAGGGAAATTAAGGTAAAACACTATAGTGTATTTAGTATTTATTAACTGTAACATAATTAATCATTTTAATTACATTTTAGTAGCAATGTTTTGTGTTAAAACTGCCTCATTAGTGTTTCCAAAATAACATTAGTACATAACTATTTTGGCTTTGTGTTTAGCTCTTCAATGCCCTCACAATAATGATAAAGCATGTTGATGTTCTGGAGGTTTCTGGGTGCTCCCCAGAGGAAATAATATAAACAAACAAAATGTTGTGCTAAAACAGCTATAAATTTTGTTTCTGAGGAAATGTCAGGTTCAGGGTTTGACGTCTGGAACAACAGCATTTAGCTAGAGTGATATATTGGCAGGTGAATTACCTCACAACAACAATCATTCAAAGGTCACTCCCTTCTCCCTTTAAGAAGAAACATGAGCTGAAGACAAAGGAAATGGCTAATAAAAGCAGAACCTGGTCACTAGATTCAAGAATAGATTCAAGAATAGATTCAAGACCCTCAGACTCTTCAACAGCTGCATCCATGTCTACTGCTAAGTACCGGCTGTCAGAAAACATAAGAGTACATTGGCTAGCACAAAGTCAAATTTTGCCATAAATACTTGTTCTAGATCAGAAGCATTTAACCACAGCTGCATCAGCTGCAATCAAACCTTTAAGATGAGATGATTGTCATGCTGAAGGATTTAAGAGTGAGAGGGGTGTTTGGGATTAGCCATACTGATCCAGACCTGTCATTTGGTGTTGCAATAGTTGTTACTGATGAAACATGCATCCATCAGCTGCATCTGTACTGGTTAAGATACCACCATAGGATACCAGCATAGTATAGTAGATTTAATTGTAGGGACTTCTTTCATGTCCAATGTACGCAGTTTATACTGTCATTAGATTTTAATACTAACTAACAACACATTGGGTGTTGGACATGTTCCCATTGATACTATTAATGAACTTACACATGAAATACTGATAATGTGCACTAGAGTCTCAAATAAACCTGTTTCTTATTAGCTGTTACTGAAGTGGCACTGGCCATGGTGAAGGTGGCCAGGCCCTACAGGATGCAGGACAATACAGGGAAGGAAAGAGGAGGCAGTTCTCTCTGGGCAACATGAAACTGTCAACCTGCATGTGTCCAAATGGCAACCAAGCACAACCAAAGCTTTATCATGTATCTTATGTGAACCTGGATAACCTGGATATAGTCATGAAAACTGCAGTGTTTTGAATTCCAAGCCCATGACATTTTAGAATGTATTTTTAATTATGGACAGTTGTCTTGTAATTATAAATGTAATTTCAATAGTAGTTTTCTGGTATAGGTCCTACAAAATGAAAGCCCATTGATATCTTGTGGACCCCAAGGCACAGATGGCATGTTAGACTTCAGGGAAACCAGTCATTCTGTATGTATTTTTCAAAGAGACCTAAAGTCATTGTTGCTAGTCTAAAGTCTAAAGAACTTGGAAGAGCTTTTCTTCTTGTGGTTGATTGTTGACATCTCCATGATCATCCATGAGCATCCATATCACCACATGATAATTTGCCATTTAACCTGAGGGGTTAGTAAAGTGTGCACAGAGAGAGAGAGAGAGAGAGAGAGAGAGAGAGAGAGAGAGAGAGAGAGTGAGAGAGAGAGAGAGAGAGAAAGAGAGAGAGAGAGAGAGAGAACGCAGGATGTTTCCATGGCTCCTGTGGCCTTGGAAGAGCATAGCTGTGGTGTGAGCTCATCAGTGCGGCTAGTTTGTGCTTTCTCAGCATTGCTCCTTTCCCAGCCTTAAAACGTCAATGTCCAACTACAGAGTCATGCCGCACCCTCTCTTCACCAGGCCTTCCTCTTTCCGTCTGCTCTCTCTCTCTCTCTCTCTCTCTCTCTCTAAATGAGTCAGTAAATCAGTTCAGAATTAATTTGTTATGAATTAACATTTATCATTTGATTTCTATTACTGGTCACAAGTGACTTTTCACAGTTTCCTATTATTCCTGCTGGATTAAGAATATTTGATTAAAAAACAGAAAACCTTGGGTGATCCTGAACAAATTCCTCCCCTCTTGCATGAGAGCATGTGAGTACTCATGGAGTCAGAGAGCTTCTGTGGCTTCTAACCGAGCCATCAACTGACATGAAATGTATCCCTGATAATGCAAACACTAGGAACAGAGCAGCCAGAAATAACTCCCTCATGCAAGATGTGGAAAAGATTAAGGTTCTGTGTGTGTGTGTGTGTGTGTGTGTGTGTGTGTGTGTGTGTGTGTGTGTGTGTGTGTTGGAGGGGGTGGCGGTTGGTGTTTGCGTGTGTGAAAAGAGGTTGTCGGTCAGCGGAGGCTTAGAACGAACGACGCCAGTGGGAGGGAGAAGTGTGTGTGTATGTGTGTAAGAGCGAGGGAGAGAGTGAAGTGGGGGCTGGTTTTGCGCAAAAGAACTCATAAAAGTCACATTTGTTGGTGATACATTGGGAAGTGGAGGCAGCTTTGGCACATGTGTCTGTGGTGCTAAATTAACTGTTAACACAAATAATCAAAGTGCAGGGCCCATTGAGCACTGGCGCCAGTCAAATGAGCAGTGCAGGGAGGGGGGCACAGGCCCCAGGCTGAGGCTTGGGTTGAGACTGAACCTAGAAGTTGCTCTTACGGACCCCCACCCTCCGCACACACCACCATCACAACAGATCCAAAACTGTCTTTGTAACTTTGCTCTCAGTACTTCTGGTCTGGATATAGCTAGGGAAAGCTGATCCTAGATCAGCTCCATCTGACACAATGTGCTGATGGTGACCTGAAAAGAGCCCAGCCTAGGCAGGTGGACGTCCCTATCTGGACAGGGGACTTTCACAGGATGCAAGTGCTTACAAAAACAGGGCTGTCCGCCCCGTGGACAGAGGAAAAACTCCGCCACGCTCCTGCTTTCCAGCTATTGTGCTCGGCAAGACGCTTCTCAATTTAGACCTGTGCTTTGTAGCCGCAAGCCTCACCGTCGGCAACCGGATGTGGCATTAGGGAAAAGATCTGAGTGCTGGCTTTCCCTAATCACTGCGGTTTAATAGCCTGGCCAGTAATACAGCTATGTACTTGGTACACTCTGTCCTTATACAACACAGTGAAACCAGAATGCACTTTGCCAGTGAGTGTTAGATATTGTTAAGCACAGATGTCTAAACACTTGCTTTCCTTAATCCTTTCCACTAACAACATCAAAACATGGATGACACAGCCACTGGGCTCATTAAGCATTGAACTCTGGATATAAACACTTGACTAGTGTCACAAGCTCCACTCCTCATTTGCCAGTGGGTTGTTGTAGATGGTTCCTAAAACAAATTCAGGTCAGGTCAGGTTAGAGACCAGCTGTAGACCTTCTGAAATTTGTGCATTGACATGTTTGGGGGTCCTTTTTGTCAGTCATTTTGACTTTTGTGGTCAGCTGTAAAGCAACATGGTGGAGGTAATTAAGGCATCATTCAAGACAGAAATATTACTGATCAAATGGTCTTCTGTGAAGTTTCAAGATATTGTTACATCTGTTCCTAGTAGCATTTTATCGATAGGAAAATTGTGAGCCTGATGTGACTTAACCTTTACAACCCTCTGCCAATTTTGTGGGATTTTGAAGTTTGACATACTTTTATTTGCCAGAATATTTGAGAGGTATTTTTAAGAGACAGTTACACATGGCAGGAAATTATAGATTCCTCAAATTTCTCTTCATTTGCAATGTAAAAAATAAATGTAATTAAAATATTTTGAGTTTACCTACATTCTTTTGTGTTTTTTTGCTTAACAGTGTACATTTCCATTATCCAGCATGTTTTTGAGAAAATGCAAGAATTCTGATGAATTGTTCGTACTTATTACATTGACAATGATATTTATAATAAATAATTCATCAAAATACTTGACTTAGTCCAAATAGAATAAAAATGCCTGAATATTCTTTATATATTTAAATTATTATTAAATTCTTTAGATATTTAATTATGTGTCAGCATTATCCCTTCGCTGGACTTTTAGTCTGAAAATTGTGTGATTAACGAAAGCGAGCAAACAGCCCCTTCTTCTCATTTTCCTCAATAACCCAAATCTGGGGCAGTGACATCATTAGCCCCACCCCCTTCCGCTGATCTGTCAGAGTCTGCATGCATGTGGACAGTGCAGTAAACTAGCACTGGAAGGCTCCTTTGGCATTTAACGTTGGAGTTTCGTCACAAAACAATGGTTACATAGCACAAGCCTTGTTTGTTATGATATGTACAGTATATCATGTTTGTAGGTTAGGTTGAAGCCTAGAATACAGCACGTAACTGCCTGCCAAGTGTGGATCTTGGGTTGTAAGAGTTGGTGATTAATATGCTTTACAACACCATGGTGATGTTTGATTTGTGAACTTATTGTGCACTTAACAAAATATCAGCACTAAAACATGTCCAGCAACATTCTCAAGAATTTGTGTTAATCACAGTTATGTGAGGTCATTAAACAGCAGTGAAAATGTTCTTGAATTAAACCACATCAGAGTGGAAAATGTGCTGAAAAAAGTGAACCCAACCCAGAGGCTGCAGCCTTCTGTGACATCAGTGCAAAAACAGCTTGGTTCGCCGATGCTCGCCTTTTTCCCATGAAGCCTTAGAAAGTGGGCCGCAGTCAGCGTTTGCCTGGCGCCACAGTCATCATGCATGTCAGTCCCTTGCGAAAGCCTCTGTTTTCCTTAGAGGATGAGCTAAGCTCCTCCTTTAGCCCTAACGATTTATTTTAGGCTCCTCCATCCAAGACTGACACCCCCCACCCCTCACTCCAATCCACACACACACACACACACAGTGCGTCTCTCTTCAAATCAGCGTTTACCTTGGCCATGTTGTTTCAGTCCGGACCAATCAGCTCAGACTGTGTAAGGAATGTCCCCTGAGAGTGTGCCTGGCTTCCCAATAGACCCATTTATTCTGAGGACACAAGATGAACATCTGGTTCACATTAATGCTCATACAATAGTTCTCATCCAGGCTAAACACATCTACTCACTGGGCAAGTGGGTGATCGCTCCCAACAGCAGTGTTTCAAAGTGCATCTTTGGTGATTGTTAGTTGCTGAAGTCTGGATAAAGAAATAGAGGGACCATGACTGTTTATTTATGTTGATCATTAAAATGCTTTATTTGATTAGATTTATTTGATTTGATTAAAATTGAACTTGGAACACCTTTTAATGCCCCAAAGAGTCAATATTTTGGTTGGGAGGTTGAGATTATATAGGTCTATTTCATTGATTCAAATGGAAACTCTGGGTGCTCCATTAGCAAACATTAGTAGCTTGCTGTCAGTGATGTTTGACTTTTTCACACTACAAATACTTGACATCACGGCATAGATTAGAACCCATAGCCAGCTAGTAAATCATTAGCTACCAGACAGCTAAAAATGATCTTTTATTTTAAAATATGAATATTACAAAAATCACCAGCATTCATGTTGCAGAGGGCAGAGTCATGTTATCCAGCTGTTAAAACTGTACATAAGGGCTACCCTGGGAATGTAGCTACACAAACTGTTTTGTAGTAATGGCCAATAGAAACTTTATTTGATGAATTTGATGATGTATTTAAATGATGAACATGGAAGAGCTTTTTTTTCTTTAAAGGGCCGAGCTAGTCAAGGTGATTTAACCTCATACTTCAACATACACCTTCACCACTTCAACTTCTGGAACTACGAAACAAGAAAGTATGAAATTGTGAAAGCCTTTAATTCATTGCTTTATTGGTGGGGTTATTGCAGTTTAAGACATAGCATGGCAGCAGACATCCAGCTAATATCTGGCACAGACATACCCAAGCAGCTTTTCCCTGATAAAGGTCTGGGCAACCACCCCCACTACATCTTTGCTTCAAATAGTTGCTGAGGTTGCATTGAAAAGTAAAAAAAAAAAAACCTGCAATTATGACTCAGGCCAGGACCAACAGCCAGGAACTCTGTGGCTGCCTGGATACCTATAAAAAGAATCATTTAATTTATGTTTTAGTTTCTGTTTTCAAGTGCATTCATGGTGCATTCCCTCCGTATGTGTGTGTTTCATTATGTTTCATAATGTGGACATAAATCTGTGCTGAAAACAACATCTTTGAAACAATAAATGGCTCTTATAAGCATCGCCCAAGTTGAATGTAAAAATAGCTGAGTCATTATGTTATAATGCAAACAAACTCTGTATGAAATTGTAGGAGTAGTTGCCTCAGGCCTCACAGTAGGAAATCCCAACATGCCACTGTGTTGTATGTGCGTTTTAATTTTTTAATGACAATGATTAATATGCTGCTTACTAATGTAGCCGCAGTCTCCGAGTAATATTTTCTGAGTAAAATATTTGCAGTGGAAGCCACTTAGAATACTGAATCACAAGTGAGATGGATGTACCAATGCAGCAAAACATTTTTTTTTCCTTTATTTTGCTTTATTTATTAGCTGTGTTAATTAAAGCCAGGTCTACAAGTATTTGGACAGTGGCACTTTTTTAATAATTTGGCCTCTGTACAAACATGGTTCTTTATGGAGTCAAAAGAGGTTCTCCTGTTGCAGTACTCAAAGAATCATTCTGTAGCACTCTTCTAAGAGTGTAGAAATCTGGAATACAATTAAAGTCGTCATAAATGGAATCAAGAAAGGGTTCATGATCCCAAGTGTGCAACATCATTTGTCAAACATGGTGGAGGCACTGCTATGGCATGGACATGTATAGCTGACAAAATGGATACAATGGTTTTTCAGAGTGCTGGTGAGAATTATGGTAAAGCAAACCTCCAAGGCATAAAGCAAAAAAAATAAATGTTCCTAAATGTCAGAACCAGTCACCTGACCTCAACATTACATGTCACTTAGTGAAGATAAACTGAAGGCAGAAAAACAGTAAATACACAGAAACTGAAGACACAGTAAATATCTGTCAAAGCATTTCAAGGAAGGAAACATTATTTTTTGGTTGCAAAAAAATAATTGTGAGTTTCTTAAATGCAGTGAAGTGATAGAGACCTGAAATAATACTCAGTATTGCGTCTTATGCTGCTTTACCTGCAATGCCATTTCATTGCAGGGTTTTCATTGCACACACCTGCATATCCAGCATTTCTTCTGTAATCAATGGTTATAATAGGCAGTTTATCCTCCTTTTGATGTAGTAACAGCTACTAGATGTTATTTGATGTGTAATTGCATTCAATCCCAAGAGGTAAGGCACTTGTTGGATCAGGTCTGGATCACAAACACCACACAAACTCGAGATCTCTCACCTCAGACAGTCTGAGGGTCTGATGTGGTGGATGACTCTTATGTCACATTGTTGATATCCCTTTAACAAAAGTCACAGTTTCACATCTTCAGGAATTTCCACCCCTAAACTCTCAAATTTAATCACAGTGGCGGAAAATATAAAACTTCAATTAGTCTGATTATCTAAATGACCCCCATCGTGGATAACTCCACTTATTTCTTGGGGCCACAATTAGGGAGCACTCAGTGAGCCGTTAATGGCCAGGCTGATGTGAGGAGTGCGAGTGTTTTATGTGTCACCTGGGAGCAAGGCTGTGGAGACTGTCTCTCAGTGGGGGTTAGCAAGATGGCTTGTAAATGTGTTGGAGTCTGCTGCTGGAGAGCTGTGGCACAACAGGGCTGCCTTTCAGAACACACTCTGGAATGTCCAACAGTGTTGGTGGGGGCAGAGGAGGGTTCAACCGGAAGTAAGGAAAAAGACACAGAGTTGGTCAAACATACAGAGAAAAATGGAGTGGTGGGTGGGGGTGTGTAGTTTGTTTTTGAATACTTGTTTAAATTCAGTCAGAGCAGTTAATAGCTATTCTAAATATCTTACAGCCCTACGTCGTCCTGTAAACACCTCCACCATTGCTTGGTCATGAATTTTCTGGACTTTAGCCAGCGGAGAACATGGGGTCAACACATTTGATGTGGCCTTACATCATTTAATGTTAATAAACTGAATTTATAGCATTCCAAATCTTGCCATTTTTGCAGAACCACACACAGTACAGAGGTAAGGTCTTATTCAAAATGAAGCCACTAAATAGCCATTAAATGGATGAGTGTAAATTGTTCTTGTAGCGCTGAAAACAAACACTAGGTTTATGAAACACACAATGAAACATAAAATCAGTGTTTCCTATGGTGTAACCACAGTGATATGCAAATCACTGGAAAATAGTACTATAGTCTGAAAGAAACATTCTTCACTGTGTAAATCAGCCAGTTCGAAAGGAAGATATGAATGGTACGCAATTTGTTCAAACAGCAGGCATCCAGGTTTATGACTCTGTTGTTTTCCTCAAGCTATCACAGTTTGGTTTTATAAGCACTTTAATGGACCATAACTGTGTCCTGAGTACATGGTAATTGCTATTATTAATACTGAATGCTTTATTGCTAGTGACTGTTGGTCAGGATTTGTGTAATTGCTTGACAGGCCTGGCAGTCCACTCTAGTATTTTCATGTAGTGAAAGTGAACAGTAGGTACAGTCACTGCTCATTTTACTGCAAAAGTCTTATATAAAAATTCAAACGATGAAATGAGTTCACCTTTCTTAAAACTGAAACACGTTTGTGTGTGTGTTTTGCTGAGTGGTGTTACTACTAAGCAACATAGTGGAGCGAATGGAGCTGACAACAATTGCTCATTTAGCCGCTAAGCCAGTGATAGTTATGAGCCTCTGTTGTGCAGTTCAGATGTTACCCATGTAATGTTAGGTCATTAATAGGAGGCTTATGTTTGTAAGCAGCATAATCAAAGATTATTCCACACAGAGCTTTACTAACTTCAGAATTCAGTTGTGTGTGTGTGTGTGTGTGTGTGTGTGTGTGTGTGTGTGTGTGTGTGTGTGTGTATACAGAGCTTAAACACAGCTCACATACTCATGTTTGTTAATGTGTTAGTGCTGATGAGGAAGTTTCTGAATTCATGTGTTTCTCCAGCGTCACATAGATCACTCTCTCCCAAGATGAGATCACTCTCAAACACACATGTATTTTTGACAACCTTCCTCAAAAGTATATGCACTTATTCTCTTGTGAGTCAATACAACTGCCCTTACAAGACAAGGCACACTGCTTGTTGCATGGCTTAGTGCTGTGAGTCAACGCAAAGCTGTCCCCCTAATTAGTTCGTAAGGGGTTGTGTTTAATGAGGGAGAAAGCTAAACTCTGCAGAACTGTGATCTTCTATGACGGTAGTGTGATACCTGTAGAATAAATCAATCACCTCAAATGCATTTAACGTAATGTTAAATCCTCTTTACTCTCGAAACTCTGTAAAGATATGTCAAATTATGAAAGAATTGTAATGAAGTAGAGCTGCCAACCAGAGGAACGTAGTGAAGCACACAGCACCTAACTGTCCAACACGCCTTAGCCATATCCAAACCCTTATAAACACCTGTCTTGAGTATTTACAAAATACTGTGTCACCGTGTGTGGTCCTCATGCATAGATTGTTGTTTTTATGAAAGTTCTTTTTCAAGCCATAGATTTGGTTATGTGACTTGTGTTGGACTAAATGCGTCAGTGTGTGGACTGTGAAGGGGGTTGGTTGATGCATCTAATTTATTTCACCAATCTATTGTTGTACTAAATCCAGATTTATGGTACATAGCAAGACTTGGAATGAATGTATTATCTTACCCATTGTCTGAAATATAATTTAAATGTGTGTCACAATCAGTGCAATAACATAGTTTGACCCAAGTTCATGAATAATGTAATTCTATGCTGAACTGAATTGCTCCAGAAACATCTTTGTTGGTTGATTCCTAGATGATTCTTAATTTAACAATCAAGTTGAACTTATCAATATTCTTTTGTGGAACCTGGGTCCTCTAAGCAGACAAATATCATTTTCTTCCACAGTTGTCTTGATAATCATGAAGCTAAATCTGAAATGTTCTTCCAATCGAATACATTTTTGGTAATTTAATACTAATAACATTATAAAGTCTTATTTGTATTAATACATTAAGACTGTAATGTATTAGTGAACCTGTACAGTTGCTGAAGTGTGTGGGGATGGGGTAGCTGTGGGTAGGCTGGGTGTGATCTGGCACTGAGAGTTAAAGTAGGCAATCGTGGCAGTGGACTGCTGTGGTGTGACTGGATAGACACACAGTGTTTGGAGGAAGTCGAGAGAGAGAGAGAAAGATAGTGAGAGAGGAGGGGTTCGTTTTGAGGGTGATGGGGGTGGCAGGCTGCTGCAGGAGACTGTAAGTCATTGTGGTGGACCGTCGCAAGCTTCAGGGTGGCAGCAATGGTGAAGTCCGGCACATTCATCAACCTGCCCAGTCCTGCCGCCTTGCTGGAGCCAACGTGTTTTCCCTCCCTCCTCTTTCTCTCCCTCCCTCTCTTCCCCAATTCTCCCTCTGCACTCATTCCATCACCTTCTCCATCAACCTATTTTCCATCTGTTTCACCTAACTTTTACTGTTGTTCTCTGCCACTTGCTCATTTAGCTCTTCAACCTTCTCCATGTCTGGCTTGTGAGGCTGGGTCCAATGTACCTCACAGATTGATAAACGTATTGTGACGAGAGTGGAAAGGGGAGGTATGGCAAGTTGCAACATCTAACAGTTACAGATAGGAGCCAGCCCATTCCCTTCACCTATACAATACAATCCAGTCACTACCTCGCAAGATCTTCACAGGAGTCTTCAGGTGGACACCTTCCATTGTCGGTGTTTCTCTGAATTAAGCCCACAACACTGGAAATCTCAACAGTGAAGTTTTGCATCCCAGACCCACTCCCCTCCAAACTCACTTTATGGGAGATATATTTTGCATTTTTGGTAGCATGAAAACAAGTGGGGTCAAACAAAATGGACATAAATATGAGAAATAAAAACTGAAATTATGATTTTTCACACTTGCCATTTCAGCCATGCCATTCCAATAGTTGTGGAGAAGACTGTATGTGGATGTATACCACAAGCAGACCGTTTGAGTGCATATAATATGCCAAAAAAAAGGTGTCATGAGTAGGGACTGCTCCAAATGTGTGTCTCTCAATCTTTATGCAGTATCTGTATCCAGTAACTCATTTCAGCATGGCAGGTCATTTGGTAATGGCACAGAGTTTATGCTGGAAATTGCAATGTTCAGCAAGCTCAATTGCATTTAACAAAATATGTTGCCACGGAAGGTTTTGCAGACATGCTACATATTAAGACTGACAGACTGACATAAACTACAAAATGGAACAAAACAATATAACAACAAGTATGATGTACTTTTAGAAAACTTAAAGCCCTAGATGTTGCATCAATCTTGATAGCCATTGCAATAGTCAGCTCAAGCCGGCGTCTCACTGCTTTTCATTTTCCATGTGTTTCTTAATGCTAGGAATCTGTTTCCTTCTCCACACACACACGCACATGCACGCACACACACACACACACACACACACACACACACACACACACACACACACACACACACACACACAGAGTGAGAGAGAGAGACAAGTATACAGTGTCAACGTCAGTGGCCCTTGAGGAGACAGACATGGGTCAGTGAAAATAATCAGGCTGCTGACGCCTGGGCTGGTTTCTCTCTCTCTCTCTCTCTCTCTCTCTCTCTCTCTCTCTCTCTCTCTCTCTCTCAGAGTGAGAGAGAGAGAGAGAGAGAGAGAGAGAGAGAGAGAGCTTCAGAGTGTGTGATGGGAAACAGGGGTCCCACAGGAAGTGGCTGACACAGTTCTCTATTCCAGCTCTCTTAGACAAAAGAGGATGGGCTCAAAACGTGCCCCACACACATATGCAATAATACCTCGACCTCCTTTGCAGTGCATAATTAAAGGACGGGAAACATAATCTGTACATAAAAAAACATTAAAACAAGTTTAATCTCTGAAAAACACACCGGCAGATTTTAGTCCTATATAATGAACCAAAATACAAATATTCCTATCAGTAAGTTTCAAAATAAGCAATTATTTTATGCATAAATAAAATGAAAGTTATGCATAAACACTTTATTTCCAGTGTATAACAGTACATAAGAGTCCAACCTCTGCATTTAACACATTCATGGTCATGAACACACCTCTGACACCTCAATACCCAGAGAGCAAATTAGGGTTAGGTCTTGCTTAAGGGCACCTCAGACATGTATATTATTTGTGGGGATTAAACCAGAGAACTGTCTGTTCCCAACTGTCCTTCTGTAACCTGTGGGCCGTGGATGCCGCATTAAGTATATATTTGATTAATAAATAATATAGTTCATAATAAATATTTGATTATGGACACTGAATTACTTTCAGAGTTTTTTTTTTTCAAACCAGAGTCTGAAAGTCAAGGTTTGCATACTTGCTATTTACAGATATGTAATATTGGATCATTGGCCCAGTTGGATATCTAGTTTTCCTTTTTCAACATTTCAGATTTCTTTATCTAAAATTTATGCAGAAATTTAAAGCCACAAACTTTCACACCACTGTAATAAGAGCAGTTCAGTGAGCTCAGGTGAAAGTAAGCTGTTATGATATTAACATGTATGTTTTAAAAAACTGGATTTTCTTTAGTTGTTTCATCACTTTCATGTAAAATGGAGATGGAGATTCCATATATGAATTTTCACTTGTGTTTGTGTGTGTGTTTGTGTGTGTGTGTGTGTGTGTGTGTGTGTGTGTGTGTGTGTGTGTGTGTGTGTGTGTGTGTGTGTGTGTGTGTGAGGGTTGGGGGCAGGGGGTCTTTCCTCATGCATTCCATTCCTTTTCCCAAAGACATCATCTGAGCTAGCCAAAAAAGGATAATGTAAACCACAGTAAACGTAAAGATGTACACTTACCCTCCCCCACCCCCACCCCAAAACGAACAAACAAACAAACAAACAAAAAAGAGCAACACTTGCACACACACACACAACACACACACACACACACACACACACACACACACACACACACACACACACACACACACACACACACACAATCTCTATAATTCTGTTCACACTGGTTGAATGCATCCTTGATGTCATTTGATTTTGAGCCATGGATGAGTTAACCTTTTTTCCAGTCCTTGCTCAAGAACATTCTCTTTTCAACCACAGAAATCCTGCAATTCCAGACACTTCCGCATTCAGTGCATTTGGACTCATGGGAGTGTTTAGATCTGTTGAAACTGCTGAGCACTCTTGTTTCCAGTGGTTTATTTTGTGTTCTTTTGGGAAGCATTCTGGCTTTTTCTCTTGCCAACGTTCTGTGGTTGTCCCTCTCTGAGCTGTAATGTCTATAAGATGGGGACTATCAATGCTACGTAGACACAATTCACTGAAGCTGTGCTAATGTGTCATCAAAACCCACTGTACCTAACACGGTTCGCACTCAGCAACAATAACAAAAATAAAGCACTACAATGTCAATGAGAACATTTGACCACACAAATAATAACTGGTTATCAGAGTGGTCTGTATCAGAACTGATCAATCAATTGTAGAGAGGAAAAAAATCAGAACAACAGGTGAGCTATGGTGAGTAATGTACAATATCTTACATAGAGTGAACCTGTAAGACAGGTGGACGCTATAAAGTATTGTTTCCCAGAAAGTTAGATTTTTTAAAAAAACTAGATGCTGAGTGTTTATGCCTGATCACCTTGATTTGATCTGCTGCAAATAATGTCAAAATAATTGTTTAAACTACCAACTTTACTAAACGAGGAAATGCAATTCGCCAGTAAATCCACTGAACACTGTGTGCTAAGATTTTTCCCTCTCTTAATACACTGTAATTTCACACACTGCAGAGATTACTCTCAGAGCAAACGGTTGAAAATGAGTATAAAAGGCATGACAGAGACGTAGACACACGATGTTATATACCCAGCACAGTATATATGGAAGATAAGGGCTAATAATTATGCTTAATGGGTTGTATGATTTTATTTAGTTTTGAATTGCTTGCACAACTGTTTCCATCAGTGTGCAGTCAGTCTTAATCTCATTCTACAATGCGATGCAACCTGCTTCTACACTCCACCACTCCACTCTGCCCTTCGTCTGCTCGTCCCTCTGACTGCCCACTCTCCTCCCTCTGCTTCCCTCTCCCAATGTTCAGTAGAGTTCCCAACCAAGCTACCCTTGTATGCCCTGGCAGCAGTGGGGGCCAGTGGGCCCACTAGCATTTGGCCCAGTTTTGTCCTGCACTCTTGGCCCATGTTTTTGTTCTGTACTGGGTTTGCACTGCCTTGGCTGGGGCTCCATCAGTCAGCACTGCACACAGATTGATGGTGAGCTCAGATGGCTGATTTAGTGTACATGTCAGCCACACTGGAGCCACCGTGCACATCTGAGTCGACTAGAGAGGGGAGAGGGGAGAGAGACAGGAGAGCACAGACAGTGAGAGTGAGGAAGAGAACAGTTCACAGAGAAGGAGGAAGAGAGGGAATTAAAGAGTGGGGCAGGTAGGGTGGGGCTGCACTGGTCTGAGCAAGTGTGAATGCTGACTGAATGATGAAAGGCGCATCTCCGCCTTCCCTTTACTTTCTCCATCTCAAATGCGCATTCAGGATTTCTAACTGAATCTCGAACTAAATGATGATATGTGGCGTAGTTTTGGCTTCTGACCAGGCTTGCTTTGGGTACCTTTCATCTGAAAACCCCAGATAAGCTGACTTTTAGGTCATAACGGCTTGTGACAAGTTGGAACATTTATTAGAACAGACATGTTCCATTAGCTATTTCACATTTTCACAATTTTGCCCACACTCCTAAATGTCATTTCTCAGACAAGCCATGTTTTTTTTGGTGCTTGATGTTTCTTTCTTTAGGTTTGTACTTGAACTTCCCAGCTACTGTAGCTCAACAGTTCTTTATATATATTTTCTGACACACAAGTACATCACATACCTAAAAGATAGCAAATAGTTTGTTGTAGATAATGTGGATTTTATGCTTAAATCAATTCCAGAATTTAAGGCTAGAGAAGCAAAACATAAAAGGCAAAATAACAGCAGACATCCTGGTTGATTGACTGCATTTATAATTCTAATATTGCTCTTCCAAAAAACACATTGGGCCTCATCTAGCCTCCATCTAGTAGAGCTTCTTTAAAACTCACCTAACACAAAGTTTTTAATGATGATTATAATAATTCTGTGAGCTTTACAAACATTCATTCCTAAGAACAAAGTTAAGATCATTCTAGAAAATGTTGAATGAGGACCATTGTGAACTCAATAAATGACTCAGAATTGCTTAATAGGAACTTTTCTCCACAAATGTGGTCTCTTTCTATTTTATGTGGTTATGTGTTATTATATTTCTGACCTCTATCAGACCCATGTCTAATGTGTACCTTTTCACACAACTTATTAATGCACACATGATACACAGTATGTGTGTAGGTCTGTTGGATCAAAATGACTGGAGCAATTGGACATAACTTTAATAATAAAAATATTTCTTTAAAAAAAGGCAACTCAAACAACAGGTCAGCAGTGTTGTTCTACTGAGGGATGGTTATGAGGATGGTGATGATGATGAGAAAGCATACTGCGCAACAAATATAAGGCAAAATAAACTAAGTGTGATAAAGGAAGAGAAAGAATGTTTAGAGGAAAAGGAAGGAAGACACAGAGAGAGGGAGAAAAGGGAGGAAAGAGAGTGAGCAAGTGAGGTCCAAAGTGTCAAGGAATTCATTGTCTGCTCTCCACCTGTTATTATTCTGGACCCAATCAACCTGCTAGCCAGGCTGGAGCTGGTGGCCATCTGGAAAACGCGTTGCAGTGTTTATAAACTTGGCAGGGCTGAGCTCTCTGGGGGCTGACCTCCCACACAAATCTGGAAACAATTAGAGCACGACAGAGCGCCTGATTACTGCTGAGAAGCTGAGCGCACACCACTGTCGGCCAGGGGGACGCCAGGCAATACTTAAAGAAAAACTGCATCAGGTTTCAACAGACCACCACACACAAAGTTAAATGAAATCCTAAAAGTATATCATACGGCCTAGAAACAGACATATGGGCAGGCTATTAGTTACACTCGTGGAAATATAGAGAGAGTAGAGTGAGGTCTAATAAAACAGTATATTCATCATTAAATACAAACTGAGTATGTGCTGCAGCAGTATAGTGCACAGCACCATGGTGGAATATTTTTACCCCTGGTGAACCTATGACATCACATGACTTGTCCATCAGAAGTGATCAAGCTGAGCTAAGCCTGGTATGGAGCAGGTTTATCTAAACACATATGTTGCTATAGTAACTGAGTGGGTTTAAGTTCAGACTCTCACATAACCAAAAATGACCAAAATCATCCAGACTTGTCTCAAACCACCCCCCCCCCTCACACACACACACACACACACACACACACACACACACACACCATTCACAAAAAAACCATCAGCTTGACTGAGTAACACACACCATTCAGAAAAGCTCAACTCTGATGACTTTCACTACAGTTTTTCTTTTTCTCAATTATTTAAACAGTCTTTCCATTGAGCAGCCCTGTCAAAATAAAACATAATCACAATGGCCTAACCCCCATTTAACACACACCACAAACCCCCACTTTTCTAACAATACAACTTAAGATTAGGCAGTTTTTTATTTATTTGATAAAAATGATTGTTTTAAATTTGATTAGCTACAGAGATTATATTTATCATTTCTCAGTTAACAACAGTACATACATTGTGCAACCAGCTTGTAGATTATAATGTATAAACCTATACAATGCACACAATGCTCCTGTGTAATTAATTAGTTTATGCATGACAGAAAATGTTTGGACCCATCCGAAGTTTGTGACCGAAATGAATCCCTTAACCTAGTCAAATAGCAACATAAACCTGTCATTAAAAACTATATCTGAGAATATCTGAGATTTACAGTGGGTTGTAACTGTCTGAACCAAAGATGTTGGCTTCATTTTATTCTACTGTCAGTTGCTTAGGAACAAACAGACTCCACATTCAGCTTATTCAAGTATTGAATAAAAGATTTAATGACAAATAAAACAATACAATCAAATGAAGCTACACTCAACGAGCACAAAAATCAGACAGTTTACTTTTATAATTAAATAATGAAAAAAGAGTATATATATATATATATATATACAACAAACAAACAAAAAATATGTGAAGATTTAGTAAGATTATAAAATTTAGTGAGGTGGAACATACATACACTACATGCCACTCATGTCTTTGTACTGGTGCTGTCCAGGCTTGGCTGCTTAGATAATGGAACATTACAGGAGGATATTACTGACAGCTTTATCCATCTATAAATCTATCTATCCTTGTTGTATCAATTTTTTAAAAATATATACTTATTGATTCAGGCTGACATACTTAATGGCTGATGTGTCCAGAAACAACAACAGGGAGCCATTTGGTCCAGTCTGTCTGCCTTTATGTAAATCATGTTTATACAGTGAGGATGCTTACCTGTTACCTGTTCATCTTCAGGTTCCTTGGTTGTTACAAAAAAATTGGAAAAAATTAACAAAAGTACAGTATGTGATTTACACAGGTGCTGAAGATGTTTAATATTTTGTTTTATACAGATATGAAATGTATTTTTATCTTACCTCTCCCACCATCACTCAGCATGATACTAGTCAGTAGATGGCTGGCAACTGACGTAACAGAACTGGCGGTTAGCTTTCTTTTCCAGGCATGTTTTGTTGTTCAAAGACAGTTTGAAAAGAATCTTTCACAAATTGCTGAAACATGGATTGATGGGGGAGTTTTAACCAATGGCCAGGAACTGTGAATTACTAGGTTGAGGAGAAAACAAGGAAAATCACCCACAAAATTCCCATTTACTTTTTAACTTTGAAGACAAGAAACACAGTGTGTACAGTACAGTCAGGTAGTTCATAAATGCAAGTAGTTTATACATATAAGCACAGGGACAGCTTTCTTTTTATTTTTTAGTCTATGTGCCCAACCTCAGTGTAGAAAAGCTTAATGAATTTAACAAAAACATTTCATTAACCATTTAGGAATAACAGACATTTTACACAGTGCCTCATTTTTCACTGTCACAAAAGTTATTTGTTAAATGGCTGATAAGCAGTTTGTAAAAAAATAAAGGAGGTAAATGGTCTGGAGTTGATTATAAGTGCTGAACTTGCATTTGGTTGCTGTTCATGAAAACTCTTAATATGAAGTTCAAACAGATATTGATGCAAGTGAAGGAGGCCATGAGTGAGCTGACAAGACTGCTCAGAGTGAGAAAGCAGGAATTTTAGGAGTGACCAGATCAGTAACACACAGAAGTAGATGAATGCAAACTTGGTGATCCTTGGTGATCCCTTCAAGAGATGCCTTAAAGAATTAAAAAAAACCCATAAAAATACAGGCTTAACTTTTTGAAGCAAACTACTGGTTACACTCAGAAAATGTCAGATTAGACTGATAGAAAATATCTACAGCATGTGGACAGAAAATGCATTTGCCAATAAAAGGATCAGTGTTTTGTGGGTTTACTGATGATGTCACTACTGTATCTGTACTGTATTTTAAGTATCAGGATGAACTTTGAAAAGTATAGAGCTTTATTTGCTTTGTCAAATGCTACAAATTCCAATTTGGTGTAGCTTTACACACAGATTGACCCAAAACATTAAATGAAATCAACCCAATAGCTTCTCAAGGCAAAGAAATCGAGTATTCTTACAAATTAGAGTCAGACACCGACCTCAGTCGAACTGAACAGCTTTTCACTTACTGAAGTCAGACGTACTGAATGCAGAAAGATCCATAAACAATTGGCGGCAGGAAAGTCCTAGGAAAGCATCTTGATTTTGATTTATGTCTCAGACCAAACAAAGTTTGTTCATAGTATCACATTTCACAGGACTGTGATGTTGTACTTGATTAAAAAACATACAATGTGAAAAAATCTGCTGCAACAAAGCACTTCATAGTTCTGAAATGGAAGAAGTTTGTAACAACCAGGTCTCTTGCTAGAGCTCCACCAAACTAAATAATCGGGAGAAGGGCCTTGGAAATTGAGATGACCAAGAACCCAGTGGTCACTCCAAAGTGGCTTGGCTCCAAAGATCCTGTAAGCAGATGGTGAAATATATGTTAACCATCACTGCAGCAGTCCACCAATCTGGACTTTATAGCAGAGCTCAGTCTTAGTTTCATCCGACCAGAGAATCTGGTCCAGGTGGGTTTTCAGCTACATGGTTTAAATGATGGAGAAATCTGAAAATTGACAAAAATTGGGATGAATTATTTTTATTGGACAGCGATAGTATAATATAATGTTAGTCCAGTGATAAACTCTGAGGATTAGTGCAATTAGTTTCTTAATCTAATCCGATAAAAGGTTATGCAACTATTGCTATCTTATAGGAATATATATATATATATATATATATATATATATATATATATATATATAGTTTTACCAATCATTTTTAAGAACTAATCATAATTTATGAGCAAAGATAAAACTGGACAGCAGGGCATGATCATCAGAGACACAAGGAATCTATTTGTCTATTATTTTTTTTGTTAGTGTAAACTGTAAGAAGATAAATAGTGTGTGTGTGTGTGTGTGTGTGTGTGTGTGTGTGTGTGTGTGTGTGTGTGTGTGTGTGTGTGTGTGTGTGCACGCGCGTGTGTGTGCGTGCCTGGTGTGTACTTTATGTGAAGTGGTGTAGGAAAAGTCAGGGCAGTGTCCTTCCTGTTTGACACTTCCTGTCCACAGTCCTGCTGACATCTGGCTTAAATCGTCCTGGTGGATCCTCTGTTCACACATACCAGTGTCTGCCCACCTTACTAATTTTCACTACCCTACCTGCAGCAGTGACCACTATGCCGTGTATTGTCTGAGATAAGTGTGAGGAGTCACTCTTAACATCAGTGAAACTAAGGGTGCTCTTTCAGTTATTCCCACTCTGTGCATCTCATTCAAGGTACAGATAGACTTTGTTTTAAACGGATTTACCATTTATTTAGCATTCCCAACTTTCTTTTGTCTCTCATGGGCTTTTGCAGAATTATCTCCATGTGCACCTTGCTCCTGCTCCAGGTGGTGGCAACAAGATACAACATCTCACTCACCTACATGTTAACTTGCCCACCAGACGAGCACACACTGATACACGAATACACCAATAGCCATACATGCATGCACACTTTTACAGCAGACTCTGCATTTGTGTAAAATTTTGTAATATTATGTATGTCTCAGCCCATCCCAGAATGAAGAGAAGGTCCAAGTGCAGCTCCAAGTGAGTTGTACAAATCCAAAAGAACCATAGAACATTTCTTGTTAGTGGGTGAAAGATTGTTAGACAGCTTTTCATTTGTTGACTGTAGCAAAGCTGTCTAACTAACAGCTCAAGACAAAAAGAACAAATGCTTTTAGTTCGTTGGCTGTGTACGTACTGTTATGTAGAATCGGTATCTGTAACATGCATGTTAGTAATAAGCTAGCAGTAATACTGGCATGTAAATTAATGTTAGCTATTTTAGCAGACTATCAAGTTGGACAGCCTAACATAGTTATTCCGATGTTTTAGCCATCAATAGAGACAGTGTGTGTAAGCTCTTAACTATTAACAAAAGTCATGTCACAGAAGCATGGACAGCAGCGACAGCACTTTACATTACAGATCTAAATCAGGACATGGTAATATCATGGGAACAATATTTATCTATTAATTCAATGTAAATTTTGTAATTGTTGCTCAATAGTAATTGAATAGTTGTAGAGGTTACAAACTGGTAATAAATAGTAAAAATAGTAAAATAATGCTAACATGTATTTAACTAAACATTATTTGCACATTTTGTAGTTTTTAATAAATAAATAAATAAATAAATAAATAAATAAATAAATAAATAAATAAATAAATAAATAAATAAATAAGACTATTTTCTTTGTCAGTATTAAAATGGTTTATTCAATAGTTGGTTGTAATGAACCATTGATTGATAGTGAAAAGAAGAATAAACAGGGCTGGAAAAATACAACATCAGATGTTCCATTTGTGGTACCTGTAACAAAAGGTGACAACTACTGTTACTCTGTTTTAAAGTACAAATCTGACCTCACAACCAAAACCTTTTGATCTTTCCAGTTTTCACACCAGTATGAAAATACCAGGTTGATAAACATTATTAATATTGACCATTATTTACCATTTTATTACTGAATACTGCTACAGGGATTCATTTTTAATGTATTATTTATTAGGAAACATTAATAAATATTTGGCAAATACAACCTGTTTCCATTATTTAACCATTTTATTACAAAGTATCACTACAACTACTGCCCAGTTATTAAGAGTTAGAACATAAGCATATCATTTTTAGGTGAACACAACTATTACATCTCCGACTTGTTACCTCTAAAATTATTGATTCATTATTGAGTAACTACTTTTAAATTTACTTCGATTTAATGGATAAATACAAATTGTTAGTATGATATTACCATGTCATTACACAATTATTATCTGTAATGTAAAATACTACCATGCCATTAGGTATATAAGAATACTCTCTGACTGATGCACTCTTATCCACTGCAGATCCAACTCATTGCAGCCTAACACACTAAAAATGTGTATAATGTGTATAGTGGCCTATACCTAATTTACCATATTTATTATAATGATATGAGATAAATATTTATATTCATTGTGGTCATATTTATATTGTCTTGTACTTTGTTACTTTGTTATGTTTTTGCCACAATTAACATTTCTGGTTGGATAATAATTGCATTTCGTTTCCTTGTTCTGTTCAATGACAAGACTGAAATCATCAGTTTTTGGGCAAAAGTTAATTTTTTTTAATGTAGGCATTTAACACACTGTATGTTATATACACCTGAAATAACTAAACATATATAAACTATATCAAAATAAAATATTTAAGCTGAAGCCTGTCTATAACTTGATATGCACAATCCAGGTAAGAATAAAGAAGGCTTTTCTGACAGTCTAAGCCACTGTTTCCCAATGCTGGTTACATTCCACCTGTTCTAACACACCTGATCCAGATAATTGTGGGGTCTGGGTGTAGATTTAAAAAAGTATCATTAAAAACTGTGGAGAAAAATAGCTGATGTTCAGTGTAAACTGCCCTCATTCTGAATGTGTTTATATTCTTAGGTTTAAAGTTTCCATTTCCTGAGATTTCTCAGAATGGATTATTCATGTTGCCAGTGAGGAGCATTAGTACACTATGGTAGTGGGTTCCTGGGGCTTGAGATGGCATTTTCATTCATTGTTAAATAGTAGCTTAAGTAACTTTAGTAAATAAACTAACTATAAATATAGTCAAGGAATGAAACAATCATCCTAAAAGGTTGCTTTCCAACACCTCTAACTTGCTGGTATCTGCCCACTTACTGGTGTCCTTTCATTTGCTGCATATGTCCCTCCCAGTTTCTGGTGTCTGGTCTGCAGAGATATGTAAATCTTGCCTAAAGCTGCTTTAACTCCTTAGCATCTCAGCCCTACTACTTATGGTTTATCCATCTGTAGTCATGGAAAATAAATGGTATTGTTGAGATTTTGCTGCTTTAAAATATAAAATTAATATTACAAATACTGCATTCTGGTCTTATGTTTAAAGTAAAAACAAAGGTCACTTGATGTACAGTATTTAAAACCATGATATTACCATAGGAATGTCTTTGGCAACTGGGAAATTTAATAGTTTACTATAAGGTACCAAACAAATTTTAATTTTCATTATTCTAGAAATATTATCTAATTGTTTTATCTTCAAAGAACTACCATTCATTTACATTAAGGAAATTATTGTACATATGGGGCAGTATTATGTAAGAGACGTGCTAATTGATATGGTCATATACTGATTTATGAGCAGGTGTTTTCTGAGTGTTAGAAGAGATTGAGCAGTCTTTCAATATCTTAAATTACATTGAACAAGCCGTGCTGAAGCAGGTTCACTTACTGCTTACACACACATACACGCAGACACACACACACACACACACACACACACACACACACACACACACACACACACACACACACACACACACACACACACACACACACACACAAAAAAAAAAAAATCTTAGCCTGAGGCTACAACATGGAAGAATCTCTACAGAACTTGAGGAATGTTCCTAGGTCCTTGCATTCTGGTGTAAGGTCTCTCTCTCTCTCTCTCTCTCTCTCTCTCTCTCTCTCTCACACACACACACTCACACACACACACACACACACACACACCTTCCTTTGCTTCTTCTTTCTCCTCTCAGGATACACTGTGTGAGCTGGCCGTTTTGACCCTAGTGAAGCAGGTGGTCTGTGTTCTGTGGACAGGTGTTATCACCTGCCTCTAATCCATGGTCTGCCAAGAATTACCTACACTATTTCCAAAAGCAGCCAGACATGAGCTGTTTAGATATAATAAACAGTTGAAATCATTGTCAACATACTAATTATTAGTAAGCACAAAAAGAAATTACAAGCTTGGTAGCACATTACGTAGGAACATCCCTGATAAATACAGCTACTGTAAAGAGAGCGACAGTTTTAAATAACTATGCAAGAACAGGATGGATAAACATTTGTTTCATTATGATATCACATCTCAAAAGATCACTAGATCTATTGTTTAAGAGTGTTGACCTAAAAGAACCAGTCCAACAATTACTGACTGGATATCCATCCCAAACAGTAATATGTGTTTTGTCTCTGTGGGCCTAACATTCTGCCACTCCAACAGGATATTAGCAGGTGCACGCCTCGTCGCTTCCCTTCTTTGTGCTGAAATAGTGAAGGGTTCTGTTGTCAGCTGAGCTGACTGAACCATGCGGTGCGTATTCATGCCCTTAGGCTACAGTGCCTCGCCAGCATTTGTTCTGACTGCCGAGGCTTGGTTGGGAAAGAAAGATATGACTGGCAACAACGTGTTTTAACTTGTGGTTGGCAGTACTGGGGTTTTGCTGCTTGGAGCGATGGAATGCAGAAGCTTGTCAGAAAGCTGTGGGTGTGGGTCTCTCTCTCTCTCTCTCTCTCTCTCTCTCTGTGTGTGTGTGTGTGTGTGTGTGTGTGTGCGTATGTCTATGTGTTGCTTTGCCTCGCCTTGCCCTGTCATTACACGATGGCACTCACACGAAGGCTTCAGGAACCACCAAGAACCACCATGTTTGACCTCAGGGAGTTTTGAATACTGCAGGCCCTTAATGGAGGGTTTTGAGTTTTCACATTATGATGACCATTAGTTATGATTGTTTGTTTTGTGGTTGGTGTTGTGGCTAAACAGCATTTATCCTGTTTATATACACAACAAAAGAAATTTTCCTCAAAAGCATGTGTACATACCCATCTGTGGTTTATTTTCTGATGATAGCATATGACTGGATGAAAATACATTGCTTGCGTAGGAAATTGTTTGTTGTCTAGTGTGTCATGACGTATCATAAGGCACTTCTGTTTGGGCTTTGACACACCCCACCTACAGAGGTGATCTAAACACACTGTATTTTAGCTGGTAGCATCGTCCACCTCAGACATCTTTGTAGTGATGAGGTACTGTTGTTTTGGAGCTGCCCCTGTATTTCTAATGTGATACCTGGCTAAAGTCATTCTGATTGTGCTAGAAATGGTTCAGTTTCTATTAAATACATTTGTTGTATTTAACATTCAGCAGCATCTGCTATATCAGGTAGGAAAATAATTCTAGTCAGTAATGTGAAGTAAGGGGTGTCTCTGGTTGGTAGCAGTGGCTTAATCAAAGCTGCTCACTGGAACAGTGCACCGCCCTCCTGACTCACTTTCATACAGGTTCTTAGCAGTCAATGGGGGTTTTGGTTCGCTGTCTTACCAGCACATGAGCAGCCCTCAGAGAGTTTGCTTGAACCTTCGGATTTCATCTTGACCTTCACCAAGCTATAAAAGTCTGGTTATCGTCGAATAGCTTTTCCCTGCCTTGTGGGCATTGTTTACTTTTACTTTCAGATCTTTAGAGGAGCACACGATTTCTGAGTGTTAGCACAATATTTAAATGTTTAGGGAATTTCTAAAGCTTGGAATGTTAATACTGTTCACTGTTTAGATGCAAAATATGTTTAATGTTTAATTAGGTATAATGTGTAAGTGTGTGCTTGGTCTCAAGTAAGTTAGTGGAAGATGAACCAAGCAAAAGAACTTCCTGACTATGAAGTTGCAGAAAAAGGGAAGTCATCACTGAATTGTAAAATGTTAAATAAGTAAGTAAATAAAGTACATTAAAATGGCCCAGCTGTGCACAAGGACATTCTAGTGTTCCTGATTCTTGTCACATCTAGTAATCTGAGAGGAAGGAAGATCTTTTAGATGACCTCTTCTGTTTAAGGGTGAGGGATTTAAGTGATTTTGGAAAAACAAAGGCACATATTTTCTTTAGCTCCCAGCAGTGTTCTCTGGGAGACAACTGCAGGTGATGTACTGATGCCAGCTGATAAGCACGCTGCTTTAACCTGTCTGCCTTAATACTAAACATGTCATAGAGACACCTGACATGCTTTGTTCCAGTCTGTACACAGTCAGAGGTTTTTAGGTTAGTACAGTTTTTCTTGTTTATTTAACTGCATTTTTTTTTTGGTTGCACAGTTAGTTTGTCTTTCATGAGATTAAAAAAAAATCATCCATGTGGTCTGTGCAGACGTTTGGGCACATTACAGAGTCAGAACTCTTGTAACATGCCCTTTGGCAGGAATCACAGCTTGCAAACTCTTTGAAGCTAAATGTCTTTCATTTGATTCAGTTAGGATTTTCTACTCTTCCTTGCAGAAGGCCTCGAGTTCTCAGATATTCTTTGCTTGAACAACTTGTTAATGGTTTATTCAGACACAAAAAAAATGTTATTTAGATACAGGGATGTTGAGGACTACTCTAAATGCTTCAGTGTGTGTCTATTCAGGTCCATAGATTTATGTTGGATCATTTTTGTGCTGTAGAAACCATGTTCTTTTCAGGTTCAGTTTTAACAGATGATTTGACATTTGCACACAAAATTCTATTCTCTAATTTATTCTCTAAATCTATTCTTCGCTTGACCTATGAAGTATTGCCACTTCCACCGGTGGCAACCCAAGCTCAAAGCATGCTAGGTCCACTCCCATGCGTCAGGGTTTTCAGTATGTACTGGGTCAATGTGTTCCTTTTTACTCAAATTGTACTGTTGATGATTGTGGCTGAAGAGTTCTATTTTGACCTCATTAATCTACACCTTTTGCATCCCAAACCTAAACTCTGGTTAATCTAGATCAGGGGTCATCAACATTGCTCCTGGAGAGCTATGTTCCTGCAGATTTATCCTCCAACCTAAATCAAACACACTCCATTCACCCAGTCAAGAACTTTTTAAGGCAGTAATTAGTTGGATAAGGTGGGTTGAATTAGGGTTGAATCTCAAGTTTGCTGGAATGTAGCTTTCCAGGAGCAGGATTGGTGACCCCTGATCTAGATGTTCTGTAGTATAGTTCAAATGTTTTTGACACCACATGTAAGATTTTTTCTTGGGACTATTTAATACATAGTATGTTTGTGCAAACAAAGAATGGTGCACCACCCTCCTGACTCAGCTACACGTTCATGCAGGTTCTTTGCAGTCAGAGGGGTTTTTGATTTGCCTGTCTTACCAGCGTATGAGCAGCTCTCAGATAGTTTGGCTCATTTTGACTTTCACAGTACCCCAAAAATTGCCTCTTAACAGTATTTATACTCCAAGATATAAACACCTCTTATAACTTTCCTCTGTCTTGTGGGCAGCTGTTGCTTATCTTTTCAGATCTTTAGACAGTTTTTTTAGAGGACCCCCTGGTTTTTGAGGGTTAGTTATTCATAAAGCTTACAATATTAATACAGCTGATGATTCCTAATTAGAACTGGTGACAAGCTTTGGCCTGATTTGCTAACATGTCAAATAGATGTACGTGCATTAGATTAAACTGAACTACATGCATTTTACATTTTATATTTAATTAGATATAGAGACTGTACTTACTATTTCTCAAAAAAAAAAAAAAAAAAAAAAAAAAAAAAAAATATATATATATATATATATATATATATATATATAATGTATTATTTGGCCAAAGTGCAAAAAATTATATGTTTATTATTATATTATATTATTAAAGCACCACACTTTGTTTCAAGTGGCTGATTTTCATGTCATCAACCCGTATCAAATGGCTTTAAATTTCTTGGGGACTTATACTGCTATATGGGACTGACGTAACTAGGACTCAAACTTGCAGGGGAAATTTACAGGCTTTCTGCAGACAGACTCAGGGTTTGACATTATGTTTTGGACAGAGGGAGCTAACCTGTGCTGAGGTCATAAAATGTTAATTTTCTTCACAGAACATTTGGACAGGCAGATCAGCATATTCAGCAATGCAAGCCAAATTATTAATGCCCATGAGTATTAATTATGGTCTATCTGGTAGAAAATGAAGTTGAAAGATGCTTAGTGAGCTTAATACTGTAGGATCTTAAAGGAATGTTTTGAAAAATGTCTGGGTGTTTTTTTCAAATCTATGAGGGGTTAAGCACGTTAGGGGTCAAATCAAAGCAGAACAAACTTTTATTCATAATGGGAACATTCCCTGATGGCACCTGTATTTAGTCTGAAAGCATAGTTAGTCATAATCCCTTCCTTAAAAGAATCTGCCCACTGTCTGCAGGTACATATATTTTCATTCATTTGACTTGGACAACATACTCTCAACCTCACTGCTATGGATGACATTGTGATTTTGTAAAAAAAACATGTTCCTGCGGACATAACTAAGCTAAAACAAACTACGTTAAGTCATTTAATTTTATGCTGATAGAAAACTTATGGGGATCGAGTTAGTTTCTTTGATTGAAATATGATTTCATAAAACTATGTATCATTTAAAGTATTTTTGATTAGCAAGTGTAGGAAATACAGTCAGATTAATGTAAATTGTTACAGACAGTAGAATTCATTTGAACTTTATCAGTTGCATGGCTTTAAAATGTATGAAGACTATTCAATGCCTTTTCCTCCACATGAGCTGAGACTTCCTTTGTTTGTACAACTTGTTTCCAGCTGTCAGCACTTTAAGCTTTCCTTGCAGGTACATGTCCCCAGGACAGAGTGACATCTCTGTGTGCTGTTTTAAAGCCAGGGGAGATGGCTCATCGTGGCTCATCCATTTGGGGACTGTGAGACTCACAGGGAATTCCTTCATTTGTGCTGATAAAACTTTTGCCTGGATTTTATGATCTATGTCTAATAATAGCTTCACATTTTATATAAGCAGGAGGAGCAAATTCCTTCACTGTGTACAAGCATTCTGTACATGTTAAATGCTGACAATGATTCATGTGGAAAACCAACAAAAGCTGACATTCAGGATATGATATTTGTTTTTGTCACCACTCCTGTCAAGCATCTGCACTATTTTTATGCCTTTGTCTTATCGTTCCTTATCCAATATTTCTATACTGTACTCGAAATATCACAGGTTTAGACAGGTCCTCTCAATGTGAAACTGCATAGCTGGGTTCAGCTGATTCTGAAGAAACTTCAGAAATGAGGTAGAATAGGGATGGCAAACATTAGAGATAATGGGCCACATAGATATAGTCCAGTGTCAAGGGGGGCAGATTCAATTTTTAACAAATATAACCAAGTGCTGGTCTAAGCTTTTTTGGACAGGACACAATGTACATGAGTTCCTGAGGTAATTCCTCTTTCATGGGGGCTCCTCTGTGATTTTAATTCGGCATGGTTCAACCATATCTATATTTTTCTGTCTGAATTCGCATCTCTGTGTTTTTCCAGGCAGATGTCACCTCAGGTCCAAAGAAATGGCAGCTGCTGCTGTGCACCATATTTATTTAGCAAACATATCGGAGCTCTGCCAGTGGAAATTAAACACAGTCAATATCACTGAAAAAAAAAAAAACTTCTGTAACAGAAAATGTATGAAATTAGGTATCTGTTGTAAGTGTGATCTTGTGAAAGCATGAATCAAACGCTAATCTTGCTCAAGTTTTAATTGTATTTTTAGTTTTATCACTTAGGAGATTTAAAAACTTCAACAGACAACCTCCTAAAAACAGAAAATCTAAGACGTTAGTCCCATTCAGATTCATATATCTGTTTTGGGCTCACATATTTAGATTCCACATTGTGAATAGAGTGTAACCATGCAGAAACATCTTGCTTATCCTGTGATATTTCTATTTCCATCCAGGTGTGAAATTCTCTTATTGAGGAGACATTTTATTGCAAATGTCCTCTGATAAATTACTCCAATCCAAATAGTACTATTGAGAACATCTTAGAACCTTCTATACCCTACACCCAGATATCTTTATATTTTATTTATTTATTTTTTCCAATTAATAGGAAATGGGCAATTAGAATGGATGTCCTATTAGTCTATGAATGACACTGCTATGAATAATCGAAAAATGTTTGTATAGACATACTAAAGTTTTGTAACAAAGATAATAAAGATCATATGCTAATCACAAAAAGAATATTCTGCAATTTGCAGTGAAAGCAATTCATTCATTCATCTTACCCAGAAGGCATTGGACTAAAGGCAAGTATACCTCTGGATGGTCCTGTCTGCCAATCCAACTAGAGGCAATTTAGCATAGCCAGTTTACCTACCACATCTATTTTCTGGAGTCAGAAGTACCTGGAATTGGAATACCCAGAGTGGGGATCAAGCCCATGACTGTGTGAAGAGCTGTGTGAAGCCACCATACTGCTCACAAGAGCAACTAAGTGCAATTAACAGTTCACACAAAAAATATACATAAAAAAACTATAAACATCAACCCTGAATTTAACTGTTTATGCATAATTTGGTTTATGCAAATCACATAAATGAATCCCAAGATCAAGCTGAAAAAAGCACTACGATGCAAAGTAATCCAACTTACTGAATTATGCAACTTACGTTGATTAATTGTGATTAATTTGAACCAGTTATATTGACGGATTTCTGTGCAACATTACCACAGACTCACATGCACAACCAGGGGAAGAAAGCAACAGAAACAGCACTCTTCATGCTAAAGAACAACAATGACAATAATTTGTTGTGCAGTAAACTGAACCAACCACAGTCAAGATAGATGGAAAACTTCCCAAAGGGATCACATCTGTTTGCTGAAATTTGCTGAAGAGTATGGATCCAGAACTAAGAATTAATTTAATCAGGTCATTTAGTTCTGTGGTGCAATCTGAAGTAATGGATTCCAGTGTAATCCATGCCAGGTATTTCCTCACTGACCTATCCAGCTGTCATATAATACAGAGTATGTTTACAGTACCTGTCAAATTCAGTTGTGGAAAGTTATAAAGTATTCTTGTTTAGCGACACTAACAGTTTTACTCTGCTCCTTATATTCTCAAAAGAGTGGATAGACAGGTTTAGTAAAACCAGGCAAATTCATAGGCTGTCAGCCAGTTATAACGGTTTCTATGATAAACTTATGAATAACAAACTTAATTTGTCATTTATAGAGACCTAATATCTAGACAACATTGGTAGTCAGTGACTGCTATCTAATGTTTTACATGTTTTATTAAAATTCAATTGAAAAAAAACAATGTTACCAAAATGTTTTTGTCCCCTGGCTGTAGCTGCACACAGTAATATTTACAATCAGGAGAATTGTCTATACAGTTATGGGGAAAAATAAGACAATTTAACATGTAAGCATACAGACATTCAAATCTATATGAAATTATTAAGAATTATTTTTTAATAATAATGTAAAATGTTCTTGTGAGGAAAAGTAAGGACAGTCCCATATTTATTGCTACTTAAATGCTATAAAAAATATAATCAGATGCAGCACATCAGCTGCAGATGATTAGAACATTGTTAGAGTGGATTTTGGAGGATGCTGTTTTATTTCAACTTCAGACACTTAGTTTGATTTGCTGTTGATTAACTTGTCTCTGTTAAATTAGTCAGCATAAAGTACACTGAATTTTTTCTAGAATTAATTTCATACTATCATACTTATTGTGTTCTTCAGTACTGTCAAATGAGTGAATGAAGATGTAGCCAAGTTTAGTTCAACATGAACTGATCTGATTCAGAAAAGCATTTGGAAATAAAATAGTTTGCAGCACTTAAGTTGGATTGAAATGGATGTGGTTCCCAGCATTGCCATGGTGGATTAAAGCTGTTCTTTGATGGCTGTGATTGGCCTTCACACACAGGTGATTTTTAGCGGTGAGCAATTACAGGGGTCTGCCAGTACAGGACCAGACACGCACTCACATACCTATGAGATTTGACACGTACACACACACACACACACACACACACACACACACACACACACACACACACACACACACACACCAGGAAAATATCTTTATTGCAAAACTGTAATTGAATTTGTAGGATCCACATTTACTGACTAATGACAAATGATTCCATTTTCAAGTCATTTTTCCCACAATTCAGCAGAATAAAATTCAACTTAATTGCATGAGACATACTTTAATTCAGGTAAGTCCTTCTTAAGATGTGGTTTCACACACAAAGTAACAATATAAATTACGTTTTATCAGTATCTCTAATTAAGTAGGACATGGATAAAACCCCACAGCATATTATTTTACAAATATGACCATTTATACAATACAGAGCCCAATCATTTGTATTTAGCATGCAATCTAATTTACATATTATATAAATGGGTGAACTATGATCCAAAATGAACAATTTTATACATTAGAACTCAATATTAGACATATTATTTTCATACAATATGAAATGTTCTCTTTTGCCAGGTAAGATTGTTAGGGCAGTTGTGACTTGTCCTAACCTGGATTCCTTTACCTTCTCAACAACAAGGAGACTCACATACTCCACAGGTCTACTCTGTGCACCTGTCATGGCAAGTGCTTCCTCACTTGTGTACGCACACACACACACACATGCACCCGCGCACACACACATACTCATGCACAGGCTTGAACCTGCCAAAACAGCAAGCTCCTCTCCTATAATCCCTCGTCCCTTTAGCCTGAAGGCAGTGTTGTCGGTAGCCATTGTCCGAAGTCAGTGATTCACTTTGGTATTTAGTCTGTTCTTGTTCTTTTCACAGAACAACTGGAAATGGAACAACACAAGATTTAGAAATGCGCTGAAATGAACATCAGCGCCCAGGAGGTCAGTGTTTTGGTGTCAGTTTTCAGGCATTTCCCCACTGCCTTCAATGTAGAGAGGTGTTGAGGAATGTAAAGGTGTATCTTCCCCTGAGTGTGTGAAACTCTCATGGCAGTGATGGGATCAAAAGCAATAAGTAAAGAAAGTTAACTATTTAATTCACTGTGTTAAAAGCCTTATTCAGATCAGATGTACAAGTTCTACACAGGAATGTGGGGTAAATTATTTTTGTCATTTTTCAGTGATTGTAATCCTGTCCAAATGCACCATGTCCATTGTTTTTATGAACAGTGCACTCCCATTTCTGTAAACATTCCAGCACTTTTCCCCCAGGACCAGCAGATATTATTTAAATGGTGGGTCATTCTCAGCACTGCACTGACACTGATGGTGGTGGTGGAAGTGGAACTGACACAGCAGTGCTGCTGGAGTGCTTAAACTCTGTGTTCACACTCTGCACTCTATTATATATATATATATATATAGTTGGTTCACCTTGTAGATGTAAAGACATTTGTTTCTGCACAGTTTGTGTTGGTCATCTACTTGTCCATCAGTAGTCACAGGACGCTGTCCACAGTACACCGTTGCTTGATCCACAAACATTAACATGCCACCACCATGTCAGTGTCATTGCTGTGAAACCACCACCCAAATAAAACTTACTCTGAACATGGTGAAAAGAGGCTATCAAAGTATGCAGACAACAGTATGGATAACTTAAAAGTGCTCCTATTTGGGAATTGTAGAGTTAAAACAAGGAGTTTGATGATCAGATATGGACAAATGTTTGCAGACACCCCTTGTAATGAATGCATTCAGCTGCTTTAAGTCACACATTGCTTGCACAGATGGCCAAATGAACACACGGCTTATTCTACTGCAAATAGAATAAGACTCAGAAGTTGTATTAGAGAAAATAAACATGAACTTTTTGGCACCATGCCTAATGCCAGGTATGGGCTAGAGGGTATTAATGAGCTAATTATGAGCTGAATCAGATCATCTTTATTTTGTGGAATAATGGTGCTCCATTCAATGCTAGTGGTGACCATCCATCATTTTGTCCTCACTAACAATCTTGTCACTGAATTAATGATTTCCTCACAGAAATGCTCAAAAATCTAATAGTCAGTTATTTGAAGAAAAACCAGAGAAACTCTTTTCTAGAATAAATTCAAAAGATTGAATAAAACCTTGTCACTGAGTGTAAATATTAGTTTAAAGATCTACAACATCATCTGCAGAATCATGCAGTCCTGCAAATGACATTGTAAAATCTGCTTTTCTTGTTCAGCAAAACTAAATCCAATGCAGTTAAAAAACAAAGTTTAGCAGTTTCATGTTCAGTTCACGGTTGGTAAAAGTGATATGATTTGTTTTTTAAGCTCTGATACTCTGAGCATGTGATTAACACCAATAGACTGTTCCTGTCTTTTCAATCAGACCTTAATTTGAACTAAATTACTTATTTTATTAAAAATTTAGCATTTTTGTTACATTTGGCATCACAGGGCATCACAATCAAAGTCAATTTTACACCAATGCCATTCAACAGCTTCTCCTCTCCTGTTTTATGTTTAGCTCAGACCAGCTGTTTTTAGTTATTTACTGGTTTAAAGAGACTGGTGCTAAAAATACAGTTAATCCAGAAAACTAGTGACATTAAACCTTTCTCAGTGCGGTTCAATCAGATTTGGAAACCTGCTTCTCAGATCTTAGATCCCCGGCCTTCATACAGTATATCTGACAGAGAAGTCTTGAGTGAACACTGCTGACAGTGTTTAACAGAATAGATTCCAACAGTAATCTGGGTTCTATAAAGGTAGAGGCTTAAAAAATAGTTTAGATACATACTTACAGAACTTACACATTCAGGTGTGAGGACAGGCAGTGCAGAAGGGCACCAGCTTGTTACAGATGAACACAATACATGACGTGAAATAATTAAATAATTATACTGTAAACTATTTGCATTGCCATCTGATTACAGAACTCAAGGTTCTGTAGAATTTCAAGTTCCAGATTAAGTGTTGGAAGAATGTGATTGGCTAATTGAACAAGTGGAATTAGATTCTTCTTCTTCTTGATTGCAGTCACCCTTTTCCTTAATGGATAAGATTGGTGGACCCTGCTCAACTCCATTTTTATTTTTTATACCCATCTGTGCCTCTGCTAGTTTGAGAATGGCCCACCGCCAAAAAGGCCCGGCTAAGACCATCTCTCTGGTGAAAAATTGACCAAAAATGAGCAGCTAAAAGTTCTCTAACTCAAATTGTGCCTCAATAAATGAACTATAGTATATAAATGAACACCAGCAAGGTACAAAGTACCTGTTTCAAATAAAGAGGCCAGTGAATGTATAGAGAATTACCACAGAAATACTAATATTTTAACAGTAATAAGTGAATTTTTATCAAACGCGTTATTGCTCAAAGTGGAGCACCTGGTCATTTTGTGATATATATGTGTAATAGCATTCATTCTATCCACTTCCTCTCATTCACCTCCTCCAGGCCTTCCAGTTGGGGTCAAGTGAGTACATTGTCCCTGGCCTGGGGCCAGGAGGGGCCCAGAATTAAGTTACCTTCTCAGATACAAAAAGTATACAGAGATATGTTTATTTTCCTGTCTTTATGCCCATTTTCTGTGTCTGTGTTCATAATGAGATGCAATCAGGAAAACAGTCAAAGTCCCAAAGCAGTGGAAGTATATAATATGGTGAAGTCTGATGGCATATCACCGGAATTCACATGTGCAGAAACTAAAAGACAGGAAAATCAAAATGCAAGGAATGAACAAAAACATCACAGTGTACAGATCAACAGCTGAAACTCAACAAAATAAAAGTCAATAAAAATCAATTAAAGAATTGATACACATTTTTATATATGGTGCACTGCATTTTGTTTAAAAATATGCAGCGTTAATGAAAAATTAATTGGATGGGATGTGTTTTTTACAGGATGAGCAAAAGCAATATTCTACATTAACTCGTACTTTAAAAACACTTTTCCTGAATGGGGACAAAAATAACAAAAATAAATCAAATATATAGCATTAGTGTGCTAGCAAGACCATGCAAATTTGGCCATGCTCTCTCCTCACATCACACCCAGTGAGATGATGGTTGGCACAGGCATCTGTTAGCTGTTGTATCGGAGCTGTGGATCCAACGCTTTCCTCCGAGTGCATTGGCTGCCCAGCAATGATTCAATAGTGGCAGTTTGAAAAGAGGCAGCGGCTGACTTGACATGTATCAAAGGAGGCATATGCTTGTCTTCATACTCCTAGTGTTGGGAGCATCATATGTGGTAGGGGAGAGTCCTAACAGGGTTGAGTAATTGGTACTTGAAAAATGAGAGGGGTAAATTGGGATAAAATTAAAAAAACTACAAGTAGTGGGAATATATGTAAACAATAAAGAAGTGACATGTAGTGTACATTTTAAAAAGTGCAGACAATACAGTTTTTTACCTCTTTTTTTACCTTTTTACATGTTTAGGAGATTTGTTTAAGAACACCACTAAAACCATTAAAATCATGAAACCTTTGAAACACACATCATCGCTAATTGTTTGGCATATAATTTGTGTTACACTGCATTAGTGATTCATGGCATGATCATAAGCTGAAAGACACATAGTTGCATATTTTATAGTCAAATTTTCAGGACCACAAAACTATATTTTAGAAATGTGAAGAGATTTGACATGATGACTCTGATCTCCTCACCCTTTGCTCTTTACTATCCCTTGCTGACTAAGGTGGTGGATTTTTTTTTTTTTTGTCAGTGCTGCCTGTCATTCAATAGCAACTACACCTGCAGCCCTTACAACAAGTGTACGAGTGTCTGGGTGGGCCATGCTCAGACCTGCCTTTTCTCACTCACTCATTCTCTGCCTCTCTCCTGCACAGGTAAGGAATGTACCACAAAGCTGATCAGGTGCAGTGGGGCACGTGGCAGCATGCTGAAGGCAGGCAACCTGCTTTGGCCTCCAAGTTCTTTTGCTTAATACAGAGTTTATAGTCATTGGATTCGAAGATCAAGCGTCCAGTCAACCACTGTGCCACGGAACGTAAAGGCTGCTGTTTCACAGATGAAGTATTGGTACATTTTGAGGGTTGATATCAGGTTGAAGAAAATGAGTTTTTTCTAAACTGTATCAAGACATGACGCACCCTAACAACTGGGTGGAGATGGATAACTCCAGCCCGGGGCTATAGAAATCTCTTTTCTCTCTTTCTTTGTTTCAATCCTTTCTAAAAGGGTGTGGTGTGAAGGGAGTGCATAAACATGCCTTCAATACCACATTGATTTCTTTATATTTGTCTTCACAGGCTTTTTGAATGGTATTGCCTTAACATAATTACACATTCAGTATGAAGTCATGCTACTGCAGTGACATCAATGCACTGCATACTCTGTGCTTTTGCTAATAGTTTTCATTACCTCTATGTTCTGCAAATAATCCAATGTTCCCTATCTCTGTCAAAATAAAGGTGATAAACAAGAGTAATGCCTGTGACATGTATTCTTTAGGTATGTGGTTCAAATTGCCATCCAGCCTGAGGACAGCGTCTGAAAAAGGCACGAAGGCTCATTGGCCTTGTGATTTATGAATTATTACTGTCTGCCTCTCTGTTATCTGGAGCCACTTTTCACTAAAGATATGTTAATGTTACCCCTTCGGAGAGGACGAGGATATTATTTACCGCCCCAAAGCCGAGCACAAGATTTAAAGAAGAGGGGGGAGGAAAAAAGAGTTGAGGGGGCCCTTCTCAAATGTTCATTTTTCCAGAATGTGTGTGTTTTTGTTGTCTTAAGTTTTCCTTGGTGGCAGCGAACAAAGTGTTCTACTGTGGAGTGAGCTGTGAGCCTGCAGACACACTGTCTGCTCTGGGAGTTCCTGTCCCCGGCCCATATCCCGCAGACCCACAGCAAGCAGGACAAGGTCAGCACTCGCTCCAGCACTCACTGCATCAGGCACCAGGGCCGCATTACTCACAGTCCGGCACACTACAGCCCTCCACCGGACTGCAACAAGGGAAGGAAGGGAATCATCGACACATTGATTAATGCAAACAGCATGACAGGGAAGAACTTTCACCACCACTCAGTTCAAAGAACTTTATTGATATGAAGTTTAATTTTGGAAAATTATTACTTTTTCTCATAATTTTTCAAATGCAAAAAAATAAACCACAAAACAATAGCCTTCACTACCTTGTTTCTATGCTATATATTATTTTATTATTTTTGTAGCTATATATAATTCACATAAAAGCACCCCAAAAATATAGGAATGTCATATGGACACAAAAACATCCTGCTCAATTTCTTTGAAGGCCAAAAGATTGAGAGACCATGGCTGGTTTAGGTTTATGGTGCTTCCTACAATTTACAGACCAGCTTCAGTTTTTTGCCCCTTTACGAACCTGCCTTGTGATTGGCGAGGATTATCAGGAGTCTGAATTCCAGCCATGGCTGACCATGATAAGAACAACTCCAAGCTCCAGAAGCAGAGATTACAAGGCAGACGCACCACTGCTGCTATCAGATGAAAGAGGCACTTTCAAGATGCCTTTCTGCAGCAATCAGCTTTGATCTCCAATAAATTCTTCTTTTTGACCAAATACCTCCCAAAACAGCACACATCTCTGAAACAGAAGTGTATCTGCATTCTCTCCAGGTTTAGTAATGGCTCCATTATAGCCTTAGAACACATAGAGGGGTTTTTTTGTAACTAAGAATGTGGGCCAATCCAACCAATAACAGGTGCATGTGAATTAACTGGTCCTGCTTCATCAGTATCATATCTGTTGCTGATAGAATGTTGATGAATTCAGATTCTAAAGATTTGTTTATTTATTTACTTTATTCCACATAAACCTTGCACAGCAAATATTTATCAGCCCACTGCATTTTTATGATTAAGATCTGTTATATTTATGCAGTTAAATGTTCATTTTCTCCTCATAGCATTCAAATACTTACATGCCACATCTCATAGGAATTCTCACTTGTGGGTTTCTGGGTTTTATTCTTTTAAGCAAGGCATTAAAAAACCATAATTGCATCTAGTGCAGTTTAATATCCAATGAGACCTGTTGACAGGTACTGCTCAGAAGGAAAATGATAGCAGTGGTGGCAGAAAAAATATAAACTGAAAAATTCAATTCTCCAAAAGAAGATGTTGACTCTGTTGATTCTATCAAATGCTTTCCAATATTCCCAAACGTCTTGTTGTCTGAGTGGGTCACTGATGTAACTGAACAAGGATTAAAGCAATAAGTAATGAAAGAGGTAGCAAAGAGCAAGAAAGTTGATCATATAGAGCAGATGCTTCTCCTTCTACAGAATAGAACAGTGTCCTACAATGACACATTTACAAATCATTTGTGTTTTGCCAAACTTCATATGTTCATAAAATCAAAAATTCACATTATAACACATAAATGAGATTAGTGATTTTGAGTACTTTTCCATGAAACTCATTACGTGTGCTCTCTTTGTTCAAATGTAGTGGGTGTTAAACTACGTTTAGTCTAGCTTTGTTTCAAATAGGCCAATATTCATTGTAAATTTGACATCTTTACCAAAGAGCTTTTTTTAACTGAGGTCAAAAGGCCAGATTGTGGCTGGCTAGCATGTTTTCAACTTCACAAGTAATCTGCATGATGAGCCTCCTGTAAAAGTTTTCCCTTTGTGCTCCTCACTAAGCCATGTGGAGGAGGTTCTTGTGCTAGGCCTCATCCTGCAGATCCCTGCGTAGATTTGCTGAAGATAAGTCACCCTCATATCTCCAATTCTGCCTGTCTGAGTGGGTGGCGTCATTACAGATGAAGTTGACGTTATCTGGTCCTGAGTGGGCTCATATGTGTGCCTAAACTCCCAGGTTACCACATCAAAGAGGTGTTCTGAAGGAAAAAATAATACTGCATGTATTTTGTTAAGGGACAACTCAGCCTATCCAGAGTAACTCTCAAAATAAGTCCACCACAACAAGACCTGGCAATTTAATCACAAATAATACACAAATAAAAGTCCCTAGGTTCCTGATCCAGCATTACATAAGAGCAACTCCACTGGCAGAAGAGTCAGTCTCAAGAATAATTTGCACATGCAGTATGTGACAATGTGTATGATGCACAAATTACTGATGCAACCCAGACATGAGGAAAATGATGCTTGAAAAAGAAATATTACCAAGCAACCACTGCAGCCTAAACCCGACCCTTCCTCTAATCCTAAACTTAACCATAAAACCTAAATATAAACCTTTTGTGAGCCCAAGCTTAACCATAACTGACTTATGAATGGAATGTGAAGATAATGTATTGACCAAATGTTAACAGTATAGAAACATATACTGAATGTAAGGTATCCTAACCCTATACCTACCCCTAAGCATAACCTCAGTATAGATCAGCCATGGCCTGATGGTTAGGGAACCAGCCTTGTGACTTGGAAGGTCACTGGTTTGAACTGGCTGGACATGACTGAAGTACGCTTGAGCAAGGCTATAGTGCTGCCCACCGCTCTGGGCACGTGTGCTCACTGCCCCCTGGTGTGTGAATTCACTGGTGTGTATCACTGTGTGTGGAGTGTAATTGTGTGCATAACACAGTGGGTCAAATCAGTATTATTACTAGAATATGAAATTCTTTAAGTTTATGTACATTTGTTGCTTTTGTAATGGTAAATCAACTTACTTACAATTATTAAACATATTTCATATAGTCAAGTTTTCCACACAATTTTGTGATGCTGGTTAATGGAAAAATCATACACACTTAGCATACATGATATGTTTGTAGACACTTGCTTATGCAATGATTGCCCCTCCTTGCTGCTACTCTTCTGGGATGAGTAGACACTGAAACATTCTAAGAATTTGTTTGCATTCAGCCACAAGAACATTACTAACATAGTGGATATTGGATTATAAGATCTGGATTACACATGGGACTCCAGCGCATCTCAGAGATATCGGATGGTGGTTTGTTGATCCCGGGAATACAATTGCACAACTTCCCAAAGTTTTACAGTCCTCTAGCCAGTTATTGGCATTTTGACCATAGATGATTCAAAAGTGTTTCATTCAGAACTGGCCCTGACCACTGTGGTGTCCTAGGTAAGATTGTGGCTGGTGCCTTTTGGAATCATTCATTCATCCATCATTGTGTTTATACACTCAGACAGACACTGCATTGCTTCATGTCTTTTGTATCTTAAATAATTTATTTTATTTTAGAAACAAAAACTGATTCAGAAAGTGTATAATAGCCACTGGAGGAGAATTGAAACATGGGTTCATAGACTAAAAAAATGTAAGCCAACAACTGTTTGGAAAAACACAGAAAAGAGCAGATTAGAAGAGATTCATTAGAGTTCATTAGAAAGGAGCAGGTAGTTCAGTCTGAGAAAAACACAAACATGGTCAGGAATAAAATCACAGAGGAGCACCAGTGAAAGAGAGAACTACCCTAGAACCTCGTTTAAATTTGTCTGAACAGGGATTATGACATCATCATGAACTATTTGGCACCATAGCACAGTGTTCTCTGGAATGATGGTGCTCCATCCAATACTTGTGGGATGAGCTGGGGAGTTGGGGAATAGGTAGGGTGATGGTCATCCACCATAATGACCTCACTTTTGGTCTTTTGGCTGAATCTAATCAAATCCTTTCAGCAATGCTCCAAAATGTAGTAGAAAAAAATCCTGTGGACAGTACAGACAGTTACTCCAACAAAATAAAGCTTTACACCATATAAAGCTTTACCTATACTTTATATACCTTTATAATACATTTGATTTCAGAAGAATCTATGAACTAGCAGGTGTCCCAATACTTTTGTCCATATAGTGTATTTTCATTATAAAATGTATTTCAGGTTTTAACTACAGTAAAGTGTTTGTTTAACCGTAAACATGTGATACTGTTCAAACGGTCACAATTCTAATGGTCACAATGTTTTTAACATATCTAAATATAGTTTGATTTGCTCTTCATTTTAAGAATATTAATAGATGGAGGTAGTAAACATGTTCCTGTATGGAAACTGTTAGGACACTGACACATTGATTTCTAGATAAAATTACAATTAGGTGCAGCAGTTATGAACCTCAGCTATTCATTTTGTTTGTTTGTGTTTTTTTCCTCACAACTTCATATGACATATTTCATGTAAACAAAATGCTTCTAAAGCATTGGTTATACGTGGAAACTCTAGTGATAATTACAAGTTGAGAACTGATCAGTCAGTGAAAATCTGTGAAATATTGGTCAGTGTATTAGTAAATAGCAAGAAGATGTGAGCTTGCATGGTGGGAAGTGGATAACAAATGATGAAACTCTAATGTTTTTAGATGTTGCTAAGCAAGATGATGACCTGTTAGTTTCCCTTCTTGGGTGAATCAAACGCAATCAAAGTGCAACTGACTCAGGCAGTGCTCAGCACTCCAGTGGAAATCACGAACTGGGGGGTGCCTTGTCATGTCTGTGCAAGTGCTCCCCCACAGAGGAACACTGTCTGTACCACATCCTAATGAGTAAGAGCAGCTCAGGATGAACCTGCTTGCCTTAAACAGACACACACACACACACCCACACCCACACACACACACAAACACACACACACACACACACACACACACACACACACACACACACACACACACACACACACACACACACACACACACACACACACACACACACACACACACACACACACACACAGGCACTTTGCAGCCCAATGTTTCACTAATGAGGTCCTGCAACCAGTGGCCCTACCTTTCCTGAACACACAGTCCAGCATGCAGTTCCAGCAGGACAATGCTCAATACCATGATACCATGGCATGGCCAGTCAACGCCAGACAAAAATGTGCGGGAACTGAGTAAGAATATTCAAGATGCATTTGATAGATTATCACAGGACACCATTAGGAACAACTCCACAAACTTTTTTGGTTTTGGTTGTTTAATTCTCTGTACTCTTTTGGACATATGATGGGATTGATTCAGCACAGACATTAACCAAAGTTTCCACTAATTAGTGATTCACTGACTGTGATTCACTGATTTTATCTGTATGCCTGTGTATAATAATGGACTCACATGGGGATATGGTGACTATATATATATATATATAATGATTTTCTGTATATGTACTTTGATTTTCTTGTTATAATGGCACTTGTCAAGGGTCAAAGGATGTTATTTATGCAGGACAAGTGTAAGATTCTGAGACACTTTGAGGACAGCCAAATTATGATGGCTAGACGAGTGGGTCAGAGCACCTCCAAAACCTCAGACAGCTCTTGTGGAATGTCAGTACATGCCAGTACTCCAAAGAAGAACAACCAGTGTATTGGTGACAGGGTCATGGGCACACTTGGCTCATTGATGTGCATTGGGAATGAAAACCTGTCCATATTTACTACTGTAGCACAAACTGATGAAAGTCTCCTGTAGAGTCCATGAGTCACTGGGAAGCACCAAGGAGACCTGCACAATATTAGCCAAGTGTTTTTTTTTATGTTATGGCTATATATGGTATATACATGGTAGCACATTCCCTTCTTCTTTGGCAAATATCAAAAGCTTCAGGATGATATATATTATATTATATTATATTATATTATATTATATTATATTATATTATATTATATTATATTATATTATATTATATTATATTATATTGTTTGTGTCTACTTTTATTATATTGTGTTTGTGTCTACTTGTTCTAATAGTAATGTCAATCCTGCAGCTTCTTTTCATTTTAATTCACTATTCAAACAGGGTGCACATTTCATCTAGTGTGCCAATGTGCCAACTTCTGCTGTTCCAAACTGAGAATTGAGACAGAAGTCTTCTGATTCTGTTGGACAGTGAAAGTGTGCAGGTCTATGTGGACATTAAGAGCTTCAAGAGAAGGTATCTTTTGTCTGTGTTACTGTGTGAAGCCTTCTTTATCAGCTTAACATCAATTCAGATCCACACTGTATTATTACAACACAAAGATGAACAGAAAGATCTTGTTAGGCATCTCTTTTTCTAATAATAATGGGACAATTCTGACTTCCCCTTCCTTGTGAAGTACTTTACATTATTATTCTGGACTGCCTTTCATTTTCACAAATATCACAAATATCAGTAATCAATAATATGGATGTAATGACTGTTTCATCCAGAATGTAACATTATGTAACATTACTCAGCAGCAAAAATGCACAATGAAAGTGATCCAAACCCACCAGGACACCAATAATGCTGGTCTGGTCATAAAAGACCTTCAGCCAGCTACAAAGGCAGTCTTATCAGTGTCCCATGGACTGATTGGCAGGGTTTTGGGGGTTAAGCTACTGCAGTCTATACCAGAGACATTCAGATATGCTGATACTAACCAAGCACAACTTGTCAGAAACTGCCCTGATGTTAAGGAAGTGTAACACAAAAAACATACACTGAAAAACAGAAGATGCATATAAATTTTATTTTAGTTGTAGATATTGCAAGTAGTGGTTAACCCCTCTACGGTTAATATTTTTCAAACCACAGTTTGACAACTGAATGTGAGGTCAGCTCTTTTAAAATAAGTCACCTGCAAAATCGACCAAATACACAGCAAATGTGAACAAATGTGATTATTTGAGTAAACAATGTTTTTTTTATGCTAATGGTCTGGAGAAAGCAGGGATAAAGAAGCCGATGTCTTACAGTGCTGGTCTGAGATTCATGTACTGATGTGATTCCTGCTCAGACACGTTTGTTGACTATAATGCTAGGAACATTGGGGGACATTTTTAGGGGATTGAATATATTCAAGAATCTTTTGTCTCTTTTGATAAGGCCCATGCAACTAAAACAGGTACCAACATGATTGGACTCAGATGTAAATTGATCACTTCCTAGTTTCATTTCATGTGAGATTTGACATTGCAGTAGAACAGCATAGGCCAACGCCTTGTTTAAGGACATGACTCATTGTGAGGGGATTTTCAATGTTGGCTTCATCTATTTACACAATATAAGATGTTCAGCTCAGTTGAAAACCTTGTAATAAGGATGGGTTTAGAATGTTTAGAAGATTTTGGCTTTGGCTGCTGATTATTTTTTACTGAGATGAAAGAGTGTTATGGATATTCCCTATGCGGGAGTGAGTTTCTGCTGAATACTCTGTCATGAACCAGACTTACACTACTGGAAAATGTTGCATGGAAGTCACGATATAAACACCATATATGCTATATGTCCAGATATTTCTGGACACCCCTTCTAATAAATGCATTCTGCTATTTATATTGCAAAGATTGCTGACACAGATGTGCAAATGCACATGCACAACACACAACAATTTCTGAATAGAATTATCAACAACTTATACCAGGTGTGGACTAGAGGAATAGAGTGTGAAATTAGTTTTGGGCCAAAAAATGTACACAAAATATACAAATTGTTCTCGTTGTAGTTATTTGCAGGTACTTACGGTGCATCTGGAAAGTATTCACAGCACTTCATTTTTTCACATTTTGTTATGTTACAGCCTTATTTGAAAATGAATTACATTACCCTCAAAATTCTGCACACAATATCTCACAGTGACAAAGCAAGATTTTTACAGACAGTTTCACAGACAGTCAAAAATGAACTCAGGTCTTATTTCCACTGATCGTCCTTCAGATGTTTCTACTGTTTGACCGGAGAAGACCTGTAGTAAATTCATGTCCCATTGTAGACAGTGCACCTAAATGAATATCAGACCATGAGAAACAAAAAGATTGACCTTTTTGGACTGAATGCAAAGAATTATGTCTGGAGGAAACCAGGCACTGCTCATCACCTAACAACACCATTCCTACAGTGAAGCATGGTGCTGGCAGCATCATGCGGTGAGGATATTTGTCTGCAGCAGGAACTGGGAGATTAGTCAGGTTTGAGGGAAAGATGACTGCAGCGATGTACAGAGACATCCTTCATTTTGTCTCCAGAGCACTCTGGACCTCAGACTGGGATAAAGGATTATCTTCCAACAGGACAACGACCCTAGGCACACAGCCAAGACAACAAAGGAGTGGCTTTGGGACAACTCTGTAAATGTCCTTGAGTGGCCCAACCAGACCCTAGATTTGAACCCAATTGAACATCTCTGTAGATATCAAAAAATGGTTGTGCACCAACACTCCCCATCCAATCTGATGGAGCTTGAGAGGTTCTGCAAAGAAGAATGGGAGAGACTTCCCAAAAACAGGTGTGCCAAGTTTGTAGCATCATACTCAAAAAGACTTGACATTGTAATTGCTGCCAACACCATGCTTCACTGAAGGAATGGTATTGGCTAGGTGATGAGCCATTCAGTCCAAGATTAATTTAGGTGCCTTTTGGAAAACACACAGTCTACTATGAGACCTTATATAAACAGGTGTGTGCCTTTCCAAATCATGTCCAGTCAACTGAATTTACCACATGTCCAATCAAGCTGTAGAAACATCTGAAGGATGACAATTATATACTTATGCACGTTATATTTTTTTATTTTAATGCATTTGCAAAAAATTGCAAACGTTTTTCACTTTGTCATCAAGGGGTCTTGTGTGTAGAATTTTGAGGGGGAAAAAAATATTGAAACCAATGAGGAATAAGGCTGAAGCATAACAAAATGAATACTTTGAATACTTTCTGGAGGCACTGTATGTTTGGATTTTGCTAGGTTTACTTTAATTTTTTGTTGTTGTATTTTGGGATTTTGCTAGTGAAATATTTTTCTTCTGGAACTTTTCATTTGTTTCTGCTTCATTCTTTTGCTTCAGAGATCAACTTGTAATGGGAAGTAATCAATTTGTTGTGCACCTGTGCATCGCTCCACCATGTTTGGAAGAATGCTTAAAGTTGGTGGGTTGGGTGTGAGTAGGTCTTAGATGGGGTTTCAGGGTACCTGTCAGTCCAATGTCAGGTGACCAATGGAGATTCAAATCGAATGCCTTCTTCTAAGACCTACCACCTGAGAAACCTGTGCCAAAACTCAAAAGCAAATGAATGAAGCAGATGAGAGATTCCAGATGCAATAATTAAATAATAATCAGCATATTCCACAAAAACAAAAAATGAAAGAAACAACTGGCAAAATCCAAACAAAAATAATCATCAAATAACTGCAAAGAGTAAAAAATAACCTGAAAAAAATATTATTTGATTCTGTTTGGTAGTTGCAATATTTTTTTTTCTTTTCATTCTTAGAATTTTGTTTCTATTTTTTATTTTTTTGTGTAAAACTTTTGGCACAAAATTACCTCCATAATAAAGCTCTGCAGGAACAAGCTGTGGAGCAGTGGAACTGTGTTCTTTGGAATGATGGTGCTCCATCCAATAATTTTGGGATGAGTTGTGGAGTTGGGGGTGAGGTAGGGTGGTTATCATTCAATTTTCTAAACTCACTAATGAACTGTCACTAAATGCAATCACACTGTTCCAGCAGTGTTCCAAAATCTAATAGAAAGCCATTCCTGGACAGTAGAGACAGTCTCTCCAACAAAAAGATAAACTTTTTAATAACCTTAATTTTCGGCAGAAATACTGGATGAGCAGCTGTCTCAATATTGTTGCCCACATAGTGTGAATTCAGAACTTAGTACTGAATTCATTAGATGAAGAATATTTCTTCCATCCTTTCTTCCTCAGGAGATCCAGAGAAATGTGTTTAGTACAGCAAAAACTTATCTTCAGCAAACCTTACCCTCCAACATTAATCAGCCCAGATCTGGACCAAATCCTCCATTTTCATCTAGACCATTGCTGCATAGATTGACCACACCCAGGTGCAAATTGTGGGCCACATACCAGGTTAGGGCGAGGTGTGGACCAGATATGATGTAGAAAATGTGGGACAAAATAGTTTTTTTATATGTAGGCCACTTTTGTCTCACGTGCAGTTTTCCAGTAAGCCGCACTGCCATATCTGTTCCTAGAAGTGGACCAGATAAATATTGGCACGTGTGGGCCAAATGTGAACTTTTAATATGTGGGCCACTTTTGGCTTACATGCTGGTTGCCAGCACCAACAGTGGGACAGCAGTTATGTCTTTTTACCAGAAGTGGCCCACATCCGCATACTATCTGGGAAAGAAGGAATGACCTTTAAATGCAGAGGATAAGGACATGAACTAAATTACTGACTGGGCTGATCTGAATGTTGAATGGCTCACTTACACACAAAAGAGATCTAATTGCATAGTTGTCTGTTAGAAGTGCTGCAAATTTGACTGAGAATGTGTTGGAGGAAACTTTCTGCACAAAATAAGTATTCACTCATTTGTCTTCATATTCACTAGTTACTGGTCAGTGTGGGTTTTGGAGCCTACTCAGAAACACTGAGCACAAGCAAGGAACGTTCCCATGGACAGGACACTAGTCCATCAAGTGGTATTACGCCCACTTGTTGCACTCCAATCAACTTATTATAGCCAATTCACCTAACATGTTTTTGGAGGTGGGAGGAAACCAGGCAACCCAGAGCAAACCCATGCAGACCCAGGGAGGAAACACCAAAACTTCTCACAAGCAGTGGTCAGAGCAAGGATCAAACCCACAACCACAGGCCCACACATTACCTAGTTTTAAAAAACTGTTCATTTTTTATTTTTCAGAATAAGCCGACGGATGATATGTGACGATATAACATCATTTAAGATGATTTCATATTCAAACTCAATCCAGACAGCAGGACCCTGTTCTGTTCTGATATAGTCAATGATATAAAGATATCGGTCAGAATGTCAAAAGCCTAAGCAGGAATAGAGGGGGCTGTGTGAGGGAGCATATGATGCTGGTGAAATTGATTGTAATTTGCTTAGAGGCATGTGATTTTTGTTGTCCCTGTCACATGCTGAGTCAGACTTCATGTGCTTTGGACAAGGTCTAGTTGAACAGCAAAAATGTAAGAGCCTGCTGAAGCTTTGGTTTTTAAGGAATGGCATAGTTCACACTGATTGTTTTGAGGGTGATGTGATGGTGGATGGTGATGCAGGTTCCCTGGTGTGTTTTAGGGATCCTTAAATGTAATTCCAGAGGATAAAGTTCTTACGTTGAAGGTATTTAAATCCTATGGAGAACTGAAGCCCTGCTGTGTAAAATAGATGCTGCTACCTGGCATGATTCATGACATTTGTCCATCTCTAACATATCTTATTGTTCCATTTTTATCCTGAAATAACCACTTCAAAATCATGCTGATGCTTTGCTGACTTGTAATAGGAAGAATAATGTCTCAGTTATGGTTCAACATGCTAAGTGCACTACGTAACTGGTGAAGTGAGCAGGACAACACTCGTGAAAACTGCACACATAACCCACATAATGCCACATTACCCAAGTGATATTTATATAAAATCCTGTAATATTACTCTGCTGCCTCAGTCCACATGATTCTTTCACTTAAGATGACTGTAGAGGTGTCCCATGAGTATAGTTTGAATAGTGGATTGCACAACTTAACCACTATACACACCTTTGTGTTCTTTGTCTTTAATAACTTCAGTGACTAATTCGCACTTTTCCTGTGAAAGGAATGTACAATAAATTCATAATGAGTCAGGAAACAGATATAACTGAGAAATTCTATTAAAGGATCAGTGGTGCTTTTTGGGCATTAGAAATAATATTTTTCTTGTCTACATGGCAGACTAGAGTTGTTAGATGCTCTGATCAAGGGTGATTGCCAGGTTCCATGAATGCAATTGATATGATAATCATATGAATAATATTACATATATTTGAATGTTAATATTGTTGAGTGCAGTATACTAGTGTATACAGTATACAGTATACAGTATACTGACTAAAAAATCTGAATATTGTGAAAAGGTTCATACATGTTTATAATTTCATACAAAAAGTTAAAGTTTCATTACATGTAAAGTGATATTTTATACCTTTTTTTGTTTTATTTTAGTGCTAATCAGTATGGCTTATAGCTCATCAAATCAGAAGTCCAGAAATTTCTAATCAGAGTATCAACATTAAAACAAAAGAAAGCTTGAAATATATCACTTTAAATGTAAAATATATATATATGACTGTTAGAATTAGACTGTTGTTGAATTAATTTATGAACAAAAAACCTTTTTCACAATATTCAACTGTTTGAGATGCATTAGTGATTGTGTAATATGGTCTGTTTTTTGTAATATTCCTTATTCCTCAGCACTGCCTTCATAATCACTGTCACATTCCAAGGTGGCATTGATCTAAAGAGTAGAAAAGATTTAAAAGAAGCAAACTGGTATAAGCCAGCAGAACAGTGCAAAACTGAATGTCTGTGCTTTATAAACAGGCTGAGGTGCCTTCAGGCTTTTGGGGTGACCCACAGAGAAACAATACACTCTTTCTCATCAGGTCAGGCTCTTTAGATCACGCTGTAGATCAAGACCAACAGAGCTTCAGCCAGCTGATTGGTTTCCTCTGCAATGGTTTTGATACTGATGTTATTATTGAAAGAGAGACAGAAAATGAGAGAGAGAGAGAGAGAGAGAGAGAGAGAGGGAGAGGGACGACTACTTTCAGGAATTGTCCTTCGTTTCAAAGCGCTGGTGGTGTATACCTTTGTCAGAAAAAAAATGCCTTGATATGTCTTTAAAAGTTCAAACTGAAAATTAAGAGGTTCTAAAAAGCATGAACAAAAAAGGGCCTTTGATATGTGTTAATCTAAGTAGCTGTGACAGACAGAAAAGCAGGTGCTGTCACTAGGAGTCAAAGGAGCAGGAGTAGGTTCTTTCATTCAGTAAAACATGACTATCAAAAGTAGACACTGACATTCATCACTGCAGTCATTTTGTCGACTGTCTCTTGAACACCTGTATTGTGTGGTGGGCAGCTTTGAGGGCCTAGAGCTACGTAATCAAGATGTTTTGTCGTGTTCAACACCTGGAATAGCTCAGACATGAGTCATGCCTCCACAGATTGTAGAGAGTTCATGCCCAAGAGGCAAGGAGACAAGTGCTCATTCACGGCAGAAAAGTCAAGCAGGTAAAAATACTCAACCTTGTGTGATGCCACTGCTGACAGAAGGATTTAGTCTAGAAATGTTTTTGGAGCTAGTCTCAATATTTGCATGTGCTTTACTTTAGTGCATGAAGTTCTGTTCAAATAAAAAAATATAGTTCACTCATTCAAGGTTCAGTTCATGTGATTTCAGATAACACCAAATAGTTTTCATATACTTAACATATAGTCCAATTGTGCTAATGGTGATATATTGATCATGCTGCAAGTGTACTGATTAATAATTTCATAATCTAGATTTTCACTTGCCATACCACAATGGCGTCCTTTCAAACGCATTTCAAAGGAAATGGCAGGTAAGTGAGACCAACATAGGCAAGAAGTGTGACATTTAGGGTTTGTTTGGGACTTGAACAGGTTCACAAAGAGCAGGTTCAAGCAGCTCATTGGTTCTGTTTAAACAAAGTTCTCACGCTTTAATGCACGTTAGGGACCTTATGAGTAACCCCTCTGCGCACAACAGCTTTCCAACATCTTTAACTTACAAATAACACAACAGAAAGTGTTCAATAAATGTAGATGATCACTGAAGCAGAATTCTGCTCCAGAAAACTCATCTATAGAACAGGACTCCAAATCAACACATTTTACTTTGATTCATTTCCTTGATATGTGTGAACACCTTCTGGAACCAGTCAGTGCCTGTGTTCCATTCAGCCCCCACAGCTCATTTCTCTTAGTCACATATGGTAACAGGTGGTGAAAAATGGGTTAAACATCTCTTGCTAATGAATCAGGAAAGTCTAACGTGAATCAGTGCTGTGGCAACAAGAATACAAGCTCAACCTTCTTAATTAGGATATGAAGCATGTTCAGTTCATTTTCAGTATCTGATTTAGAATGTATCCATCCAATTTTGGGAAAACACTTAACAGCTGGACACCTGTTTTCCAGGAATGGAACTGATTAACTTTTGAACAATTAGGCTCTGTTATATAGTGAGACTTATTAAATTGCTCTAAGCAATTTAACACAGAGGGCAAGCAGAGCTTATCTTCTTACAATCAATAAAAGGTGAAATGTTAAATATCTGAAATCTTTTTTATTCATAAGCGTAAAAAAAATACAAAAATAATCACCCATTCCACTTTTAAATGCATACTATCAAGATACAATCATTTAAGTCACACGTACATTCAAATGTATAAAAAATATTGATTACAAACACTTGAACAAAGTCTCTGGAGATATTCCACAGCTTTGAAAGGCACTTGATAGAGCATTGCAGATGTCAAACGCTGGTGTATGGTCAGGTAATGTTCATGTAACACTTTAACATACTTAAATACTTTAACAGTAAAAAGACATTTGTTTTGCACTTGTTCCCTCTGTAGTAAATGGCTTTAGTCATTTCATTTGGTCCTTAGATCTTTGGTTCTGACACAACACACCTGCTATGATATATAAGAACAGCAATAACAACAAAGTTTCTATCATACCCTTGAACATCCAATCATGGACAATAGTTGGCATTAAATTATTGCTCAAGTGAGAGCACGTGTAGGCCCTGTTATGACCTCCCAAATAGTACAAAACAGTAAACAATACTACAGTACACAGAAGGGTAAAAAGTCCAACACTGATGAAAACAGTGAGAATACTGTTAAAATTGGAAGCACATGATGGAGCACATGATAAACAGGAGTGATGTTTTTTCTACACTGAATTGAACAGAAGATTCAGTCACAGATCCACATGGGTTAAGGCTACTGGGTGTTCATCAAACAGTCTTTTTTTCCTGCGCAAAGAGTGCCGAGTGTTGCAATTCAAAAGGCATCTTGGAGTAAAAAAAAAAAAAAAAAAAAAAATGTTCAGTGCTCATTTTTGGTCAGTGGGCCACACAGCAGCCTGACTCCTCATGCTTGTGCAGAAGCGACATTCTGGAGAAGGTTTTGGAGCAGTTCTTGCACTGGTATTTCTTCACGTCTGAGTGCGTCTGCAGGTGGGCTCTGAGGTTGGACCTGTCCGCAAAGGCCCGGCTGCAGTGGGGGCACGAGAAGGGCTTCTCACCTGGCATAACAGTGACACACGTCAGTGCTCTGCAAATGTACTGAAGCTCATCAGCCAAAAGTAGAATCAAAAGTAGGTGGCCATGGGTTAGTGACAAGGGCTGTAGTTAGTGTACACCTAATGTTAGTGTGTTGAATTAATGTTTTCAAAAGGGGTCATTCGAGTCCAGCTGGACTCAAACTAACATTAAAGCTCTCCATCTCCAGCGTTTCTCGGCAGGCTTACGTCTACGGCTATGACCAGACAATATCGTGGGGATACCACTTTCTAAAACCGATTTCTAGTCTCCATCTAAATCCCCACTTGCTCAAGTCACCAAACCACAGCCAGACTATGTTCTTTTAGCTGAACAGTTGGTAAACCATTAAAGCCAGGCCTGTGGGCTGCTGTGAAATAGGGAACAGAGCAGATCTAGGACAGAAGACTATGAGGAAGACTAATTAGGCAGATGCAAGCTGTGTGTGCTGCTCTATGAAGCAGGTTAAAGGCAGTTAAGGAAGGAATCAAGCATTTACAGGCCAGTGAAGATGTGGCACACTGGAACTGAACAGAGGGACCGTTTAGCCTCACCTGTGTGTGTCCTGATGTGGCCCTGGAGGAGCCACGGCCGGGAGAAAGCCTTGCCACACATTTTGCAAACGCAGGGCAGCGTGTGAGTCCGTATGTGCATCTTCAGCGCGCCGAGGCTCACGTACTCCTTCTCACAGTACTTGCAGCTGAACGACTTCCTCGCCTGCGCGTCGCAGTGCAGCTGCTTGTGCTTCATCAGTCCTGAGTACGTGGAGTAAGACTTGGCGCACAGGCCGCACTGGAACTTCTCCGTGTCCTCCACACCCAGCTTGGCGGACGCGCGCTCGTCCTCGTCTCCGCTCCGGGGGCTCTCGGAGCCCGCGCGGCCTTTCGACGAGGCGTCCGAGAGCGGGGACAGCGAGCCGGACACCGGGGACAGGTCACTGGGCAACGGGGACAGCGGGGAGTCGGTGGTCCACACGGTGATGGGGTTGTACGCCGCGGGGCTCAGGACTTCAGGCTGAGGTATGACGGGCATGGGCAGACTTTTGAGGAGGTACGGAGACAAAAACACTGGAGAAAACAAACAAACAAACAAGCAGTTAGTGAGTAAAACGGCCCGAACTAACGGCTCTGATCAGCAGCACGCTTTCAGCGGCGCAGGTGGACTTTGTTTACCTGTCGGACTCTCCAGCTCACTGTAGTTGGGCTTCTTGGCGGAGTTAAAGTGTTTTTTCACCAGAAATGAGCGAGGCATTTTGGAGAAGTCTGGTTCGCCTGTCCTCGACCCTTCCCCGCTTTGATAAACCACTGAAACGGAGTAAATCCTCACTGCGTAGTCCAACACACGCTCATCTTTCAGAGCCGACAACCTCCACAGTCCGACACCAATCGCAAGCAGCAGTAAATACGCCTGACCTCTTTTCACACCCGTTTTGCGCAAAATCCCGCTTCGCGCACTTCGATTGGCTGATTTAGTCCCGCCTCCCGCCCATGGTTGGCTAGCACGAGTGCGCCTACCGCGCTGGGATTGGCTCGTTTCTGGGCCAATAAGAGGCTCGCCTTTTGTCGGAAAACGGGTGGGATCAGAACAGGCAAGACTCCTAATCAGGTGCAGAAGGTGGGGCTATATTTGCATAATCAAGACTCGCTCCAATCATCGGCGTGATAGTGTTGAGTGGGATGGGCTCAATGAAGCATGGACGAGGAGACAGGTGTTTTTGAGGAGGCTGGCTGGTGAAGAGGTCTGAGAAGTGTCTGCTCTGGAACCGTGTTTAAACAGCCTTGCTTTGAAATGTGTAGTTTTACAAAGTAAAGCCCAGTTTGTTTGGGCCCGGTTTTGTTGGTGTTATACTGAGCTTTTCCCTGGAGGTTGTGAACCATTAAAGAATCATAATTAAAGGTGTCAAAAGTGTAACTTTTACAAGTAGCATATGTTGTGTTCAGCTCACTGCATCCAGAACTTTTTTTAATCAGGTAGATGAACAGGCTTCTTCTGAAGGACACTGCAAAGCCAAAATGCATCCACCACACACCCACATGAAAACCCAGCTGAATAAAATGTAAATGGTCTGTGTTTGTCCACCAGTTCGGACTTTCTTTCACTGATCAAATCCTCACAAACCACATGGCTTCAGTTCACCCAGGGTTCATGGTTTTATGTTTTACTCTGGTCTTGTGTCAAAATATTTTGTCCTGATTAGTGCAAGCATTGAGGTCCCTCACTTAACCCACGCTCCTGGAGTCAGTGTGGCGGAGAACCTGGGTGAACAAAAAATCCACTTGCGCCCTCTTGTGTTCATGGCAGCATAAAAGTCTTTGCCTGACTGCATTCCTAAACATGTTTCTTCCTTGATCTCCACACAGTGTCAAATTTTGTTTTAGACTTTGTCAGTATTTGTCATTCTTGGCTTTAAAATGTAGTGCTTTATGCAAACCTCCTCCATGTGCAGATTACACACCAACAATAACGTGGAACAGTAGCTGATCAAAGACACGAGGGCAGTTTGTGCATCTCTGTAAAAATATTCATGAGTTGAGAATCAGAACTCTGGTTTCTCTGTTTGGAAATGGAAATGGAAAGGTGATTCCTACCCTCAAATACTTGCTGACATGGTTTCATTTCAAATGTGTTAAATGTGCGAAATGTACAATGACATACTGGTGACAATTCATACAGAATTAAACAATCCAGGTTGGGTAGTCAATGCTTTTTTTAGTATAGTTTTTGAGATGAATTTACTTTTAACTGGTAGAGGAAAAAATGGTCTTTTTGATGAGAGAATTTTCCAACTTTTTATTTTTTTTTTATCTCACATCAGATTGACCAAAGAACCAGAGTTTGCAACATCTCAGCACCTAACACCTGTGTTAGATAATCAGTTTACCTAAGTGCTCGTTTAAGCTATTTTAAACTCATTTAATTGTTCAAAAATATTACAACTGCTGCTGAAAGCCACATGTTAAGCTCTGTGTGCTAATGAAAACCCTGAGCCACAAATGCAGCTTTTTAGCCATTCCACCTTAAAAGCTGCAGAAGCTTCAGGTGCCAGAAAGCAACTGTGGCACTAATTTAAGGTGGAATTTAATCTTTATGCCAGAAAATAAGCACACAGCAAAGGTTTTGTGTTTGTTTATTTCTTTAAAAGTATATGATAAATCAATTTATCCTATTCAGATCCAGCAAACACATGAACTAACTAACTCATGCAAAGAATGGCCATCATTAAAAAATATGTAACATATAAAAAATTAAATCCTTTAATTTGATCTATAATTGGCCTATTGTTTTGTTTGTTCCTAATGCCCCAGTGAAGCTGTATTATCGTTCACTCTAGGCATATGCTGTCGTGTTGTTCACTTTATGGCTGAGTTTCTGAAACATAAAAAATGTGGCCTACTCTGGGAAATCCTGCCTAATGAGGTACTTCCATCCTGTTGTTTAAAGGCAATTGATGTATCCATTGTCGACACATCCACTGCTGTCTTGCATTATCTAAAATCCCATGTGTCTCACCAATGTACTCAGAAGAATATAAGGCAGAAGTAACCAGCACAGTGGAGAAGAAAGAGCAGATTGTGTACAGATTAAATTTTATGACTAATTAATTATTTTTTTCTGGTTTATCTGTACTTTTTATAAAGCTTTAAAAGCTTGTTATAAAACTATGTAAATGAATGGGCTAAATTGCCATTTTTTCTTTATTTAATAAAGATGGTAAGTAATTATTTTCCTTGCCATGTTTTTCACAAAAATGGTTCAATAGTAATTTTACTTCTACAGTTTATTTGATATATTGAAGCATTCAGCTACGTCAAATCTTAATGACATTTACTCAACTAACTTAACTAACATTTACATGAAAAGGAGCTCAGTTAGCACTTCAGTAATAATGAGCAATATTTAACACCAGAAGTCAATGTAATGTAGTATTAGTGATTTGTAATAAATTTACTGATGTGTGTAACATTTGTTATTTAATTTCTCATCTCATCTTGACAAAATAGGGCGAATGGAATAAACTGAATGTCACAAATGAGTGTTAGCATAAAGGAACTCTGGTACCTAATGAAGACTCAGAACCCTCAGTAATTAAAATGACACACACTAAGCAGATTTTCTATCTCAGTGCAGAGGGAAAATGTTCAATATGAGCTTGATTTCTTATCTACCAAACCCAATTACTGGAGAGGGAGGTTAGCTTGCTTTGTTCTGTACAGAATTAAAGCAAGGGCATTTTCTTTTAGCACACAATGACATGTCTTGAAAATGTTTAAGCTCTTTTGCATCTTCCATCCAAGTGTGTGGACAGCAGAATATTTGCAAGGCTTCCCATGAAGAACAATAATATTCTGCAGATGTCTATATTATGTTAACTGAATATCACTGCAGTATTTCCCACCAAAGATTAAAAATGCAAGCCTTTATGGTGGTTTCAGAACAATACTAGCTTACTCTAGTGAAAGGGACCTTAAATAATCACTATGCACCATGCATCACTATCAATTTCCTAACCTCAGTGCTGGCCTGTGTGACATGCACAGCTTTCAGTAATCTTGCCCTGGCACACTTAAAAATGACATATTATACTCCTTTCCCAAAAGCTAAGATCCCTGGGGTCTTAATGAAATATGTATGACATGCCTTTGGTTAAAAAAGCCTATTGAAAAGATCAAGCACCACTGCACTTGTGTCTAAACCAGACCTGTTTAATAAAACTGGTTTAGACTGTTTTATTATTATGCCACTACACGCTTTGCATGGTGGGTACAGTTAGAGATACTCACATACCCACCACCATGACCTAGGCCATTAAAAGGGAGCAACTTTGAACAAGCAAAAAATAATTAAAATAAAAGAATCAAAATGACACTTTTTTCCTATGTAATTCAAGTAAAACACTAATGAATGATGGCTCTTCACGATACATCAGCATTACCTTTGCTGGCCAAAGTCTTCAAAATGACAGCAAAAGAAACATGAACAGGAACTGAGAAGGACTGCAAACATCATACAGTATATATACGTCTTTGCTTTGATGTAATGGTTGCAGGGTGGAGATTCTTGGATAGAGGTAGTGTAATTCTAATGTGTCCCCAGTGAAAAGAATGAAAAGCCAAATCTGAAAGGAATAAAGCACATTCTCATATAGATGCTGAGATACAGGTGCATGCCTTCATAACCTCAAGGCTGGATTATTGCAAAGCGCTTCTGGCTGGTAGTTCAGGCAAATCCTTGCATAAGCTCCATTTATTCCAAAATGCAGCTGCTAGAGTGTCACCAGAGCAAGGAAATTTGAACACATTAGTCTCTCGTCCCTTCATTGGCTACCTATTAAATTCTGCATTGATTATAAAATACTCCTTCTGACAGATACTCAATGGTTTAGCCCCACAGTATCTTCTTAAACTCTACAACCTGTCACTTACACTTCCTTCACAAGATGCTGACTTACTAGCAATTCCTAGCAAGAAAAAACACCACAGGGTGACGAGCATTCTTTTATAAAGTGCTCCAACTCTGGAATAACCTTCCAGTTACTGTTCAGGACTCAGAAACACTCTCTGTCTTCAAATCTTGATTGAAAACCTTTCTCTTCAGGCAGGCGTTTGGTTAACCCCTTCTTTACAGACTGTCTTTCTGCTGTTGCTCTGTGCTACACTGATTACCGGTACAGGTTTCTGTTCACTACTACAGTCCCTTACTCTGATGCTGTCCTCATTGGGATCCTTGCATTGTCTCACTCATCCCACATCAGAGATTTCACTGCCAGCTTATGACTGTTTAACCTGCATGGACTTCCATATTAACACTGAGCTTGCATCCTACGCTTATTCACATTCTCTCATAACTCATTCCCGCCCATGCATGACATGCTCACACTGTTACTGTTAGCTATAGGTCTTTATTATTTTTCTCCTTTTCATGCTTTATGTCTGTGCTATCTGGTGTCTACCAGAGGAGGATGGGTTCCCCTTTTGAGCTTTGTTTCCTTCCACGGTTTCTTCCTCCTAGCCTGAGGGAGTTTTTCCTTGCCACTGTTGTACACTGGCTTGTTCATTTCTGTAAAGCTGCTCTGTGACAATGCCTTAGTTGTAAAAAGTGCTATATAAATAAACTTTGATTGATTGAATATAAGGCAGTCCCAAAACCCAAATACAATCTGTACACAAACACTGAAATGTGAGTTTTCACAATATGTCCCCTTTAACAAACTAACAATACTTTCACGATTCCTAAGCCTGGCAAGCCCACCATGCTACACCAATAAGAATAATTGGGCAACACTTCAGTCACAATATTTGTTAATCGTGTAAAAAAAATTCACATGCAGCAACCAAATGTAATGAATATAGATCGGATATAGAGTTGGACCACCGTATACACTCAGTGCATGCAATGTGAAGGGCCATGCAAATTGCCTTGAGTTAGAGCGAGTGTCTCATATTAATCTTAAGATGAAGCGAAACTATCCTTCAGTAAATTAATTCTCCAGCTTGACTCGAAGCTGTAAGCTGGGGAAGAAACAGCTAAGTTGGCTTCTTCTTCCTCTTTTCCACCATTAATGCTGCAACTGTTAAAGAATTATTGTTGGCTCCTTGTTTGCCAGCTGCTTATATGATTTTTCCATTCCACCCTTAAAAGTGAAGTTAATATGTGCTACATCTTGGTTTCTTACTGTTATATTTATTCCACCTTTACATTCTGCATCTACATTATTAAATGCATTCATATTCATGTGAAACTTGAATACAAAATGAAACTCAGTAGTAAAAATACAGAAGCCCCTGTGAGAACCAGTATAGAGACAGTATGTGGATGTCATGGGTTATTGCACTCTATATACTATATATTATACACTCTATACTACATACAGTATCTCACAAAAGTGAGTACACCCCTCACATTTCTGCAAATATTTTATTTATAATATTTTATACAGCAGTGCAGATTTACTGCCTTCTAAGGAAAAAAAAAAACACCCACACACACACACAGCCATTAATGTCTAAATAGTTGGCAACACAAGCAATTAAACCTCACAGTGAACATGTCCAAACTGTGACCAATTGTACAATTGTGCCTCCCTGGTGTCACATGACTCATTAGAGTTACAAGGTTTCAGGTGTGAATTGGGAGCAGGTCTGTTAATTGTGGTGCTTTGGCTACAGTTCTCTCAATTCTACTGGATATTCAACCTCCGCCCTCATGACAAATAACTCTCTAAGGATGTGAGAAATATAGTTATTGTTCCACGCAAAGATGGTCTAGGCTACAACAAGATTACTAATGCCCTGAAACTGAGCTACAGTACAGTGGCCATGGTAAGACAGTGGGTTGGGTTCTACTCTGAACTGGCCTTGCCAGAGTTGACCAAAGAAGTTGAGTCCAGGTGGTCAGCGTTGTATCCAGAGATGGGCTTCAAAAATGAGAGGCATGAGTGCTACCAGCATTGCTGCAGAGGTTGAGGAAGTGGGAGGTCAGCCTATCTGTGCTTAGACCTTATGCCACTGCATCACCTCTGCCTGCATGGCTGTTTTCCCAGAAGGAAACCTCTTCTGATGCACAATAAAGCTCACAAACAGTTTACTAAAGACAAGCAGTCCAAGAGCATGGATTACTGGAACCATGTCCTGTTGTCTAACAAGACCAAAACAAATTTGTTTTCCTCAGATGGTGTCCAGCATGTGTGGCGGCGCCCTGGTGAGGAGTACCAAAATAAATATGTCTTGCCTACATTCATGCATGTATGATCCCCTCCCTTTGGAAACTAGGCCACATGGAGTTTTCCAACATGATAATCACCTCAAATACACCTGCAATGGACTGGTGATGGACTGGTCAAGTATGTCTCCAGGCCAAAACCCAATTGAGCACCTGTGGGACACCTGTGGAGGATTGAAAGGTCTCCATCATCCACCAGCTCTGTGTTGTCATCAGGGAGTAATGGAAGAGGATTTTATATGTAGATAATATTGGTGGTCACATAAAATATTGACAATGTGGGCATCAGTTAGACATCAGTTGTGTTGCCAGCTATTTGGACATTAATTGCTGTGTGTTGAGTTATTTTCAGAAGACAGTAAATATATACTGCTAGACAATCTGACTACTATAAGTTAAATCCAAGTGTAATTTCTATAGTGTTGTGTGTATTCACTTTTGTGAGATACTGTACATTTTAAACAAGGCAAGACATTTGGACTTGAACAGTATAACTTTCCATATTATTTATATATTTTTCATTAATCAAAAAATGCTGTGTCGGGTGCAACTGTCAAAAAGCTCATATTTTTGCTTACAGAGTTCAGATGAAATGATCATTAGCTAATAATGCCCCTGGAATGGAAGAAACTCTACTGAAACAGTTCTACATTTAATTAATCACAATAATCCATACGCTCCATAGAGCTGGGTGTTATGGAAGAGCCACAAAAAACCAGGTAAAAAAAGTTTATCTAAAGGCATGTGGGAGAAATGAAGGAAGATGTTCTGATCAGATGAGACCAACATTTAACTTTTCAGACACCAAGGAAAAGGGTGTAAAACCAACACATCTCATCACCCCAAGAGCACTATCCCCACAGTGAACCATGGTGATGGCAGCATGATACTGTGGGGATATTTTTCAGCAGCAGGGGCTGGGAAATGGTCCAAGCTGAGAGGAAGATGGGTGGTGCTAAATACAAAGATATTCTTGAGCAAAACATGTTTCTGTTTGTCAGTGATTTGAGCCTGGGACACAGGTTCACATTCCAACAGGACAATGAGCCAAAGCAAACTACTAAAGCAACACTCAAGTGGTTTAACAGGAAACATGTAAATGGATGAATGGCCTCATCAAAGCCCAGACCTTAATCAAATTGAGAATCTGTAGTCAGACTTCAAGATTGAGGAAACCATTTAACATGAAGGAAGCAGAAACAGTTGAAAGATGTGGCAGCTCATAGAGACTTATCCAAAGCGACTTGCAACTGTAATAGCTGCAAAAGGAGCCTCTACAAAGTCCTGACTTTAGGTGGGTGAATAGTTATGCACACTGAAGTTTTCAGTTAATTTGTCCTATGTGTTTTGTTTCTCTGTATAAAATAAATCAAATGTTCTATAAATGACTGGATGCAAACTCTCAAGGTGCATAGACAATAAGTACAATAGGCAATAAATACAATAAATACAAATATATGCATATAAATGCATAAAAAGTATGCAGAACCACTGCCCCGCTAGTTTAAATTCCTTCACCACACAAAAGCAATAAGAATCTTCAGACAAAACATTATATTCACCTACCTCAGTTGGATGAATAGGATGATAAAAACATCTATCAGATGACGAAAATGTGAATAGTCTTGTTAGAGGTGATGATTGGTCAGCTCAGAATCATTTTACTGTCACAAACCTGCCTACCAGCTGATTATCCCAAGGCTTCAATGTGTCTGGAGGTCTTTTGAAAATGCTGAAACACGTCAACTTGTGTTAATTTGTGGATGTGAGCATGAGCTGCTACCTTTTTGAAGGATTAATAACTTATTTCCAACAAACTCTCACAGTTTGTTGTTCTAAGAGTAATAACCAAACCAGCTGATGATGTGATTGTCATTAGGCCTCAGGGCCTTCAGAGAAACAAGTTCAAAAAGAAAATAAACAGTATATCTCAGCAAAATTCTTCTGTCAATTCATGAAAGCTCGTGAGAGAACCATGTTTGCTGTGAATGTTGCTGGGTTATTTGTCACTCTTTCAACTGTAGTGTAATCTTCTATTAGGAACACCAAACAGCTGTTGAGGCACGCTGAACTCACACAGCAGTGACAGCAGGTACAAGGTAGCTGTCATGAGTTATAATGCTGATGACATACTGCTCAATATGCGAATATAACATCCCAAAGAGGTTGGCTGTTAAGCTGGAGACCAAAAACAAACAATTAATTTGTCACAGGGGGATTTAATACACAGGATTTGACAGGTTTAAAATTAAACTATTAAAATGTAATTAAAAATGGATGCTTTCAGCTTTAATTCAAAAACTCTGCATTAAGATTGAAAAAGAACATTTTTCATAGTCCATTTTTTGGCTTAAATGTCAGACAGTTAACTGATAAGCACTTTCCCTCATCAAAGTAATGGATGCTGAAGAGAAAGAGCACAAATGTGTGGAGTCGCACATTCTTAAAAAGAAAGGATGCACTGGTAAACTCAGCAAAACAGAGTGTATTTATAATTTCCAGTTAGGAAAACTGTCTAAAACCCACCAATACTAATGAAAACCTGGGTGCAATTGTAGCAGTTTGTGGCTTGTTAATTTTTGTTATATGCCCAAACATAAATGATGAAACAAAACATAATGTAATACCTTCAGAATGTTGTTTAGATTTATTTAGCACATTGTGTAGATTTGTATAAATTATTTAAAAAGTGAGTCAAAAAGCAAACTAAACTTAAACTGGATTAAAAAGTTTTCCAGCTTCATTTGGATTTGGAAATGAAGTTGGAAAGGGGTTGTTCTGTTTTGGGGGATAAAATGTGAACTTTAAATTGAGAACAGAAACTGTCCATGTGCTGAACTGTTTTAAAATTATTTGGTAAATGCATTGAATTTGGACTTAAATTAACCTGCACCATCACAGACAGCAGAAATTTCACACTGGACTTCAGACACCTTGGACGTTGTGCCTTTACACTCTTCCTCCAGACTCCAGGAGCTTGAGTTGAGACTCTATGACTCTTGATTTCAAAAAGGAATGCAAAATGTCCTCTGAAAAGACAACTTTGGATAACTGGGCAACTGTCCAGTTCTTTTTCTCCGTAAGATGCTTCTGACGTCTCTGGTTCAAGAGACCTCCTTATCCTTGAAAACCCCAAATGAATCCAATTTTCTTGACAATCCTCTGAAGACTGTGGTCATCACTGCAATGTTACCTTGGAAGCAAATAATGATTCTGTGTCTCCTCTCCTGTAAAATTGCAAAGTCACCACAAAAAGCCAGCTGAAAATAAACCAAAAACATCCATCCATTTTTATTATTAAAATATGAAAACATAATAATAACATTTCAATCTGCCCTCAAATAAATACTTATTTAAGTATTCATGGAAAATGATCAGATCCTCAATCAGATCCTCAAGGTGCCATCACTCAACAACTCACTGCTGAGTATCTCAGCATGTCACAGTGCTTCTGCATACCGCTATTACTATGGTAAATTGAATTCATATTGAAGACATATTGTGATGAACCTCAGGTCCTTGACATATGTGTGCAGCATGTGTACTGTATCTTCATGTGTACTGTATCTTCATGTGTACTGTATCTTCATGTGTACTGTATTGTTACTATTAGATTATTGTAAACCATCCTTGTGCAGAGTACAGGTACAGAGACAATAAAATGCAGTTATCATCTAACCAGAAGCGCAATAAAAAGTATTATTTACATATGATTACAAGTGCAGTAGTATCCATGCAGGTATGAATGAAGTACATTTTTATGAATTTATACAATAATGGCCCACAGGTTGAGAGCCCCTAACTTTATCTACTCTGCAGAAATCTGCAGAATTTTTCCTGGTTCTCCTGGCCAGTCCACCACTGCTGCTATGTTTAGATATGTAGAGATTTCCCCAAACCGACTGAATTCATTCCGATTCTAAATTCAGACCAAGGTGTTAATAGACACATTATGCTCAATAATCTGATGAAAACCTGTGTTTTCATGATGAACTCGTGTACCACTGTTCAGGCAGGCCGTCAGCAAACCCAACGTCCAGGACTTGTTGGTCTGTGGAGTCCATCTCCCATGAATTCATCCATAATTTGGTAAAATGGAAATGTAGACAGATCAGAACCACTTTTAGCGTTCTGGCTCTTTGCTTTGTAATAAATGGGCTTTAGAAACTTCTGTCTGTTCTTAATTTCCTGGCTCAAATTTTCTGAACACTTTGTTACTGTGCGATCTTTTTGTGGTGGTCCATTCTGCAAACAATATAAAGTTCCCAGCCTAAACTTCGTCTCCTCCACAGATCAGTTTTTCACTCCTACTATGTAGACGTTCCTAAACATCTGCACATACACAGAATAAACTTGAACTTTCCAAGTGGGAAAACATTTATGGCATTTAGCTGATCCAGAGCGATTTACGAGGTTGTCACATTACAGAGGTGGGCCACAGCAGTGTTGGGAGTCTTGCCCAAGGACTCTGATTGGTGTACCACAGCATAGTTGCCCAGACTGGGAATTGAACCCCAGTGTCCCACATGGGTGGTGGCTTCCTGGTGGTGTTACCTGTTGTACCAGATCAACAGGTACAGAATCGGATACAGATGCTTACATGGATGTTATTCTGGATTCGTCTAAACCTTTAATCTTGCAGAAATTGTAATTAGAATAGCCTCTGTCGGATTTAGTTGTAAGGCAGTTATGGATCTGGATACTAGAGGTGGGCAGACTGATCCAAATATTGATAATATCGATAGTATTGATATTGATCAATACTTGTGTAAAAAGATCAATACTCAAGCTTTTTTTCTCTCGCATGCATTGACTGCTGCACATGCACATTCATCAAAGTCTACTCCACCCCTCTTCCCCCAGTATTGGTATCGGTATCGATATCGGCGATACTGGCCCTGGATTTATTTGGTATCATATCGAATCGTATCGGCCACCTCTACTGGATACGAAATCTTTCCGTCGGGCGCTGAGTTTGGCTCCGCCCCATGCTCCAGGATTGGATAACGGTCGATTAATCAGCGGACTTCATCTGACTACGACTGTGTAGCCAATCATAGCGCAGGGGGCGGGGCTCTCCGGAATACGGGCGTGGAAAGAAGGGGCCGCGCGCGCGCGCCGAGCTGCTCGCGGCGGTTCCAACCACCTTTAACTGTCTACCGCATTGAGGAGCTGAGCTGTTAACGGTCCACTAACCGGCGGGTACAGAGCGCGGCGTCGCGGGAAACACCCGGAGCGAGGCGAGGCGAGGCGAGGCCAGGCGGCCGGGAAGCGGAGGGGATGTAGAGCCGCGAAGGAGGCTGGAGAGCAGGGTCAGCGACGGTGCCGATTCCGTCTCATCATGTAAGAGCAGAACCCGTTTGCAGCGCACTGATGGGAGAGCTGGACGCGTTTATCCGCCGTCATTTGCCAGTCAGCGTCGGAGAGGGCTCGAGCGGCTGTCCACACTGTCCACAGTGGGAGTTAAAGCCTGACATGGGCTGAAACGCTCCAAACAAACATCCGAGACGGAATAAATAAATCAACCCTCAGAAAACAACAGCAGATCACCACCTGTTACCAGACGAGGTAAGCAGTGCCTCCAGAGCACAGCTCCGGCTCCGATCTCAGACCTGGCATCAGAAACTGCACTTGCATGTGTGGCTGATTTGGGCTCCAACAGGGCATGTAATTATATCCGAATCTAATCTTCTGGAAAAGTGCTCCTGTAGAAGGATGTAGGAGCTGAAGCTTCCCCACACCAACCCTGGAGATCTGAGTGCTGTGTCTCAATGAGCTTAGATCTGCTCACCATTGAACATCAGCTGGAGCCCAGGCAGGGCTGGCCAACAGCCTCTCTTTACCCCTCTAATAGTGATCCAGTGTAGTGATGGAATAGAGCAGTGCAGTAGTCATCACACACATTACACACACAACAAGGCCTGTCTGCCTGCCCTTGGTACCACAGGTAGGTTTATAAGTGGCATTTCTGATTGTCTCTTTGTCTTAGAATGAAAGGAAATGCAATGATGGAGACATGGTTTTATGTAATAGGATGCCAATTAGGCCTGCACTCTGTAAATGTAGACTAATGAAATAATCTGTCCACAGCAATAGGCCAGGATCACTGACTACAGTGTGTGTGTGTGTGTGTGTGTGTGTGTGTGTGCGTGTGTGCGTTTGGAAGGCGAGTCAGGGGGCTCCACGCCTGTGGGGCTGTGCTTCATCATGTGAAGTCCATTGACAGTCATGCCAATGACCCAGCCTGTCTCTGCATGCCTGTCACTCAGCAGTGAACGGATGAGACAGAGGTGGGTCTGGAGGAAGAGGTCTGATCTTCCATCGTCTCCCTTATGACGGTGTGATCGGATTGAGGAACTGGAAAGGCAAAGTTGAGCCCAGCCTCCTCTCTCTAAAATACACTGAGAGATGCAGCCTTGTGTGTCCTGGATACTGGTGATTCACCTTAAAGCAACATCCCACTGTTTGTGCATGTTGTCTTCGTTCATGGTGAAACAGAGGCTAGAGGCGCTGCACAAGATGCAAGGCAGGCTTTCAGGATTCATAATGTGTTCTTTGGACTTGAAATAAAGGACGCATGAAGCATATCTGCACACAGTTGTCTTTAAAAACTGCCCTAAACCAGCAGATGTTTAATTTAGCACAATGGTGTCTTGCAGCAAACTGGAAATTCCTTTATATGGTTTATCTCTCTATTGTAGCTTAGAAATAAGTATCCGTGAATCCACAAATAATATTTCCTATTTGACTAGAAGAGCCAAAATAGACCACCTAAATATACTTGAAAATAAGAGCCATAATCAGAATCTGCATTATGGGATAAATCTGCACTTCTGTAGACCCTAAGAAGGAACTCAGAACTCCCCTATATTCATTCATCTTCATTTATTCTGGAGCTGTACAGAATGATTCTTCTCCCAAATGTTTACTACAAATGTGGATACTTATCCACAACCTGTTAAAAAGCTTATTGCTGTTATAATAATGAATAATGAACATGTGTGACAACCATTTGTTTAAGAAAAAAATCATTTATTTACATTTTGTGGTTAGATAGGTCTGTCCTATCTGTTAGTGTATGAAGTGAGCAAGAATCGCAAGTAATGTACCATGTAAAATTTCACACGGTGAGTTCCTTTTCCCCTCTCCTAATGAGTTCACTCAATTATTCACCTCCCAGATGGTGGGATGGCAAACGTCAGTGCCGCACAGCTCAGCTGGAAGCCAGTGTTAAGGTCAGGTGAGCACTGGGCACAGGTCAGGTCTGCAGTGAACAGACCAAGTATTTTACTGTCTCCTGGTTGCCCAGCGGCATTAGTAGCATTGTGTTTTAAGCACACTGTACTCAAATGTGCACACACACCGTATAATGTAACAGAACAGATGGAGAAGCTTTGGAACTGCATTTAGAGGTGGGTAGTATTATGAAATGTTATAAATGACATCATGAGGCCTTTTCTAAGCACTGAAGAGTATTTGCAGGGCTCTGACCTTTCATTACCAAATGAGCATAGACTTAGTGCAGTGGAGTATCAAAAAGATCAAATAAGAACCAGCATAGGTTTAATTATATTTAAAATAAAATTGATCTACTGGATCATTATGATGGTTCCAACTCATGATACTTTAGACCAAGAAACTAATATGACGCATATTATAATATGTCTTTGCCCACCATTAGTACCACACAATATACAGTCATGTACAAGTTAGGTCACCTCACCAACACCTTTGACTGTCAAAAAATCATCTGGACATTTGATTTTAATTTTAACAATATTGGTGGATACAGATAAAATATTTTATATTATTAGAAATCTAATTTATTGGGAATAAAATATTAGGACACCTCCACATTTATTACTACTAAAAATGCTTAAATTTGAATCAGGTGCACCACACCAGCTGCAAATGTTTGGAAATTTGTTAGTGAGATATGTTGGTGGAGGTTGTGCTATTTAAACCTCAGACATTAGTTTGGATTAGTCTTGAATTTTTAAGTGAGTGGTGTCCCCATAGCAAGCTCCAAAGATCTCTCTGAGGCTTTCAGAAGAAATGTTGTAGTTGCATATGAGACTGGGAAGGGATTAAAAAGATCTCCGAACAATTAGAAATCAGAAAAATACAATATAGAGAAGTAGCATAGGAAATTCTAATGTCCATATAAAAATTTAAATGTCAATATAATGTAAAACAAGTGCAAAAATGGCCAGGTCATGCCATCCTAGCAAGTTCAATCCAAGAGCAAGATGAAAGTGAAGCATTTACAATCAGAGAGAGACCAAACAAGTTAGATTTTTATGCGAGATGTGCAAAGAGGACAGCCTTGCTGTAAAAAAAAAAAATGGACAAGACTAAACAGATTGAACTGTAATGCATGGAGTTGGGGATGACTTGACACTGAAACATCACATAGCTGAAAGAATTCTGCATGGAGGAGTGGGAAAATCTTTCAGGCAATGTCAGAGATAGAAACCATCTGATTGACAGAAGAAAATACCAGCTATTAAGGCAGGTGTCTTTTAATTACATTTAGCAAATTATTGTTAAAAGACATTTTTAGTTGTATGTGTTTAATTTTGTCACACCCGTTTCTCTGTATCCGTTTTGTGTAGTTAGTTTAAAAGTGTAAGAAAAAGTTCTTGGGGTGTCTTAACTTTTTCACATGGCTATAACTCCTGGAGCTGCTTGATATCTGAAACATTAACTGCGTGATGTAGACCACAAAAATAATAAAACAGAACCATATTTGGCCTTTTTGTTTTTTCCTGTCATAGAGTCATAGTGCATGGCATTGATTTAGGATCCCAGCTGTGCCACATGCAGGCTGAGGACTGAATGCACCTGAATTTATATATACAGTTGTGCTCAAATGTTTACATACCCTGGCAGAATTTTTGCTTTCTTGGCCTTTTTTCAGAGAATATGAATAATGACACAAACTTTTTTCCACTCATGGTTAGTGTTTGGCTGCAGAATCCATTTATTGTAAAACGACTGTGTTTTCTCTGACAACCAAAAACATCTAAATGACCCTGATCAAAAGTTTACATACCCCAGTTCTTAATACTGTGTATTGCCCCCTCTAACATCAATGACAGCTTGAAGTCTTGTGGTAGTTGTGGATGAGGCTCTTTATTTTCTCAGATGGTAAAGCTGCTCATTCTTCTTGGCAAAATGCCTCCAGTTCCTGTAAATTCCTGGGCTGTCTTGCATGAACTGCATGCTTGAGATCTTTCCAGAGTGGCTCAATGATATTGAGGTCAGGAGACTGAGATGGCCTCTCCAGAACCTTCACTTTGTTCTGTTGTAGCCAATGACAGGTCGACTTGGCTTTGTGTTTTGGGTTGTGGTCATGTTAGAACGTCCAATTACGTCCCATGCGCAGCTTCCAGCCTCCAGTATTTGCTGATAACCTGCTGCATTCATCTTTCCTTCAACATTGACCAAGTTTCCTGTGCTTTTGTCTCACACATCCCCAAAACATCAGCGATCCACCTCCGTGCTTTACAGTAGGAATGGTGTTCCTTTCATCATAGGCCTTGTTGACGCCTCTCCAAATGTAACGTTTATGGTTGTGGCCAAAAAGTTTGATTTTGGTCTCATCACTCAAATGACCTTGTTCCAGAAGTTTTGAGGCTTGTCTCTGTGCTGTTTGGTGAGATACTTTGTGGCATTTGCACAGTAATGGCTTTCTTCTGGCGATTCGACCATGCAGCCCATTTTTCTTCAAGTGCTTCCTTATTGTGCATCTTGAAAAACCACATCACTAGTTTTCAGAGAGTCCTGTATTTCAGCTGATGTTATTTGTGGGTTTTTCTTTGCATCCCGAACAATTTTCCTTCCGGTTGTGGCCAAAATCTTTGATGGCCAATCTGACTGTTGTTTGGTATTTACAGAGTCCCTGATTTTCCATTTGTTAATGACAGTCTGAACACTGTGACTGACATTATCAATTCCTTGAATATCTTTTTGTATCCCTTTCCTGTTTTATACAGTTCAACTACCTTTTCTGTAGATCTGTTGACAGTTCTTTTGCTTTCCCCATGACTCACAATCCAGAAATGTCAGTAACTGGATGAAAGATGCAAGAGTCTGTCTGGATCCCAGAAACTCTCAGCTTTTATGCACACACACTGATTACAAGCAAATAGGTCACAGGTGATGATGTTCCCTTTAGTAGCCATTCAATCCCATTTGTGTCAACTTCTGTGCATGTTGTCAGGCCAAAATCACCAGGGTATGTAAACTTGATCAGGGTCATTTGGATGTTTTTGGTTGTTGTCATGATTTAAAAAGTGAAAACAGTCATTTTACAATAAATGGCTTCAGCCAACCACTAACCATGAGTGAAAAAAATGTTCTGGTATTATCTTTCATATTCTCTGAAAAAAGAAAGCAAAAATTCTGCCTGGGTATGTAAACTTTTGAGCACAACTGTATATATACACATACATACGTTGAGGCCGATCCCTTCTTTTGTTTTATCCTTTTGTGGGATTGTAGACTGAAACCATTTGGGTTTGACATTAGAAGATGAATATGAGACCAGATCTACATTTCAACTTTTATTTCCAGGTATTTAAATCTGGATCTGATACACAGTTCAGAACATAAAGATTAGTGTTATATATCTCCAAAAGTATTGGAACAAGAAAAATGGGTGGGTTCATGTATCATATATGGGTGGGTTCATGTATCATATATATATATATATATATATATTTATATAGATGCAGTGCATCTGGAAAGTATTCACAGCTCTTCACTCTTTGTACATGTTACATCCTTATTCCAAAATTGATTAAATCATTTTTTCACACAATAGAAAGTGAGAATGTTTTGATGTATTTGCAAATTTATTAAAAATGAAACCCAAAAATATAACGTACATAAATATTCACAGCTCACGTACAGCTTGTTTCCTGACCATCCTGATCATCCTTCAAATCTTTCTACAGCTTAATTGGAGTACACCTCTGGTAAATTCAGTTGCATGGACATTTTGAAAGGCACACACCCGTGTGTGTGTGTGTGTGTGTGTGTGTGTGTGTGTGTGTGTGTGTGTGTGTGTGTATCACACTCTATCAGAGCTCCAACGTTGCTCTGTGGAGAGAGGAGAAACACCTAGAAGGACTCCACCAATCAGGCCTGTATGGTAGAGAGGCTGATAGACAGACGCCACTCCTCAAACTCACATGACAGCCTGTCTGGAGTTTGCCACTATGAGAAATTGAAGATTGAACTTTTTGGAATGAATGCCAAGCATCATGTCTAGAGGAACCAGGCTCTGTCCATCACCTAGCAATACCATTCCTACAGTGAAGCATGGTGGTGGCAGCATCATACGGTGGGGATGTTTTTCTGCAGCAGGAACTGGGAGACTAGTCAGGGTTGAGGGAAAGATGACTGCAGTGATGCACAGACATATCCTTGATGATAACCTGCTCCAGAGTTCTCTGGACCCGGGACATGTGCCAAGCTTGTAGAATCATACTCAAAAAGCCTTGAAGCTTGAACAAAGTATTGAGTAAAGCTGTGAACATGTATGTACATGTTATATTTTTGTGTTTTTGTATTTTTGTGCATTTTTAATAAATTTACAAAGATTAAAAATAAATGTTCTCACTTTGTCATCTAAGGAGATTGCGTAAAATTTTGAGGGGGAAAAATCAATTTTGGTAATAAGGCTGAAACAAAATGTGCAAAAAGTGAAGCAAAAGTGAAGCTTTTTTTTTTTTTTCCTGAAGATGGCTTATAGCGCATGAAAATCAAGAATCTCACATTATTACAATATTTAAAGAGTATAAAATGACTTATTTAAATTGATTAATGAATGAATTGATTTTTTGAGGTGTGTGTGTGTGTGTGTGTGTGTGTGTGTGTGTGTGTGTGTGTGTGTGTGTGTGTGTGTGTGTGTGTGTGTACATGTGCGAGCGATTGCTTGAAACTTCTGTATATGATTGCACTCTTTTGTGGGTTTATGAACATTAGTAATCTACAGTTTGTCTGATATAGTTAGTTGGCTTTGCAGTAACACTGGCTTTGTCTTCCAATAAGAGTTAGGGTTATTCAGTGTGGCAGCTGCCATACTGCCAGTGATTGTTCTGTAACTTTGCTCTGCGTACATTCATCCAAGACACAAACTTGAATCTATATAAATATTCATAAGGATGCTCATCAAAGACAGGCATTTCCCACCTCACTGCTTCTCATTATGTCTTGCTAATATGTGCCAGTTATTCTCTTGTCAACACAACTCAATTTATTCCATTTTTAATGGTGTCCTCATTTAACACTGGGCGTTGAGAGTGCTAGCCTGTAAGCAGCAAACAAATCAGAATTTAGCCTCACTGTGATTTTTTTTTTTTTTTTTTGCAGTGCCACTTGGTTCAGTGTCCTGTTCCCAGCTATCAGTAGTAATTATCCGCCTTCATTGGCATAATGGGGCTCAGTGGGTGAGACGCTTAGGTTTGATTTGCTCTGGCATCTCCCAGGTATTTCCAAACCTTTCCATTTGAAAAGCTATCCATCACTACACAATATGTCAGGCCTCAAGTCATAAATGTGCCAGTCACTTATTTACTTTTGCACTCCTCTGTTAATGCTGTTAAGTAGCCTGGATCCCATTTATGACATTGGTGTGGGCCACCAGGAATTTCTCACATATGTCCTAATGAGGAGTGGAGTATAGATATTGGCTTGATTTGCCTGGATCCTTTTGGCAATGAAATGTCTCTGTTTGATAATGATGTGAAAGGACTGAAATTGGGTAAATAATCTGATGAATGTGCAGTGACAGGTCACTCTTGTCACATTAGTAATTGTAAGCTGTGTAAGACATGATTGGTTGGGTAAAACATGGTTTGAGGAGCGCTGTCTTCATAATGGATGTACTTAACTTATATTTTCGACTTATAACAGTTGACACGAGTGGTTGGGAGTTTATAATCACCCATTTTTAGATGATGGCAAGTTACCATTGGACCCCATTGATAAATATTGTCTTAAATTTGTTCTTGAGAAAAGTCCTAATAAAAAGTATGAACTGCAGAATTGTTCACAGCTAAACACTTATAATGATGGATCCTCTTATAAATTGCAATGAAAACATTGACGAATGTCAGAATTTTTCTGAAGACTGCTGTATGTTTGACAAAAGATAGATGAATGAGGCCCATTAATCTTTCGGAATGGTCATCTCAAAGTCCTGACCAGGAAAGTACACTGTTTGTCCAGATGTTTCATGGAAACCTCTTCTAATAAATGCATTCACTCATTCCTGATACAGTTGGTATAGTCCCTGTAGAGAAATATGGCTAATACAAAAGAACTATCTCTGGAGCAGATAAACATGAACCTAATGCCAGGCCTGGGCTGAGGGGTATAAAACCCCTAGCATTGAGCTGAGGAACACTGGAATTGGATGGTGCACCGTGAGTTGAGGAATTGTGATGAGGTGGGGAAGTGATCATCCCACATCCTGACATTATAAATGCTTCTGTTGCTGAATGCATTAAATCCTCACTGCAGTGCTCCAAAATATATAAAAAAACAGGTGATGCTGCTCTAAAAAAATAGTGTAAAATACTATTAGTAGTTATGGCATTTAGCAGATTTCACTGCACTGCTCTTAATCTAGTTAACTTGGTCTGCCTATGCTATGGTGATTGTAATAAAATATGGAGTCGGTGAATGTTCCTTATTTACTGACAAGACCCATATAGTGCTCCAAAAAGTATATTGTGGTGTGATTTATTACTATAATATATTTTATGTGGCATATTTCAGCTCTATCCTGTCTGTCAGTGGAAAAGGGCCAGTGTAGGACCATGACTGTAGCCTTATTATTTGGGTGGTGGACTTATTTTTAGCACAACAGTAAAACTGATGTGGTAGTGTTATTGTAATGTCTGTGGTGCTGGCACAAGTATATGAGGCACAATGGTGTTGCTGGGGGGTTTAAACACATCGCTGATACAGGGCAGAATGATGATAGTTACCGTGTGAAGACAAGCCACTATCTGCAATTCTATCTTTGCAAAGTGTGTGACAAGACGGACAAAATGGCCATTGTTCAAAAACCCCTGCAATATTGCTGTTATTGGTGTATGATGCCATGGCCATTTTGGTATCACTGGTGTGCTGAGAATAGTCTACCACCTAAAGTAATATCTGCTCAGTGGTCCTATTCCATCGGTTGATGAGGTGAAGAGAGGCTGCCATTGTAAACATCAGGGGTCACCAACCCTGCTCCTCAAGAGCTATGTTCCTGCAGACTTTAGATTCAAGCCTAATCCACCCACCTTATCGAATGAATTACTGCCTTCAGATGTTTATTAGCTAAATGGGCTGTTAGGTTTGGGATGGTAGATCTGTAAGTGCAGGGTTGTAAAGTTAGTAATTGTAAATCTAAGCTATATTATAGCACTTTCTAAAATGGCCAGTAAATGGTTTGATGTTGTATGTTTACATTTACATTTAAGGCATTTAGCAAATGTTCTTATCTAGAGCAACTTACAAGAGTGCTTTGCTGTTCACTCAGAGGATATCCTTAGCTAGTTAATAGAGGCTGGAATCCAGAGATTCATCAAGCTTAGATGCTGCCGAAAACAAATGTCAGATTGGAGACCTCCATACCAACAATATTCAGTGTAAATGTAAAGTTTGAATGTGATAAATATTCTTGAAAGAGATGGAATTTGAAGACAGCGAGTGACTCAGCTGTTCGGACCCCTAGGGGAAGTTCGTTCCACCATTTTGGTTCCAAGACAGAAAAGAGTCTGGATGCTTGTCATCCTTGGGTCTTGAGGGATGGTGGGTCAAGCTGAGCTGTACTTGATGCTCAAAGGGCTCTTGGTACAGATCACTGCCATCAAGTACGGAGGTGCTGGTCCATTTTTGACTTTGTAGGCCAGCATCAAGGTTTTGAATCTGATGCAGGCAGCTACAGGAAGCCAGTGAAGGAAAACACAACAGTGTATGTTCTTTTGTAATGTAAATTCAAATACATGTAGACTTTGTTATATATTCAGTTAATTTCCCAGTAGCAAAGAGAGGCACATGATACATATTTTGTTCACATCAGTATAAGCTATTTATATAACTGGATATAAACTGTAATTGAAACAGTATGGAATAGTGGGAATAATGAATAAAATGTAGGTCACCAATAGGCCCAAGAATGAGCCCAGAATAAGCATCCAGGGTTCCTACATTTGGGAATTATGTCCTTTTTCATAGTAAATAAATAGACAGGATGCAAACTGGCTGGTTTGCAGCAGTTTTACAGCTGAATGAAGAGTTGAAATTATTAAAAGTATTTTTAAGAGCTTGTTCAATAGTTGACTGAGTAGTATCTACTACGTTTACATGCACCTCAATAATCATCGGAATAGAATACGTCCATGTATACACTTCAACCGGAATAGAGTAAGTAGTCCATTCAGATCAGTTTTATCTGATTGAATGAGATGGGTAATCCTTTGAATTATCTGTTAAATAGAATAATAATAGCCATGTAAACACCTCTGTCCAATTACATTCCCAACCAGAATGTTTACGTACGTTTTGCGTTTGTGCATTTGCTTCTGCAAATTGTTTGGGTCCTGCAAATTTTAAAAGACCTAAAAAAAAGACCTACGTTTCTGTTTTCCAAAATTATGGGAGATTTAGCCCTTGATAGTGAATGAAAACTGTGTGGATATTGGGTTTGCTGACAACCTGTTGATGGTTTTAGATGGTTTATGCTGGTTAAAATGCTTTAATGGTGTTTAATGTGCTTGAAAAGCTGGTCCTCTAGACACAACGTATCCATTGAAGGGCAGTGAGCTGGTCTGAAGTGTCATGAGAAGTGTAATGTATGTTGCCTTTGATTGTGGTCATACTTGGTGATGCTGGTCAACCAGCTAGGCATGTTGGCCAATCAGTTTGGTCCAGCTTGTTCATAGTCGTGGTAAATGTTCGTCATTTTGGATTGGATTACTTGCAGTGTTGCATGGATGCAAACCATGTATTGTCAGTATCAGCAGGTGTTGTGGGACTTTTAGGAGTGGTCTCTTAATTCGTCGAGAGCTGTGTTTCTTTGGTCTGAATCATTGTGAGAACCACAGGAAATATAAGTCTCTTTATGTGTCTTGTAGGAGTGTGCTCACTCACCTGTTATAAAAAGAGCAGTGAATAAAGCTCAGGTCCATTGGGGAGTTGAGTAAGAGAATGCACCCGAGACAGTTGTGGTGAGATGAGTTGTGGTGAAGACGTTGTGTGTGTATATCTGCATGTCTCAGTATAATTTAAATTACCTAAAAGCCATAATGATGACTGTGGTGGTTTGCAAATAGCATATTACAAGAATCCAAGTCTCTCTGTATTTGACATGCATGCTGAGCTTCAGCCAAAACACCTGTGCAAGTTGGATCACTTTTTAAATGTAAAACATGCATACTTACACTACCTGGTGCCACAGATTTACACTTTGTAAATGTAGTTTTAGTGCTAAGAGATTTATTTCAGCTTTACATAATATGACAATCTCGTATCACATAACTGACGCTCGATAAGAAGCTCTTGCATTAACGTACTTGACTTTGTAGATGTGGTGCTTCATGATGGATGCATATTTATTAGAATTTAAGTTTATGGTTTGTGAGATGTTGGGTTGTGTTGTTGAATGGTTTTTTATGTAATGTGTATTCCCTTTAAATTCTTGATGAAGATTTTTGGCACACAAAGATTGAGTAATGCTTTCTCTATTCTTGGGTTGGACGATATGCTATTATTTATATCTATATCAAGATATAAACAGCAAAATATGGGTTGAGAGGATATGGTTTGCATTGAGTTGCTTTTAAAAGGTTTATAAATAACGTTCTTTTTCAAAGTTTGTCTGCTACCTCACTCTGCTCGACATTCTGCTCTCAGCTCCTCCTCTACTCTGCTCCCCTTCATTCCCTTAATCTGTATTCACACAAAGACTATGGAGGGGGCATAAGACAGAGCTCTGTCATGAAGATGACTTGGTGTGAATAAAGGTGAAATAGAGATCATATATCAGTATGTTTAAATATAGTTAGAGATAAAGACATGAAGGATTTCCTGTGGGTTCCTAATTTTGTTCACAGTGGGGTTTTTTTACATCATCTCAAATATTGTATCTCATTCTACTAAAATATATTGATATATGATGTTTGTTCATATCACCCAGTCTCAAGTTTTGACACTTGTGTCCTGAGAACCAATTCACTATAGTCAAACTTCAAGTAATGTACCAAAAAGTATACATTTTTGAATGCCAACAAAAAAACCCCACCAAGAATTAATTAATTCTTTAATTAATTAACATCAGATACAGCTCCGAAATTATTTCAGTGCAGCTAAACAAGAAATTAAAAAGACGTTGGTAGAAGAACCTAAAAGAATGATGTCTCTGTCTTGATGACTCCACTGGTTCAGGGGTTCTGTTCTTTGTCGTTTGATTCTTACCATCTGGGATTGAATGTCCTTAATCCACAGTGGCACTTTTACATCACTCACACCTGAAGCTACATCCCTGGACAGATGAAGTCTCCTACATTATATGCCATCTTTTCAGGTTACTTCAGTTCGAAAAGGTTCCAACGGTTGTTTAGCACCAGCTGCCCAGGCTCCTCCCTATCGAATGTTTACTCCAGAGGTTCAATCCAGTCCTTGCTCCATGGGTTGTTCAAGGTCACATCTGCACAGATGACTCCAGTTCCAGCCTCTTCTCAACGAGGCTTTCCAGTTTCTTTGGTTCAGGCTAATCCAGTGCCAGTTCCCCTGGCTGTTCCTGTTCCTGCTCCCTTTGCTCTACTCACACTCCAACCTCTCCTGGTTCCAACCTCTGTTGATCCCCTCACTGGAATTCTGTCAACTCAGGCTCTTGTTCTGGACCATTTTCATTTGTTTCTCTGTTTTTAATACTGGTCTATTTTGTGTCACCTCTTCTGCACTACTGTGCTGTGGTTCTTTCTGTAGCGATAAAAGAAACACGAATAGAAAACTACCCCGACTAAATTATTGTTGTTGTTTTTTTTTTAATCAATGGTATTCAAAAGGTGTTTATCCTAGTAACTGTGTGAGTAACTGTCTTTACTGTCCAGGGAAGGCTTTCTACTAGAATTTGGAGCATTGCTGTGAGGAATTGATTGTATTAAATAACCAGAGTGTTAGTGAGGTGAAGGATGTTGGATGATTACCACCCCAACTCATCCCACAGCTTAAAACTGGGATACCTCACGCCTGGCATTAGACATGGTGCCAATAGGTTCATGTTTAGCTTTTAGGTTTTAAGTTCTCCAGAGTACATTTTTTAAAGAATCTGTTTTACATGATGGTCCAATTTAAATGATGAAAGGAAAGGTAAGAAGAGTGTTTCTGTACAGATGCTGACATGCCTGGATTATAGCTACATTGCAGATGTCATAGTGGCATGCATAAATCAGTTGTTACGGTGCAAACACTCAACAGAGGTGCTCTTCATAATAAAAGAAGCCCTGTAGCTCTTCATGATTTTTCCATATCTTTCAGTGAATGACTAAATACCCTACCAGCCTATTTTTCACTCCTAAATGTTCGTATTCTGTTGGATGACACTCTTATACCTTTTCCAGATAAAGAGATTTCATTAACTTCAGAATACTTCTTTTTAGTATACACATTTCTCTGTAGTTGGTTGTTTCATCTTCCTTTCCCTCAAAAGAGACACATACCTAAGTTAAACAGTGTTGCCCCAGCCCTGCACATGTTGATTCTTTCTCTGTTCCCAGCACTACTGACTTAACAGGACAGGGTGCCTCCAGGGTCAGGGAGAAGAAATAATAGTATAGCCTAGTATATTTAAGAACTGTAGATTTGGTTTTGGTCTTTACTCCATTCAGTGTCTGTATCATTCTTTTTGTGTTATTTTGTTGTGTACAATAAGATTAGCTATTTTTACTCTTTGACAGAGATGTTGAGCCAGGTCATTTTAAACATCCAGCAGCATCAACTGATTCAAACAACTGATCACATGAGCTACTGTTTGGTTGGAATGAAAACCTGCAGCCTCGCCGGCCCATTTCTGGCCCAGTTTGACACCCCTGTTCTATGAGAACTATTAAACAGTATTGGAGTTCTGTGTATTTTGGACTCTATCTAGGATAGAAATTTAGTTCTATCTCCAAAGTCAAACTCAAACATAGTTCTGTTTGTATGTCATGTAGCTCCATGTTTAAATATGCACCACAATTAGAAAGTGTTAGAATAATTTATTGAGCTAAGCCTAGCACTCAGAATCTGGCAAAAGGTTTTTTTAAAATTAGATTAAATGTTCATTCCAAATTGTTAACAGAAATTCTAATTTCTTATATCACAATTTACTGTTCCCAGAAGACTTCATGAACATTATTCCAAGATACAAACCACTAATTGAAATTATAAAGGGTTCTCAAACTTTCTGCACTGAACGTTTAATTTCTACTTTTTTATGTATACTTTCAATTCACAGTGTTGCTGACATGCTTAAATTAAAGTCATAATTTATGGCATGTAATGTAAGTCAATATTAAAGAGTTTACTAACACTTTCAGCCCTGGCAATATGGCTATTGCAGTTTGTTTCGGTTCCTCTATGTCACACTCTAGCATTAAGCTTCTGGGGAACCGACAGTTATGCATGTTGAATGCAAGTTGAATGTAAACTTCACATGTTCCAGTGGAACTACGTATGGCCTTAGTCACCAGTGAGGCATTTGTGATGGTTCAGATGGCCAGTGTGTTGGTTCAAGGTGGTTTAGATGGTTCTCTGAAGTGAGCTTGGAAGATGACTGTTGAGCCTTTGTCAGGTGCTGTGAGTTTAATTGTGAGAAACACTCATAAAATGAGGTGCTAACATGGTGGCCCCACTGAAGAGCTTGTGAGGTAGTGGGTGAGTTAGAATATACAAGGAATGGGCTGGGGCCCTGTTTTCTATACCGCTTATTCCTGAATAGGGTCAAGGGGGAGCCGGTGCACAGCCGGCAACTCTGAGTGCAAGAGCGGGAAACAACCCTAGACAGGGCGCTAGTCCATCGTAGGGCGCACACACACATTCACACACTAAGGGCCACTTTAGAGTCACCAATTCACCTACCGCACCTCTTTGGAATGCGAGAACATGCAAACTCCACAGAAATTGCCCAGGTCGCCCCCTCTGGGGATCGAACCCAGGTCCTTCTTGCTGTGAGGCAACAGTGCTATCCACTGCGCTTTCTACCTTTTTAAGTAATTGTATATTTTATTCTGAGGTTGTAAGCATCAGCAGAATAAAATGTAAGAAGCAGAAGACCGGCAAAGAAATGGAAACACTTTATTTCATGTAAAAGGTTTTTTTTATGCCATTTCTGTCTAGATGTCATTTTCCAGTATATCAGTGCATCAAATTATGAAATATCTTGAGGAGGAATTGAGTCCTCACAAGATGTGCTCAGCAGAGGTCTGGAGAGACTGCTGAAATGTATGGCATGTGACATTTCATCATTCAGTGTTTTGTTGAAGATTGTGAAAGTTCTCTCAATACCCCAGAAATACAACAATGACCAAGTTAACCCAGGAAATCTGTTTTGTTTTTTTATTCTTAAGGGCATTTACCCCTGACATTAGCACATGGATTTCAAGACTTCAAATGAAGAGGTATGTCCTGTTTATTTTGCCTGCTGTTTTAGTGCAATACATATTAAACATTAAGCCCATATCAGTAGACCATGCTAAATCATCTTGGTTTAGTCCTAATGAAGCTGAAACCTATTTCTTTATCAGAAACAACAAAATGTCTTTCATATTGATATCTTGTGAATGTTACTAATAATATTTTATTATTATCATTAATTTTGATTAATAGTTTTCTTGCTGTAATTGGAATATTTTGATCGTATGCATTTGCATATGATCATATTTGGTTTGTTTTTAGATGAAGCAACTTACATTGTCAGTATGAAATCATGTGAAAACCTTATTATGGTCCTGAGTTTTACTAAATGCCACACCAAATAGTGCAGCTGTCGTCTTAAACTGAAAGTGGTAACCTAGGCCCTGAATGACTTGTCCTGTTTTACAGTGATCTGAAGGATGCTGACGTCAGAGCACATCTCATTTATATTCTCGTCATGAATAGATGCTCTCGTTATTTAGATTTTGCAGCAATTTAGAAGACAGGACTGGCATCTCAATTAGCACTGATATCAATGTAGAAAGACCTAATTTGCTCACTGGCTAGCACATGAATGGGACACATGGAACATAGCTCTTTAGTGTGTCAGATTTGGTGGGCTCACAGAAGAGCAGATGTTTGTTTTATTTATGTGTAATGTATTGTTTGCTTAATTATATTACTTGCATTATTTATTTGTAATCCTGTTCATTTCCTAGTCTGCTGGAGCTGTTGGACAAATACGCATTTGACTCCATTTCAGTGAAAATATTATATGTACACACATTTTTTTTGCAGCATATTTTGAAGTTGCTGTGTTTTAGAAAGCTTGGACCCTAATCACTTGAATTCACCAGGCTGAAAGAAAGGACCCAGCATGACTGCATCTAATCCATCCCCAGTGGCATTGAGGCCAGCTGGGTTACATAAGGTCTCTTGGTCATAGGCAGCTCATGGAAAATATGTATGACTTCCTGTAAAATGATCAGATTTTGCTGTGATGGAGGCTGGAAAGCCTGCACAATATATAGCACCATTATTGCAATGTGAGCATATGCAATAGTTACATTACAAGACATCCAGTATCTTGCAATGTAAAATGCAAATGTTTTAGCTGCAACACAAAAGGAATATTTACACTGTCCTCGATTTCATGCCATGTCTATAAGAGGCTGTCTAATAAGGAAGTGTAATTATTAATATTATATGTTGGCTCATTGTTTCATTGTGACTTCTGACCCTATAAAACCCATTTTATTGTTAAAAAATTGCAATTTTCTCTTTATGAATGTTTGTGTTTCTTTTTATGTTTTTCCTTAAAGGAAATCACATTTGGTCATCAAATTTCATGTAAATACTGTACTTGTTTGCACAGGTTCAGCTAATATCATAAATTGATATTCAGTTTATATATCGAGGCAGGGGGCAATCATTGGATGACTTATAGTTGGTCTGTAGCAGTGGAAGTTAAATTAAGCTTTGAAACTGGATGCACACAATTTACAAACCCTTTGTCTGTTTAAAAGCAGAATTGGAACAGACTGTGTTACTGCACATCTGGATTTTTATCCAACTATCTCAGCATTTAAAAAAGAAGCACAGGTAGACCATTATAACTCTTAAAATTCCAATTCAAGGCTGTTGGGAACTGGATAACAGTGACACACTGAAATCAACTACAGAATCAGAAGACATGTTTCTGAGAATCAGCAAATTGCATGATGGGCATGAAAACAACTTGACAAGTGCTATATTTAACATCTGGAATGGCAGTAAGAAAGTCTTTGCTAAGATGGAAAAATAGAAGAAGCTTGTCTGTGCCATGCAACACTATCAAGTGGACTACTGAAAGGTGTTCAGAAACATTTGACCAACAGTGGGAACTAGCCAAGATCACATCAGGAGAAATCCATTTGAAATGGTTACATTTGTAAAAACCTTTATTCATGTTTATTAAAAAATGTGTTTTTCTACTGGGGAAACACTGAGTAGACAGAAATTGAGTGTGGCTTTCGGTGGAGATCACTTCCTCAGGAAAGGATTTGACAGTTTATCTTTTTCCTGGCTAATTACTTTGTTGTAGAAGATTACAGATGCTCATATGTTTCTTGATTGCTTCCAGATAAAGACGGGGATTTATCTGCTACAAGATGGTAATGAAGAGCCCTTCAATATCCGACTGCACTTGGCCAAAGACATTCTGACTATTCAAGAGCAAGACGTCATTTGTGTGTCTGGGGAACCTTTCTACTCAAGTGTAGGTTCTGTTGCCAGTGTGAGTTCTAGAACCCTGAACAGTGTCTTCATCCTGTACTCTGGGTTGTTGATGGGAAAGGTAGTTTTAAAGCATCTCCAGCCTTATCAGTATTATCATCCCAGGGCTGTAAGAATTTGAGTCTGCACGCTAAAATCTGGGGTGTTATAAATGAGGTATAACACTCTGCCAGTAGGTGAGAACAAAAAAAATTCATACATGAAAAGAGTTCAGTACATTTGTTAAACCATATAAATTTATGTAAATAAGTAAAATAAAAGTAAGTAAGGTTAATCTGTGAGTATTGGTGATACGACATTCAAGACTACTTCACCATTCTTGTGTCCCACTTAGTTCGATCTGCTGTGATTTAGATGTCATTAAAAACCAGTGTTGTAATGAAGATGAGTTATTTAAAGAATTAGGCAAAAAAGTTGTCAGTTGGGTGTGTGTCACATTATGCACATGCTGAGAGTGCTTTTACTGCTAAACATGAACCCTTTCGCAAGTGAGTTCTGGCTAAAGCTGAGTGATTTTTTTTAAGGGCAAACGGAGTGAGGAATTTTAGAATTGAACTGTTACTTAGCAATTCTGCTGCATGTAATCTGTAAAAGTGGGGAATCAGCAAGATTAGATCATGAATCATGTGGTATTTTTATTGTAGAAGGTTTTTTGACCACTGTTGTATATTCTATTCATGTATGCATCTATTCACTGAATCTGACTGATATAAAACATTTAAAAATATTAAGACATGGACAATGTGATCATTTTTCCAGTTTACTCTTATGGCATGAAGATGATCGTCCTTCTTAAAATAGCACAACAGTTACATTCTGGTCTCCCCAGCTTCTGTGGCATTTAAGTGAAATGGAAAAGTCCAGTACAATTTTTGCAAATAACTTATAACTAATTTATTATTAACTTACAGCTTATTATGTGTTTTTGATCAAACATCAAATTCTACATTTAAATCAGAAAAGTTTTACTGAGGTTATGTGATCATTCTGTGGTGAACATACCTTTGTGACTTTACAAACCACAAAAGTCTCACTGATTGAACACGCTAAAGGGTTAAAGTAATATACAGAATATGACATTACCTATAATGGATTGACATTTCTTGTTCTAACCTGGTTGATATATGAAACTTGCAGCTCTATTATGAAAATTGATTTAATTATTGGTGATGGTAACCTTAGAAAAAATGTCTAATCTCATTTGAAGACATAATGTTCTACATTTGTATAGAACCGATGTAAGTGATTAGGTATGTGGTAAAAGTGGAGTGGAGTGAACTTCTCACAAAATGACCTTTTTACAACAGTTATAAACAGTTATACAACAGTTAGACCATAGCAGATGACTTGGCTGACTCTCTGACGCATTCTGATGATCTGTTTTGTTCTATACCTCTCCCAGTTTTCCATTGGGTAAAAAATACATTTTGTATTTAAAATATGTAATAATTGTGTGACCAATACCTGACCTTAACTAGACATTAATATATAAAATACATATACCCAAGATAATCCAAACAGCTGATGACATTATGGCGATATAAAAAACATAAAAAATATTTTGGGATGGGCCGTTTTCAGTTTGGGACAGTGGTTAATCTAGAGTTTGTTCTTACCATTTATATACTAAGATATATATGTGTGTATATATTCAATCAGTAATAATGCCCTTTTCCTGTTTTCTATGCAGACTCATTTTCAAACATTTGTATCAATATTATTGACCTAAATGTTCAAGGTACAAGAAGAATTAAAACCAAATCAAATAAATGTACATATAAGTGTATTATATTATTTTATTGGCAATATTATGCATATTTCCCCCAAAAAAACTGAAAGTAAGTTTAATACAGTATGTGTACTTAATAATAAATGAGACCTTTTGTAATGAATTTACAGAAGACTTATCACTTCACTGACATCAAGAAACTTTAATTGTGATTTTATTGAACGCGACAAAAATGAAAGCTCACGTGTGATGATTAACTCAGTTGCTGAACATAAAGTATGCTGCTTTTTTTTACAGGAAAGAACTGTAACCATACGTCGTCAGACAATAGGAGGATTTGGCTTGAGTATAAAGGTAATTTGCATGCATGCTGTGCTGTTCCCAAAATGCAATCCAGCTCCATAATTTTGTATAAAAAAAAAACAAAGACAAAAAAAAAAACAGTGATTATGTCTCATTGCTCACAGGGAGGAGCAGAACACAAAATTCCTGTTGTGGTATCAAAAATATCAAAAGAACAGAAGGGTAAGTTACCAGATTTGTCTTTTTTGTTGCTTTTGTCCACAGAATATGTAATGTCTGTGTGTCGGCCTAACTGGCCTTTTAATTGTTCATTTTTCTTTGTAGCTGAACTTTCCGGTCTTCTCTTCATAGGAGACGGTATTCTCCAGGTGAGGTTTAAGTCTCATTCACAGATATGCTCTGCTGTCAGTCACTGTCTCTGCTAACACTGTAGTCTGAAGGGCACTATGAAACTCTCATGATGCCTTAAAAGACTGATATACTTTCCTGGTGTTTGGTTATCCCCGTCTTCTAGAGACAGAACGTTACTTACATTTTGGGCTTTTTTTCAACATTCAGATTTATTTCCAGTTTATTTGCTGTTAAGTAAACTTGAGGGGGTGTGTTTGTTTATAAATTTATTTACCAACACACAATGTTAGTTTGGTTATGACCGATATTAATCAAGGTCGTTCAGATATCTGCACAGTTTTACAATAGTCTGTATGAACTGGTTTTACTGCACAGCTGATTTATTTTTATATAACCTCCATTGACTCTCGTAATATTGTCTCCAGATAAATGGGATCAATGTGAGGAGTTATCGGCATGAAGAAGTGGTATGTGCTTCCTTGCTTCTTTTAAAATGCTTTCAAAATGTTCTTATAAAGCAGAGAAAGTTAAGCATTCAATACCTCATAACAAAGCATAGTTTTGATACCATTGACTACTTGTATAACATTCTGTGTGTTTTGTGAGGCATCAAATTTAAGTGTTAATACATCACGACTGCCTTCTTCAGGTTCAGGTTTTACGGAATGCTGGGGAAGAAGTAACTCTTACTGTGTCTTTCCTAAAGAGGACACCTGCCTTCTTAAAGCTGCCTCTTTGTGAAGACTGCACTTGTATGTATTCTTTAGCCTCTAAAATGCACGAGGTTATCAGTCATTTTGAGCTTCCAAGATTATTGTGGCAGTTACATTGCAATAAATGTGCTTGCTTGTGCCATATTGATCATGAACATGAAAATGAATCATCTGTGTTGGTCTCGCAGGTGTACCAAGTGATCAGAGTAGTGGGACTTCATCTCCACTGTGTGACAGTGGCCTGCACCTGAATTACCATCCTAACAATACAGTATGTAGTCCATCATTTAAATTATGTATTTAATCCAAGGGCTGCTTATTGAAGCCTTCTGAAAGTGCTTTTCATACAATCTCAAAGAGCTGTACCTCCAAGGGCAAAAAGACATTACATCAAGAGAAATGTGAGCAGTCACAATGAAAAAACATAAAGAAATAATTATTATAGTTTTTAAAGCCATAATAAGGAAGAAATGCGACTACCTGAATCTCTCTCTTTCACAAACATTGATCTTAGCATTTTTCCCTGGAGACCTTGGTGTGCTTCCCAGATCTAGCACCTAATTCAACTAATTACAAATGATAATTAGCTAAATAATTGATTCAGATGTTTTATTGGAATACCCACACGATTTTCAGTCTAATAAACATCTGCCACATCTGTAGCATAGAGTCAATAACAATGGGCATCATTTCAGTGTATATTCCTGCATTTTCTTTACATCACTATGTTTCCTGTGCTTCTACTAAGTTGCTTCTATCTATAACAAATGGTTGTCCATGGTAACTGAATCCTGCAGATATGGATAATTCCTGGGACTGAGTGACTTTTGGACCTCCAAACATTTTGAAAATGAAACATTGTTTTTTTAGTTTTTATTTTCAAAAAAATCAAGCTCAGGCATAAAAAAATGACATTTATTAAAACATTTTAATGAATTCTGCCCTTGGCTCTCCAGCCTGTTGTGGACTTAAGCATAGCAGTTTGAAAGACGTGGTTTAAACTGGTGTCTAAATTTGTGATGATTTCATCACATGATTTCACTTTCCGTTTGTTGATAAAAATGCATAATAGAATAATTTTGGTGATTATTGAATGGGCACATGTGTTTGGTGTTTTTATGCAATAATTTACAACACTGCAAAACTACCACCTTAATTAAATTATTGACAGAAAACCTGTTCATAAAAGGATGGACAAATTACAGGTAGTTAAGGTTTTAATTCAGAAATTGCTTCATGCATCGCATTTACATTTGTGGCCTTTAGCAGACGCCCTTTTCCAGAGTCACTTACAAAATTGCTTTACTGTTCACTCAGAATATCCTTAGCTAGTAGGCGAGGCTAGAATCTAGAGATTCCTCACACTTAGATCCTGCTGAACACAAATGTCTTTATGGAGTTAAGTACTCCGGAAACAGATGAGTCTTCAGTCTGCGTTTGAAGACAGTGAGGGACTCAGCTGTTCGGACTCCAAGGGGAAGTTTGTTCCACCATTTTGGTGCCAGAACAGAAAAGAGTCTGGATGCATGTTTACCTTGCATCCTGAGGGATGGTGGGTCAAGCCGAGCTGTACTTGAAGCTTGAAGGGCTCTTGGTACAGCTCGAGTTTTATCACGCTGAGTCATTAGTGCAGTAAATGTTAGGAAATGTAACCAAAAGACAAAAATGCAATAAATGTAATGTAATTGTGACTGAAAGACAAAATTGCCCAGAAAATACTGCATTAACAGTAATTTGTATTTAAATTTTATGAAACATTTAGGATATTCTATATTTTTGCATACATTTGACCTAAAGCTAAGTTCTAAAAATAGATAAAGTGAACCAAACAAATGAGACAAATATTGCACTTAAGCATTTATTAATTAAGTGGATCCAATATTACATATAGTGGGGAAAATAAGTATTTGATACACTGCCAATTGTTTTCCCATTTACAAAGAACAGAGAGGTCTGTAATGTTTTCATGTTCATAGGTTGAGAGGCTGTGAGAGGCAGGATCTAAATCATACTAAATGATTTTTAAATAATTAAAAAAAATTTGCATTTTATTGCATGAAATAAGTTATTGATACAATAGAAAAACAACTTAATATTTGGTACAGAAACCTTTGTTTGCAATTACAGATGTTTCCTGTAGTTCTTGACCAAGTTTGCACACACTGCAGCAGACCATCAGGCCAGTTTTGTCCCTGGTGTCCTTAGACAATGAGTGTGTGTACAGGCGTCTTTTATGCAGGTATCAAGGTCAAACAGGAGCAATTAATACAGAGTGCCGAGTAGGAGGCCTGTGAGAGCCAGAATTCCTGCTGGTTGGTAGGCAATCAAATACAAATAAAAAAATATGGTTTTAAAAAATCTGTTTTTATTTTTATTGTGTCTCTCACATATATGTACCTATGATGCAAATTACAGACCTCTGCATTTTTGTAGATGGGAAAGCTTGCAATATTGGTAGTGTATCAAATACTCATTTTCCCCACTGCATCTGTGAGTGGCAAGTATGAGAACCTTTGATTTAAGTGTCTAGTATAACACCCCCCCCCCCTTGTGTAGCAATAAAAGTTGTGTTAAGGGTTCATGCTGCATGATCCAGGTCCTCAGATGTGAATGGATTTATTAATTTCCTCCATTTGAACACAATCTGTTGGACTGTGGATTGGTGGAGTACCAAGTCTTTAAAGATGGTTTTGTAACCTTTTCCAACCCAATGTGCAACAGAAGTCTCCTTTGTTCATGCTATGATACACTTCCACAAATGTGCTGTGGAGAACAGACTTTAATAGATCCCTGTTCTTTACATAAAGCAGGACCCACTCTCATACCTGATTGTCTCCCATTGATCAAAACTCCAATTTCAACCTTAAATAACCTGCTAATTCTAAAGGTTTTCCACAATAAATAATGAATATAAATAAAAATATGTAATATTTTTGTCTCATTTGTTTGTTTGATTCTCCGTATATACATTTGCGGAATCTCTACACTAATCATTAAGCTGTGGTCAGGATGGAAAATTAACAGAATGGTTCCACATTGGCAAAGGAGTTAGACAAGGCTGCATACTATCACTATACCTGTTCAACCTGTATGTGGAACATATAATGAGAGAAGCAGGACTGGAAGTAGATGTCTGAAGATTCAGGATTGGTGAAAGAAACATCAATAACCTTCCATATGGTCTCCTCATAGTGGGAAGTCTGGAAGACCTAAAGATCCTTTATGAAAATGGTTAAAGAACAAAGTTTAACGATGGGACATCAGCTTAATATGAAGAAGACTAAGGTCATGATGACAGGAAGCAGTGCCAGCTTTGTCACTGATGGAGAAGATGTGGAGATATTGGACAGCTTTTGCCTACTCAGTTCAGTTAACAACAAAGGATCCAACACTCAAGAAATTTGACACAGATTGTCACGTCGCAAGACTTGAAAAGATCTTTAAATGTAAAGATCTGTCTTTACAAATGTGACAATGGTTTTATCTGTGGTTCTGTTTGGTTGCAAAAGTTGGACAATAAACAAGCGGGGTAGGAGAAATATAGCCAGCTTTATACTGGTGTTGGCGAAGACTTCTGAGAGTTCCCTGGACAGCAAAGAAGACAAACAAATGGATCCTGGACCAAATCAACCCTAACCTCTCACTGGAAGCCCAGATGGTCAGGCTGAAGCATTCTTACTTTGGAAACATTACGAGAAGAGCCAATTCACTGGAAAAGCTGCTTGGAAGAGTTGAAGGTGAAAGAGGAAGAGAACGACCAGCTACAAGATGGACGGATACAATTCAAGGAATAATGGATCAACCATTCAGACGCCTGAAGACCTAAACAGGACATTCTGGAGGAACACTATCCTTATGGTCACAAAGAGTCAAAAACAACTTGATGGCAATTAATAATAATAATAATAATAATAATAATAATAATAATAATCTACTTTTAGGATTGTGTGAAACGTTTTAGGTCAAATTTAGTAAAAAAAATGATAACTAAAAAAAGTTAGAAAGCAGTTATGAATAATATAGATTGCTCCACAATTTATCTACCACTTCTGTCTCTCAGCTGCACTTAAAGGCATTTTAAGTGCAGCATTTAATATAAAATTGTCTGTCATTATTCTAACCATTTGGAATAATAAAGCTACATAAAACATACATGCATGTCATATATACTCAATGATGTCTACCCTGCTATATACATATCCAAGCCTTAGGTGATAACAGGGTTCCTGTTACATTACTTTAGCCATTAGTCTGAAGAAAAGCCAGATAAGAATAAATATGAAATTAGAAGAAAAAAAAACTGCATGGTTTTTAAAAAAATATTATTTTGAAATGAGGGTAAAATGGGGAGTTTATACATTCTGTTAGTGTATATCACATTTTTATATTTATATTATAATGTTTACTTTGTGTATAATTTGAAAAGTGGTAATTTGCTTATGGATTCAATGATTAATACTGGGGATGTAAAAGGCACTGATATATAGGAATGACCAGACAGGGTTGAGTTCCTCTAAAAGCTTCATAATGCTACATTTTAAGATCATAATTAAAGAATGTTTCCTAAAAGCTGTATGTAATTTAAACATTATGTGAGCTTGTTTGCAAATGATCAAGTAACCTACTCATTATTCACTGAGTACTTTTTGAAGTGGTTTTTGTCTGCAGTTCACCTAAAAACCTGAGTCCACTAATTCTGAAGGTGTGGGACAGGGATCTGCATGTTCTAAAATAATGTTATATTAATAATGTTATGTCATTCTAAGAAGAAGATAAGGAGAAAAAAAATAATGACAATAATTAAAATAACAAAAATGAACCCACCTTGTTTGTATTCTGACTGTCCATGTTATCAGCTCCACAGGGGCACTTTGTAGTTCTATAAAAACACACTCCAGTCCATTTGTTTCTCTGCTTACTTTATCTCCTCCTTTTCCTGTTCAATCATCAGGGCCCCACAGTACCACCACAGTGCAGGTATTATGTGTGTGGTTGGTCATTCTCATCATTGCAATATATGATATGGTGGTGGGGGTGGTGTGTGTTGTACTGGCAAGATTGCATTAGACACAGTAGTGTTACTGGTGTGTTTAAACACTGTTCACTCAGACTCTCCTACCTAATTGGTCCAACTTATAGATGTAAAATCAGCAACATAAGCTTGTCTGTTGCTGCACAGTTTGTGTTGTTCGTCAGCGGTCTAAGGATGCTGTCCACAGGACACTGCTGACTGGGTATTTCTGGTTGGTGTGCTATTCTCAGTGTAGTAGTGACACTGAGGAATTTAAACACCCCAGCATTAATGCTGTGTCTGGTCCATTCATACTAGCACAACACTAACACTCCCCTATGACTGTGTCACCCACCACTATAATACCTGCTTTGTGGTGGTCCTGACCATTGAAGATCAGAGTGAAAGGGGGATAAGAAAGTATGTAGGGAAACAGATGGACTACAATCTGTAATTATTGAACTACAAAGTGCTCATGTATGGTCAGTGGAGCTGATAAAATGGACAATGAATGTAGAAACAAGGAGGTAGTCATAATGTGGCTGATCACTGTTATTGTTATATTACATTATATACGTGTCAGTTCATTCCACCCTAATCACAATCCTAATGAGACAGTACCTGTCTCTGTTCCGTAGGGCACATTATTACTTAACCAATCAAACTTGTGTGTAAATCAGTAAAATCCATAAATAGCTCAGATGATTGTGACAGCTCAAACCTCAGTGCAGATGATGTCCATATTATAGAGAGAGATATTATAGGCTGTCCAAGGGTTGTGGTGCAAAAGATGGTGACAAGAAGTACCCACCAGAATACCACTCAATACCACCGAGCAGTTTCTCACAGCCTTCCGTTTCCTAACTGGATTCACAACTGGACTTAACTAAGCTGCTATCTAGAAGTCATTCTGCTTTCTGTCACCACACTTTTATTGTACCATGCATGCACATATTAAATTTTAAATGGGTCGAATTTACAAGAAATCAAAATTGGATGCAACTGGAAAAATCCCTTGAGGTGTAATTGCAGTGAATGGAAAGTTCATTCCTATGCACACTTCCAGCCTCTGGGATTCCATCTGCACAGTTGAAAAAAGGGTTCTCTGCAGTGAATATGCAGGTTATATGTAACCATCAAGGGCTCTTTCCTGACACTGTGGCCAAGTAGCCTCAGAATATGATGCATTCATCTGGGCACACACTGGGGTGTGTCAGCTGGCAAAGGATGGTGCATTTGCTAGTTGATGTTTGCTGGGTGATAGTGAATATCCTCTCAGTACCTGTGCATCTGCTGAACCCCGAAACTGAACCTGAGAGCGAACACACAGTGTTGTGGAGCTTTCTATAGGCATCCTGAAGATGTGCCTCATGTGGGAAAGCAAGATGCTTTGGGGGTGCTGTCATTGCTGTGTGCACTAAGTTGCGTTGTGGTGGAGGCTGGCATTTGCTTTCCTCATGGTACAGAGGAAAGTGATGAGAAGGACACAGAAGTCTGTGCAATAGGACTTCCATGAGAAGAGAGGTGGGGTTGAATGCCAGAAATATTATTAGAAATGGGTTTTCTTGGTCTTCTTTATCTTTGTAGTACAAATAATTTTAACAATAATAAAAAAAAAACAGACATAAAGAAATACTATCAAAATAAACAGAATGATTAATTATAAAACAAACACAGAATAAATGCCAGGTTTTGGATTCGCATTTCAGGAGGCTCCATGTGGTCTATTGTGCATGTCTCTGGAAAGAAAATATTTTGGTGGATTTATGGTCTCATATTTGTTTAGGAGTATTTGACAATGCCTTTTTACCATTCCTCTGCAAAACACATTTCAGAATATGTATTTAAAAAAATGATTCAAAGCTGTAAAGTATACAGTATTTATTGACTATCATGTCTGAAAAACGTAGAAATGTATTAAAATCAGTGTTGGGCATTTGACCGAGCACGCTGTTTGGAGGGAGGCGTCAACAAAATGTTCTTTGAACTCAGTTGTTAAGTTTCATTTTTTTGGGAAGTTTGGGAAAAGCTTTCTGAACTGACTCTTTATTTGCTAAGACTGATTGCTTTCGGGACACACACCAGGTACTGTGGACACTGTAGGAATACAGTTTGATCCAATGGCTCTAACATCCATTTGCTAATTCTGGTCAGGACACACTGTCTTGCTCGTCTTGGCCTACATCACCAGGGCTACGGTGGGAGAAACGATGGGTGGATCTGCGACTAATCCCCCTGCTCCATGCACGACTGTCACAGTATGTCCCTGGCTCTGACATCTGTAGGTGAGTCTAGCAGTACTCTTCCAAGAAACTACTACACAAGAGAGAGATTTTATGTTGTCTGTGTGCCCAATTAATACACTGCTCAAAAAAATTGAGGGAACAACTAATGCACACATTGGATGTTAATGAATGAATCAATCAATATTGATATAAATTGTCAAGGGAAATTTGGATTTAGGCAAGAATCATCGTCCAGGAAAACACCAATCATGCTGCGTAGTGCTGGGCTGTGAGTATAGTATAGTATATCCCACTAGAGGATGCCAGGCTCTCATTCCACCCTCATGGAGGATCTGTTTCTGACAGGTTGTTCAGAAAATATGTGCACCAGTAGCCTGCTGTGCTCCTACTGTTTTTTCTTGCACAAAGAAGCAGAGACCAGTCCTGCTGCGATGTTGATTGTATGTCACTGTCCTGCTCTCCTATGCTAATGCCCTGTGTCCTGAGACTGTGCTGGGATACTCAGCAAACCTTCTTGCAACTGCATATGTGAATATGTTATCCTCAAGAAGCTTGATTATCTGTGCCACCTGAATGGGCTACAGATACCATTTCACCTACCAGTAGTGACAAGAACACTAGCACAACATGAAATTAGAGAAGAATCAAATCATGGTGGATAAGGAGAGAGTAATTGTTTATGGCCACTACCTGCAAAACCATTCTTGCATTTTTTTTATTTTTATTGTCTTGATATTGCCTCTGCAGTGCACTTGTCACTTTCATTTTTGTTTATTTAACAGTTGTTTATGCTTCCTAACTGGGTAGATATCCCCAAACTTTAACTGAATTTATGTTGTACTGACTTAAGTGTTCTCTTTTTTGAGCAGTGTAATTTGCATGCATTGTAAACATTCTAATATGCAAGGCCCCACATTTTACCCCATATTATCAGGTTTTCCTCACTTTATGATGTAAAACACACCTGTGGTATCAGATGCACTTGTGCAATTTTTTGCAAAAATTAAATGAGAGTGTGGAAGGAAATTAGACTTCATGAAATTAAGTGGTAACAAGAGTCTTTATTTAGAATACATCTAAAATCATCTAACGTGAAGGAATTAAAATGATAATTTAGTTCATTTGAATTTGATGTCAGATCTTAAGAGTGTGTGTATTTTAATCTCCTTAGGCAAAATGCCTTTCAAGTCATTGCAGTGGATGGGGTTTGCAGTGGGGTAATTCAGTGCCCCAGTATTGAAGAATGCATGGACTGGCTCCAAGCAATAGCATCAAACATATCTGCCCTCACAAAGCACAATGTGAGTATTATTGTAGACATCACAGTATAAATTGTCAGAGAAATACACCTTTGTAAGTTGTAAAGACATTGGTCACAAAATTTCTCAATAAAATTATTATAGAATTAAATCATTTCCAAGTTAATTAAATATGAATCTATTTTTCTGTTTGGTCACATTGAGTTTGAGAAAATACACATTTATTTTTAGATTTTAATATGCACTGTCAGACTTGTAGTTGCAGTCTCCTCCACACTCTGAATCACTGCTTTTGGATGATGTATTATTCAGATCCATGCATTATAAATTCACAATACCATGGACTGGCAAGTCAGTTACAACGCACTCAAGGGGCTCTAAAGCCTAAACTCTTTCCTGCATATTCTCAACACAGTTTAGAAGCATTTTCCTATTTGATGGTTGAGATTTTATGTTGTCTGCTAATTTGTTACAGTAGTTTACATTTGACAAAATGATTAGTCACTACACACTCAAAGTGCTCTCTTCAAATGGCTATAATTTGTCCAATTATGTGATGCCTGTGATCAGAATGGAATGGTTTCAAATGATTTCAAATATATATTCCAGACATACACATACAGACATATTTTGCATGCTCTTATAGTCCTGGCTCAGTTGGACTATATCCAACTAAACAAAGAACTAAACTTTTTCATTTTTCATTTGGCTAATGAAAACCCAGGGACAAGGATAACTTTTGAGCTTACAGGAATGTCAATAAGTCTAATATTTTATGAGAAACACATCGTTTTTGGCCTTTTCAGTTTCAGCAGAAAAATGAAATCCATTTTCCATTTTCTACCGTTTATCCGGGGTCGGGTTGCAGGCCAGCAGCCTAAGCAGGGAGACCCAGACTTCCCTCTCCCCAGCCACTTGGTCCAGCTCTTCCGGGGAAACCCCAAGGCGTTCCCAGGCCAGCCAAGAAACATAGTCTCTCCAGCATTTCCTGGGTCTTCCTCAGGGTCTTCATCCGGTGGGGCGTGCCCCATACACCTCACCAGGGAGGCATCCAGGAGGCATCCTCACTGGATGCCCGAGCCACCTCAACTGGGTCCTCTCGACTTGGGAGGAGCAGCGGCTCTGCTCTGAGTCCCTCTCAGATGACTGAGCTTCTCACCCTATCTCTAAGAGAGAGCCCAGCCCCCTACGGAGAAAACTCATTTCAGCCGCTTGTATCAGAGATCTTATTCTTTCGGTCATGACCCAAAGCTCATGACCATAGAGGAGGGTAGGAATGTAGATCGACCATTAAATCGAGAGCTTTGCCTTTTGGCTCAGCTCTCTTTTCACCACTACGGACCGGTACAGCGTCCGCATCATTGCTGAAGCATCACCAATCCGCCTGTCGATCTCCCACTCCAATTTTCCCCCATTCGTGAATAAGACCCCCAGATACTTAAACTCCTCCACTTGTGAAAGGACCTCATCCCTGACCTAGGCACTCTATCCGTTTCCAGCTCAAAACCATGGCCTCCGATTTGGAGGCACTGATCTTCATCCTGGCCACTTTGCACTCGGCTGCAAACTACTCCAGTGAAAGCTGTAGATCACGACCCGATGGAGCCAACAGGACCACATCATCCGCAAACAGCAGAGACGTGACCCTAAGGTCGCAGAGACAGATCCCCTCACTGCCTTGGCTGCACCTAGAAATTCTGTCCATGAAAGTCATGAACAGAATCTGTGACAAAAAGCAGCCTTTGGCGGAGTCCAACTCTCACTGGAAACAAGCTCGACTTACTGCCGGCAATGCGGTCCAAGCTCTGACACTGGTCATACAGGGACCTAACAGCCCGTAACAAAGGGCCTGGTACCCCATACGCCTGGAGTACCCCCCACAGGGCTCCCCGAGGGACATCGTTGAATGCCTTCTCTAGATCCACAAAGCACATGTAGACTGGTTGGGCAAACTCCCATGCACCCTCCAGGATTCCCCTGAGAGTGTAGAGCTGGTCCAGTGTTCCACAACCAGGGCAAAAACCACACTGCTCCTCCTGGATCTGAGGTTCGACTATCCAACGGACCCCCCTCTACAGAACCCCTGAATAGACCTTACCAGGGAGGCTTAAGAGCGTCATCCCCCTATAGTTGGAGCACACTCTACTGTCCCCCTTTTTGAATAGGGGAACCACCACCCCTGTCTGCCAGTCCTGGGGAACTGCCCCTGATGTCCACGCAATCCAACACAAAGCCAACGTAAGCCAACACAACCCCACTCTTCAGCCTGACAGAATTCCTCACCGCTGGTGAGGCACCGGCAGCCTTGCAGCCACAGCTCCGGTAAGCCACCTCAACAATGGAGGCACGGAACATGGCCCACTCAGACTCAAGGTGGGAGTTGAAGCTCTGTCTTACAGGAGATTCCTCCAGGCGTTCCCAGCAGACCCTCACAATACGCTTGGGCCTGCCAGGTCTTACCGGCATCCTGCCCCACCAACAAAGCCAACTCAACACCAGATAGTGGTCAGTTGATTGCTCCGCCCTTCTCTTCACCTGAGTATCCAAAACATGCGGCCACAGTTCAGATGACACAACAACAAAGTCGATCATTGAACTACAGCCTAAGTTGTCCTGGTGCCAAGAGCACATATGTACACCTTTATGCTTGAACATGTGGTTAGTTATGGACAATCCATGACAAGCACAGAAGTCGAATAACATAACACTAATGGGAATCAGATCGGGGGTGGGGCGTTCCTCCCAACCATGCCCCTCCAGGTCTCACTGTTATTGCCCACATGGGCGTTGAAGTCCCCCAGTAGAACAAAGGAGTCCCCTGGAGGGACACTTTCTAGCACCCTCTCCAAAGACTCAAAAAGGGTGGGTAATCTGAGCTGTTGTTTGGCGCATAAGCGCAAACAACTGTCAGAACCCATCCCCCCACACATAGGCGGAGGGAGGCTACCCTTTCATTCACCATGGTGAACCCCAACGCACCAAGATGGGGGGGTCACAAGTATGCCCACTCCTGTTTGGTGCCTTTCACCAGGGGCAACTCCAGAGTGGAAAAGTGTCCAAAAGTGGTGCGTCGAGGTGAGCCCAACCATTTCAAGCTGGAACCTCTCAACCTCGCACAGCAGCTCCAGCTCCTTCCCCACCAGAGAGGTGACATTCCACGTCCCTAGAGCCAACTTCTGTTGCCAATGATCGGACCACCACAGTCCCTGCTTTCAGCCACCACCAGAAAACGAAAAATGAATTAACAAATATATAATGATGTGTATAACTGAGATGGATGTGATTATCCATTTCTTTACTCAGACTCCATACAAGCAAATTTTAATTTTTAATGTTTTAAGTTTTGACAGCTGTTTTTTTGTATTTCCTCTTCAAAATTAGACAGATAAACCACAATATAATATAAATATAATATAAAAATAATTTTGATTTTAAACTCTGATATCCCTTTTTCTGAGAAAGCACTGAGTGTCTGGCATAATGAGGGACATGCAGCTGGTAACAAGTTAATGATGAATAAAGCCTCTGGGCAGAAACATCCGCTGCATCTGCTGCACTGATGAAGAGACATGAGTATATCTGTTTGCAAGAAAGGCTGTTATCTGGTTTCTGGATAATTGGGGTGAGACGTGAAAAAGGTCATTCCACAAAAGCCAGCATACCTTTCTTGTTGAATCATAGTGGAGGCCATGCAGGAGATAGCAGTGCTTGGCTGGCTTTTTTTAATTCCACCAATAATTGAGATCTTAGCTGCCCACTTTCATTCAGAGTGACAGAGCCAACAAGTTGTAATTTTAAGTGACTTAAGACTTTAGAGAGAGTGTAGATCAGTCAGCAAAATCATTTCCAAGAAGTTGAAAAAGAGGATTCTTACAACAATAGCCAAAGTTAGTGTTGCATTCTCTCAAGTAATTACACACAATGAGGTGTAATTTCAGTTAATCTTCCATTAGGATGCAAATGCAGAACACAAATCCACCCGTCAGCAGCATTTGTGAATGATTAAACCGTCACTGCACTAAAGTAATAACACAATGTCAATGTCAATGTTACAGAATAAGAAAATTCAAAAAGAATGATTGTGTTTTTAATCACTTGTTTGGTCTGTGTGTTGTATAGAAATGTTAGCTTAACAACTAACATTAATACATTAAGCTTATTATAGACCATGTTTAAAATCTGATGTGCTCTGTTGCAGGTGAAGAAGATCAATAGAAACTTTCCTGTAAATCAGCAGGTAATGCATTCACCTGAAGTTTACATGGTAAATGTGAAAGTAGCTGACGGTTCCTTTAACAAATCTTCACCTTGCACTGCACTGCAGCAATAGTAAATTGAATCAGTTAGAAGCATTTTGTAGAAACATGTTTTGTTGCTCAGTTTACTTTAAAATGTGCTGACTCCCTCAGAACAAACACAGTTAATCCTCTTTGCTGGTATTAAATCAGAAGGGTGAAAGTAAAGGCTTTGATTTTGTATTTTGAACATTTGAATTGTTTTCTCAGGCATATGTTCTGACAATTCCTCAATTTCTTGTTCTGAAACCTGTGCAAAGGTTGAGAGCCAAGCTGAGGGAGTGTCTTGTATCTTTCATTGTCATCATCTTTGACATTAGTCATCATTGTTGTTATTATAGCTATAATCCAAATCAGAAAAGATAATCCTTTATTAGTTCCACAGGGGGGAAATTCACAAGCATGAGACAACTTTCCAGCATAATACACTACGGCTTGTTTTCTGGAAAAAGATTCGTCTTAGTTTTAGGCTAAAAAGCAATCATAGTGAGATTTTACTGTATTTTTGTTTAAGTAGAGTTCATCTGTAGAATACGGGTCTGAAAACAGGGCAAGACATAAGTCATGTCTGCAATGTTTGAATCTCACAAACCTTATATTTTCCTTCTCTGCTTTCAGAGCAGGAGAATCACACGCACGCACAAACTATATATGGTGTGTGTGTGTGTGTGTGTGTGTGTGTGTGTGTGTGTGTGTGTGTGTGTGTGTGTGTGTTTGTGTGTGTGTGCATGCAATATACAACACTGACATTTCATGGGACAACACTATAGAAATGAAACTTGGATATAACTTAGAGTAGTCAGTATACAGCTTGTATAGCAATATAAAATTTCTGTCATCTGAAAATAACACTGGCAGCTGGCATCCCACAACAGTGAACATGTCCAAATTGTGCCTGTAGTGTCAATATATTCTTTGACCACCATTAGCATCTCCTTAACACTGTCTTAACCCGCATGGAATTCACCAGAGCTGCACAGGTTTGCTACAGGAATCGTCTTCCACTCCAGAGTTGCTCAATAGGGTTTAGATCTGGAGACATATTTGGCCAGCCTATCACCTTTACTTTCAGCGTCCTCAGCACGGCAGTTTGGAGGTGTGTTTGGGGTCATTATAATGTTGGAAGACAGCCATGTGTCCAGGCATAAGATCATGCTCTGCTTCAGAATGTCACAGTACATGTTGCAGTTCATGTTTCCCTCAATAAACTGCAGCTCCCCAGTGGCGGCAGCACTCATGTAGCACCAGTCTATGATGTTACAACCACCATGCTTTATCTCAGTACTCCTCACCAGGGCACACATGCTGGACACCATCCAAGCCAAATAAGTTTATCTTGGTCTCAACAGACCACAGGACATGGTTCCAGTAATCCATGCCCTTGGACTGCTTGTCTCAAACTGTTTGTGAGCTTTCTTGTGCATCAGAGGAGGATTCCTTCTGGGATGATGGCCATGCATACTGAGTTGATGCAGCGTGTGGTGCATGGTCTGAGCACAAATAGACTGACCTCCCACTTCTTTAACCTCTGCAGCAATGCTGGCAGCACTCATATATCTCTTTTTTGACGCCAACCTCTGTATTTGACACTGAACACATAGACTCAAGTTCTTTGGTCAACGCTAGCAAGACCTGTTCTGAGTGGAACCTGTCCTGGAAACACACTGTATGACCTTGGTCATTGTACTGTAGATCAGTTTCAGGGCATTAGCAGACTTCTAATAGCCTAGGCCATCTTTGTGGAGAGCAACAGTTCTATTTCTCACATCCTGAGAGAATTCTTTGCCACGAGGGCCCATGTTGAATATCCAGTGGCCAGTATGAGCGAATGGTACCCAAAGCTACACATTCACACCTGGAACCTCATAACTCGAGTCACACAACTCCAGGTATGGACATCAGTATGCGAGCTGTACACTGACGATCTAAATTATATTTCTACAGTGTTCTCCCAAGAAAAGATCAAATAAAATATTTGTAAGAGTGTGTGTGTGTGCGCGTGTGTGTGTGCGCGTGTGTGTGCGCGTGTGTGTGCGCGCGTGTGTGTGCGCGCGTGTGTGTGCGCGTGTGTGTGTGTGTGCGCGTGTGTGTGTGCGCGTGTGTGTGTGTGTGTGTGTGTGTTTCATTCATCATATTTTATATTCATTACAGGTAAAGGGAAATTTCAAGTTTTTTTCATTTAACTGTTGATCAAGAAGGCTTATAAATTGGATTAGATTACTAATCCCTATCAACTTTAAAACAAAAAATGCTTGAAAAAATGTCTTTTTCTACAGTATTACATTTTTGGGGGGATGTACTAGTGTATATTTAGTCAGTCACCAATTGTGCAAGTTCTCCCACTTAAAAAGATGAGAGAGGCCTGTAATTGACATCATAGGTAGACCTCAACTATGAGAGACAAAATGTGAAAAAAAAATTGAGAAAATCATTTTGTCTGACTTTTAAAGAATTTATTTGCAAATAATGGTGGAAAATAAGTATTTGGTCACCTACAAACAAGCAAGATTTCTGGCTGTCACAGACCTGTAACTTCTTTTTTAAGAGGCTCCTCTTTCCCCCACTCATTACCTGTATTAATGGAACCTGTTTGAAGTCGTTAACAGTATAAAAGACACCTGCCCACAACCTCAAACAGTCACACTCCAAACTCCACTATGGTGAAGACGTAAGAGCTGTCGGAGGACACCAGAAACCGAATTGTAGACCTGCACCAGGCTGGGAAGACTGAATCTGCAATAGGCAAGCAGCTTGGTGTGAAGAAATCTACTGTGGGAGCAATAATTAGAAAATGGAAGACCTACAAGACCACTACTAATCTCCCTCGATCTGGGGCTCCACGCAAGATCTCAGCCCGTGGGGTCAAAATGATCACAAGAACGGTGAGGAAAAATCCCAGAACCACAAGGGGGATCTAGTGAATGACCTGCAGAAAGCTGGGACCAACGTTACAAAGGCTACCATCAGCAACACACTACGACGCCAGGGACTCAGATCTTGCAGTGCCAGACGTGTCCCCCTGCTTAAGCCAGTCCATATCCAGGCACGTCTGAAGTTTGCTAGAGAGCATTTGGATGTTCCAGAAGAGTATTGGGAGAATGTCATATGGTCAGATGAAACCAAAGTAGAACTATTTGGTAAAAACACAACTCGTTGTGTTTGGAGTTACAGTGAATGAGGAGTTGCATCCAAAGAACACCATACCAACTGTGAAGCATGGGGGTGGCAACATCATGCTTTGGGGCTGTTTCTCTGCAAAGGGACCAGGACGACTGGTCCGTGTACATGAAAGAATGAATGGGGCCATGTATTGTGAGATTTTGGGTGCAAACCTCCTTCCATCAGCAAGGGCAATGAAGATGAAACGTGGCTGGGTCTTTCAGCATGACAATGATCCCAAGCACACTGCCAGGGCAACAAAGGAGTGGCTTCGTAAGAAAGATTTCAAAGTCCTGGAGTGGCCTAGTCAGTCTCCCGATCTCAACCCCATCGAAAACCTTTGGAGGGAGTTAAAAGTCCGTGTTGCCTGCCGACAGCCCCAAAACATCACTGCTCTAGAGGAGATCTGCATGGAGGAATGGGCCAAGATACCAGCAACAATGTGTGCCAACCTTGTGAAGACTTACAGAAAACGTTTGACCTCTGTCATTGCCAACAGAGCATATACAACAAAGTATTGAGATGAACTTTTGTTATTGACCAAATACTTATTTTCCACCATTATTTGCAAATAAATTCTTTAAAAGTCAGACAAAATGATTTTCTCAATTTTTTTTTCACATTTTGTCTCTCATAGTTGAGGTCTACCTATGATGTCAATTAACGGCCTCTCTCATCTTTTTAAGTGGGAGAACTTGCACAATTGGTGACTGACTAAATACTTATTTTCCCCACTGTATTTCTCAGTTTATTACTCTCTGTAGTAAACTGGTGATACACACGAGTGTTTCCCTGCTTAACACACAGTTCATGATCAACTTAATAATTATCTGAAGAGCTTTATAAGGAGCATTAGATAATATAATCAAATTATATGATACTACAGGTTATATAATAAACAGGAGACTCCTGATCAAATGGCTCAACAGGAACCATTCAAAAGTCTTTAAACGCCTGCTAAATAAACAGTATATGTTAAGTATGAATGGCTGAATCATTTGCAAATGACTTTTGAGGACACATTGCTCTGTTTGTACAATATGTGTTGCCCAGATTAATATTGGTGATTAACCTCAGATGTGTGCATGTTTTTTTTCCTCTCCCCCAGATCATTTATATGGGCTGGGTGGATGAAAAAGAGCAAGACTTGGTTCAAGACCGAATGTACACACACAAGTTCCTGGCCTTGAGGGGTTCATCTCTCTTCAAATTCTCTGCACCTCCAGTGAGCACTTACATTAATCAGTCTCCTACAATTAATCATCAACAGGTTGTAGCAGTGAAATCTTGTTTGCTAGCTTTTGTCTTCACTATTAAACTCACTCTGACACTGTTTAAGGCCCTGTGCTGTTGAGCTGGGTACTGTTCACCGTATTAGTACCCAGTGGTACCTTTTCCGTAATTGACTCTCTCTGTAATAACAAAAAAAAATGATTCTAAACTTCAATGTAGTTAAAATTGAAACTCAATTCCAACATTTTATTATTTATTTAGAACAGGGGTCAACAACTCTGGTCCTCGAGTGCCAAGTCTTTAAACAGTTTTCTGATTTCCCTGCTCTAACAGACCTACTGATTAGCAGGCAATTAACAGGTTGAGTTAAATCAGTTGTGCAGGAGGAGCACATAAGTGTGCAGGAGTCTGGCACTCCAGGACCAGGGTTTCCTACCCCTGAATTAAAACATTTTACACACTTCAGTTGATTCACTTCAGATGCTTGGCCATGCTGGATGTATTATCATGCTCATATAATCATAGTTATTCCAGCCTAGGGTTAGTATGATAACTCCAGGTATGCTCTGGATCAACCGTGACCCTATTCAGGAAGATGTGGCTATGATAATGACGGACTGATATAATTAGATTTATAATTATATATAATTATAATTATAGTTCAACACATTTGACCTGTTAGTGGCATTTGCTAGCTCTGCTGTGTTTTGATGCTCACTGTTTCAGAGTGAGTGATGTTCTCTCAGTATGGATTGGGTTACTGTTCTGATCCTCAATGTACTAATGTGTTCTCAGTTGGTGCTTTTACACCAAAAGAACTCAGGCTTGTAAGAACCAGCCTGAGTTTACACCAGTTTTAGTGGAACCAAGGTTACTTCATCAACAGAAGTGAGAATATAGCTGCATGTAAAGGTTACCTGCGAGTATTTGTTGTTCTCCATAAAGCAAAAATGGATTTCACCTAGATCAACTTTTGGCAATAAGTAGACAGCTACGCCACACGAGATGGTATTTTATTGCTCCTTGCTTCTTTATAAATACCCACAGTGGTTCGAAAACCCTACTAATATTTGGTTCCCACTCTAAACAACTTTTCAGGTTCCAGAACCCATTTTTGTTAGTGGAAACACGCTGAACAGATTAAAATTAGGTTCATGAGCCAGAGCAGAACCTGTTCCACGTTGGTGGAAAAGTGCCCTGTGTGGATCAGGTTCATTTTCTTTCCTCTTGTACTGGATTGAGTGATGTTGTCTGTGTGGATCAGGTTAGTGCTGTTAAGTCTTTGTTGTGTGTAGTGTAGTTTTACACATTTTACAGCTTAAGCCTTGTGTGTGTGTGTGTGTGTGTGTGTGTGTGTGTGTGTGTGTGTGTGTGTGTGTGTGTGTGTGTGTGTGTGTGTGTGTGTGTGCAAGGTCAGTCAGAACACCTGTTGCACCGCAAACAGAACACAAATGTTGTGCTGGTGCTGTCTTTGCTGTCGTTCTCTACACTTTGTAAGAGTTTGGGAAAATCCATTAATTTGTTCATGTAGGACTAGATGAAATGGTGTAACTTGATTTCATATCTTCTGCACTCAGGCTTCATTTAATCAACTCTAATCTCTACACACAATCAGCAATTACCATTAAAAGACACGACCCCCTCCTCAGCAGCATTATATGGAGCATAACATCAATAATGTTGGAAGTTTCAAATTAAAATGAAGCTTTTCCTGTCATTTAGAAATCGCTGGAGGTTTGTGACCTCATTGCTGCCTGAGAGGGTTAGAGCTGAACGAATTAGCAAATGCATTACCTTGTTCTTCAAAAAGGTATGCACTCAATTTATTTTCTAAGTGGGTGAAACATCAAAGATCACTCAAACCATTTTACTAAATATTGTAAGAAAGATCAATAGATAGATTGCTAAAATCTGTAATAAGGAGCTGTACTTCAGGGAAAACTTTTTCAGCAGTGCGGTTTACCTAACAATGAAGGTACCTTGTATGAGTGTACCAGGACCACTTTCCATATTTCTCATTACCTATTGTGTTTTGTGTCTCCCTATGTAATAGATATAAGAATAAAACAACAAAGCAAAGTATGTTGTACATCAATGTTCAGTCCCTTAAGAAGCATTGTTTTAATTAAGCCATTTTAGGTGGACAACCTCATTACCGGGTTTCCCTGACATCCTGAAAAACGTGGAACATACTTTAGTTCAAACTCCTCAAACATGGCAACGACATCCTAGCATCCACTAGGGACACAATAACAGCTGATAAATCGCAGCATGGGCGGCACGGTGGCGCAGTGGATAGCGCTGTTGCCTCACAGCAAGAAGGACCTGGGTTCAATCCCCGGGTGGGGTGACCTTGGAAGTTTCTGTGTGGAGTTTGCATGTTCTCCCCGTGTTCGCGTGGGTTTCCTCCGGGTACTCCGGTTTCCCCCACAGTCCAAAGACATGCATGATAGGTGAATTGGTGACTCTAAAGTGGCCCTTAGTGTGTGGATGTGAGTGTGCATGTGTGCGCCCTACGATGGATTTGCGCCCTGTCTAGGGTTGTTTCCCGCCCTTGCGCTCAGAGTTGCCGGCTGGGCACCGGCTCACCCGTGACCCTATTCAGGAATAAGCGGTTTGGAAAATGAATGAATGAATGAAATCGCAGCATAGCAACCATATGAAATGGCATAGCAACTACCTAAAACACAAGAGTACCTACGTGGAGCAGGATAAAAAACACCAAGCAACACAATAGCACCACCAAGCAACCGCTTTGGAATTGCTTCAGTTGTGCAACTGCTAGTCTAGTCCTCATTAAAAGAACTACTTTGCTCAAGATATCGAATTGCTGTTTGGGGTCTGTTCAGTTACACACACCCAGGCCAGTCCTGTTGAGTCTCAGCATCTCTTGAATAGAACCTTTTCCAGCAAAGAGAAATAGGATAAAAGATCTCAACCTGCAGCAACACTACAATCCTAAGAAATTGGAGAGATGAGAGAGTGTTATTGAAATGTATAACATATGTGGTTTTTGGAACTCCAGTAAACCACACATAGGTAAATCTTCTCAGAAGTGATGGGCCCACCAAAAATTCCTTTAAGGGCATAGCAATAACTCATTCGTGAACTCAGAATAGTCACTCAGTTCAGATAAGGTCAGTATTCATGATTCCACCATTAGAAAAAAATTATACTGGTGGGCAAAATAGAGTTACAAGGCTACTATGTTAGTGGAACGCAAGACTCCTCTTACATATCACGTTGTTCTTATTGTATATAAAATCATGCATAAAATCAGCGTATGCATGTAAAACCCCACCATCTTTATGTCATAACAGTAAAACATGGTGGTGGCAGTGTGACGGTGTGGAGATTTTTTGCTGTAAGCTTTTATTAAAGGAACCATGAATTTGCTCTGTACTGCAAAATCCTGTAGGAGACATGAAGTGATCTGAAGCAGGATGAAAGTTAATCTCCAATTATAGTAAAAACTTGGTTGCATTTGTTGTTGCTAAAGGTGGAATAATCAGATGTTTAGGAGGAGAGAGCTTTTCATATTGTTGATTTAGGCTTTTTTTTTATCAATAAATAAAATGATCATGAATGGAGTGTTCTAAAACCATCTAGAAGGAAAAGAAATAAAAGCAGAGGAAATCAGGAGAAGGAGCGGTTCATGACCCTGTGTTTATCTTGGATAAGCCCAGCAACAGTCCTGGTAAATTCCAAAAAAAAAAAAAGAAGAAGAAGAAGTGTGAACCCTGCTGATTAGTCATTCAGTGAAAAACACACTGTTTGTTAGAGACTGTTTAGCCCATTTCTCCTGTTGGCAGCAGGTCTGTTAGCTTATCTGGCTCTGTATTTATCCCTCAGGCTGGACAGTGTGTATTAGAAACTCATGACCTCATTTCAAGAAACAGAGCTGTGTAATTTCTTGTCTGAAGTTCAGGAGGGCTATTTAGACCTTTGAATCAGTCTCTCGTATTCCTGTGATTCCACACAGGCTTATTTCATTAATAAACAAACGAATAAGGCTTTCCTGTTCAGTGAGAGACTGCTCCTTCCCAAGTGCAGGACCAATAGACTTAAAAACTCTTTTGTCCCGTACGCCATCAGACTGTACAACTCCTCTCTGGGGGGGAGGAGGGGTAACAGGAGGATTAAGGATGTTGATAAAGTTAAATATATAAATAAATAATGTTAATTAAGGGATCAATAAAGTTCTATTCTATTCTATTCTATTCTAAATTGAAATTAGGATTTTCATGTATTGATCTAAGAGAATGTTTTAAATGTTCTAGGTAACAACTTGGGACTGGACCCGAGCTGAACAAAGCTTCACTGTCTATGAAATCATGTGCAAGATTCTCAAGGTAACGTTATTAAATTCTTAAAATAGTAAATATATTAAAAATATATTATTTTTAGAAATAATTTTGCTTGTATGTATTTCTCTCATTGAACATTTGTATTGTGCACCTCTTGGTTGTTATTGTAATAGCTTGAAACATTAAAAACATACATTGGTAACAGTTTTGTTAGTTGTGGCTTCCAGTACACCGGATTTAAAGTGAAACAACTGCAAGGTTAATGTGTACATTTGATTTGAGGGTATTTATTGGGTGAAGTTTCTAGCTGTTTTACAGCTCACAAAAACTCTAATCATTTTATACTCTGCAAATGAATTATAATGCCTACAACTCTCATGCATTACAGGCATGACATAAGAGGATTTACTTTAGATGCAAATCACTGGTAAGCTTCAAGGTCAGATGTATTTGCAAAACTGCAGATGTTTTCTGGATATATGAAATGAAGATTGGCCAGTTCAAGAGTGATAGAATGAGCTGTAAGAAATAAAAAAAAAACTCCAAAGCATGTGAAGAAAATCACAAAATAAAAATATTTTTAATAAAAACCTATTACAAAACAAATGGAGCCTTGATTTAATGATGTTCTTCAGTGAATTCCAGCAGCACAGCTCCTTAATGGATTTGTAAGTTGAAGAGTTTTTCATTTTCTCTAAATTATCTCTGAGCAGTCAACGTATTTTATCCTTGACAATATATGGTCAATGCCTTAACAAACAATGCTTTAACAAAAAATTAGAAAACAGGTCCACGTGTCATGTGATGTAGAGGAGAAAATTTCAAGTGAGCTAAATGTTTTTGCAAGGCTCTGCAAATGTAATCACCCTCAAACCGCTGCACTACAATGTATAAAATAAGTAAAAGATACTATTGGTTACACAGGTTTCAGGTTTAATGTTGAAATTGACACAAAACAACAACAAAAAAAACCCCACTTAATTCATCAATTGAATTCCAGGACAGTGATCTGCTGGACAAGCGGAGACATTGCTTTAGCCTGCAGACAGACACAGGTGAAGATGTGGTATTCAGTGTGGAGCTGGAGAGCGAGCTTTTGTTGTGGGAGAAGGCCTTCCAGATGGCTACCTTCTTCGAGGTGGAGAGAATTCAGGTGGCTATAAGTCTTTTGTCCTTGCGTTACTTACCACAATAACAAAACGGACAAGTACAGCACAACTTGGCGGAGGAGAAAAAAGCAGCAGTACCTGGCAGGCGATGCTGGCACAGTGCAGTGTTGAGTAGGCTTAACAGTGATACCAGCAGTGCCAGCGACAGTTTAATGTCCTCCTGCAGTTATTATTTTGATGTGCTCACTGCTTTGCATACTGTATAAATTCCTGCCTATGCAGTTGTTTATGTAATATGTGGTGGCTGATGTATTTGTGGATATAATCTTCAGAACTTTAGTTGATAAATAAGCATTTTAACTAAAATGACATCACTGTGCTTTGTATGAATATACGCTGTATGTCCAAATGGACACCCCTTATAATTAATGCACTCGGCTACTTTAATTTGCTCCCAGTGCTGACACAGTCTAATCCCTGTAGATAAGTAAAGGCATTGTAAAGGCATCTGGGGATGAGGCTCATCCAGCATCTTGACCTCACTTGTGCTCTTGAATGCAATCAAATCCACACAGCAGTGTTCTAAAATGCAACTTGCACTTTTCCTCTGAGATTCATGAAGTATTTCTGATTCTGATCTGAAATCTAATAGAACACCTTTCCTGCACAGTACGGACATTTATTCCAGCGAAAGCAGTATAATCTCTTTTTGCTTCGCCGATCTGCCGTCAAACTCTTACTCCATCTTTCCCTCAACAAAATCCTGAGATCCACTTGAGGAGAAACTGATTTCCAAATGGGAGAGCACATTTTGCCCATTTCACGATGAGTGCCATGGTCTCAGATTTAGAAGTGCTATTTTTCACCCCAGGTACCAACCCAGGTTCCCACTCCCAGGTACCAAATTACAATGATTTTCCTTGGCCTCACCAAATTCCCCACACACCTTGGCCTCTGTAACCCATCAACTGAGTCCCACAAGCCAGCCATGTTCAATAGGACTTATTCTTCATCTTGACAGCCTCCATTACCCAGGGTTCAGGGATTACCACTGCAACAGACACAAACAACCTTCCAGCCACGGGTCCAATCAGCCACCTCGACACCTGGAGGCATGGAACATGACCCGTCTGGGCTCAATGTCACCAGCCTCTCTCAGCATGCAGTCAAAGCTTGGGAAGACCTTTCTGACTGGTTCTTCTGCCAAACATTCCCAAGAAACCCTCACCACAAGGTGGTGATCAGTTGACAGCTCAGCGCTTTTCTTTACCCGAGTTTCCAAGACACATGGTCACAAGTTTGATAATATGACTATGAAGTCGATAATTGAACTGCAGCCTAGGGTATCCTGATGCCATGTGTATTTATGGACACCCTTGCTCTCAAGCATGGTGTTCACTATGGACAAACTGCATGGAACACAGAAACCCAACATCAAAACCCCACTCAGGTTCAGATTGGAGATGCTGATTCTCCCAGTCATTCCCTTCCAGGTGTCACTGTGGCTGCCCACGTGAGCATCGAAGTCTCGCACCAGAATAACGGAGTCCCCAGGAGGAACACCCTTTAGCCCCCCCTTTGAAGAAGGCTGGGCACTTCAAACTGCCATTTGTCACATACGCATAAACTCAAGTCAGAACACATTCCCCAGGCACAGGGAAGCAACCCTGTTGTCTACTGGAGAAAACCGCAGTGTACAGGAGGTGAGCTGGGGAGCTATAAATAAGCCCATTCCTGGACTACACCTCTCCTTGTGGACAACTCCAGAATAAAATACAGTCCAACTTCTCTTGGAGAGATTCCAAAGGTTCCAGACCCCATACTGTGTGTTGAGGAGAGCCCATCTAAATATAACCTCTCAACCTTGTGCACCAGCTCAGGCTCCTTTCCTGCCAGAGAGTAGCCAAGGATTGGATCAGTAAGCCCCCCGCTTTCAGCCATTACCGGATCCACATTTCACGGGATCCCCACCACTGCCTTTGCCAGAATTGGTGGGCCCATGGGAGAGTGGATCCATGTTACTCCTTTGGGCTGAGCTTGGGTGGGCCCCAACATGGCCAAGTTGCCACCCCTAGGCTTTTCTCCAGGGTGAGGCACCAGTGACTCTATTCCAGGCAAGGAAAGCTGAGTCCTGTCTTATACTTTTTCACTTAGGTATGCATGGTGCACATTAATGAATTAAATCGAGATGAAGTACCTATTTTTACTTGCACACCAGCCATGAGTATCACCTTTTGCGAGTGTAGCCTGCCCAAATAACTCGTGCAGACACTCTAAGGTGTGGTCTTGTGGTTAGGAATTATATTTCAGCTGGGGCAGTGATGCCATTGATGGGTGGTGCTTTGCATTCAGGGATACATTGAGTCACTTTGGCACTCACATTACTAGCAAAATGGTCAAATGCACATTTGACCACATCCAATGTGGTTTCAGTGATTGGAGTTTTTGTGCATCCTCAAAATGCATTGTACACTGTTTACACTTGTACTTTGTGCTGTCCACGTATGATTGGATGAGGCCTTATTACCACATTACCTTTAGTAAGTTCATGGTCAGACTGCTTGAGCTTGAAGGCATGTGGCATCGCCTATGAAAACAAGGGCACTACTATGTGCAAATGCTGCCTTGAAACCCTTTTAATAACCAAAGTAAAGCCCAAGAGAACACAGTCCATTTTGATCAATCCCACTGAACAAAACAGGCTCGACGCTTAAAGTTTGTCCTGCTTGGAGCCAAAAACGTGTTTGTTTGTTTTGGTCCCCTAACAATGATGTACAACACTTACCGTTCTAATTAAACACTTCAGAGGCTGGAGAAGGAGTTGTGTTTTTGCCAGCAGGCTTCTGCTCGGCGTAACATTGCCAATTGTCTCGTTTTTTCAGTGTAAAACATATGCTTGTATCATGGAGAGCCATCTCATGGGACTTACCATAGACTTCAACATGGGCTTCGTCTGCTTCGACGCCGCATCAAAAGTGAGTCAGATCAGATAAGCTATGCTTAAGTGTCAGCCTTTAATAATATGGGTTATCTGATTGAATGCTCTTCCCAAACTAAATGGAATCTAGTGAAATAATTTAGTTTAATATGAAGCCTCTGGGACAGAGGTGGGGATCTCCGGTCTTGGGGGCCGGATTCCTGCATGCTTTTGTGCGTTTCCTGATCAAGAAGACCTGATTCAACTCATCTGTTATTTGCCAGGTTTAGACGGTGTGTTGCAACAGGGAAGGCAGCTAACTGTGCTAGATTCCATCCTTCCATTCCCCACCATTGCTGTAGGGATTGTTTTAACAGTGCCGCAGGTAATTGTTATATGAGCGAATAACTGTAGGCCTAGTGCTGCCTTTTTGAGCCTGTTTATTCCGTTTAAGCTGTTTGCAGACAGCACTAAGAGATGTCAGCTTTTGTGCGACCAACAAAGCTAAATTTTACGACATCTATTGGACCCTGCAATAGCATTTGAAAAGGTCTAATTTGTCTGTGCTGTGATAAACCACACTCCCGTCCAACTTTCCCATTTAGAAGTGTAAAAACTACATGTTAGCATTAGGTGTAAAAGTACTGTATGATTTATTGATATGATAATGTGTGAACCATTGACTTGTAAAGCTGTGCAACATTAATAAGGGTATTGCCCCCTCTAGGCAGTGCTGTGGCGGTACAAATTCTCTCAACTTAAAGGATCCTCTGATGATGGCAAGAGCAAAATCAAGTTTCTCTTCCAAAATCAAGACACAAAACTCATTGAGGCAAAGGTAAGCACACTTCACGGTTTAACTTTGAATGTGATGAAAGCAGGCCACAGATGAACGTGGCCACTTCGGAAACTGTTGTACAACTGATGTAATGACATAATCTGTATAGAGCAGTATTTTTCAACCCTGGTCCTAGAGGCACCCCAACCCTGAATATTCTAATGCTTTTCCTGCTCCGAACACAATCTGATTGAATGAATCACCTCATTAACACACGCCATGTAATTGTTAAGGACTTTTTAAAGTTCAAATGCCTCCAGGACCAGGGATGAGAAACACTGCTGTAGTGTACGACTTCTTTGTTTTATACGTAGCAAAGGGCTGATTTTTGTCTTTTAGTAAGTGCAACATTTGGTCAATTGGGTTGAGGTCATGTGACTGTGTATTTACATTTATATCGACTTTTGACAGTGACGCACCAACGACAATGATGTAATCACCTAACTTTAGTTGTCTTCCATAATCACTGGGCTTTTGGGCCTTACTAGATGTCTTGTTTTTGCATGTCTTACAGGAACTGGAGTTCTCCAACCTGTTTGCAGTGCTGCACTGCATCCATGCATTTTTTGCTGCCAAAGTGGCATGTCTGGATCCTGTGTTTGTGGGCAGTCAGAACGCTGCCACAGCCACAGTCCCCACGCTGACCTCTGTCACCTCTATGGCACAGGCTTCCAAGCTAAAATACTCGAGTTGACAGACCCTTGCTGTCCTCCCTTCTCCCACTCCAACTCGCATCAGGACAAATTTATGTCTACTCACCCACAGAGGAGCTCAGCATCACCCGTTTAAAAGAGACTAAGGATCCAGCCTGTAAAGATGATAGAAGAGTTTCACCAAGAAGCCTTGATCTGAGAAAGTCTGAGCCTGCTTGCGTTGGTACAACAGACTCGAGTACAATCTAGTGACATTGTGTCCGACGTATGAGCAGGGCACAGCCTATTGTGAAGTCATGAGGATGCTGAGCTAGGTCGTAGATCGAATATTGATTACAGCATTCACTCGTTCATGCCCTTTGATATTTCAGTATGTACATTTATATGCAGTTGATGTTAGCATTTCCTGACAGTCTTTTCTTAAGTCAGATAAATCAGATAAAGTGGGGGGTGTATTGCATAACTGCCGTGGACTATTTTTGGCACAAGTCTATGTGTGAGATAAAGGATATCGGATGGGATGAAAATATTCAGTGCAGTGGCCTCCACAATTAACGGGACCTTTGGTAAAGATGAGGAAAGGGCTGTGAAAGAATGTCTAACTCTGATATAAACATAATCTGACACAGCTGTTTCATCAACCTTCACAAGTGGTTTTAGTCCAGTTCCCAATCCTGTTTGAATTATGTTCCCGAGATCCACACTGAGGTTAAGAATACACATGGCACCTCTAGCTTAAACGTGGTCATATCCAGGTTCTAAGATATTCATGTAGCATATTCTTTGCTTGGTTGGAGTTTTGAACTTAACTCGCAGTAACTCTCAGAGGAGTCTTTTCGCAAGGCATCATCTGCCACAGACTGTCAATCTAGACAAAAACATTCTTACCACGTTCATTGTGGTTTGAGGCCCGTTACTTCATGTACACACAAATTCACGATGTGCATTCATAAGATCCTGCTGGCGTGGTATTACACCAGGTACATTTTCAGCAATGCACACACAAAGCAGTCGAGTGCTTATAGCTCCTCCTTGTGGAGAACCTGTAGCTTGCATTGGAATGATGATCAGAATAATCAGAATCAGCATTGCCCACAAATCAGTTTATTCTTTATGAATGTACATTGAACAGAGGTAACATTAGCACCACCTGCATAAAATTGAGTAGATCACCCCATGTACTGATATTAAGTAGGTCCCCTCATGACAGATCTGACCATGTGAGGCATGGACCCTATAAGACCTCTAAAGGTGTGCTGTGTAAACTGGCACCAAGATCTTAGCAACAGATCCTGTAAGTCATGAGGTGGGCTCTCCATGGATAACATCAGTGAGCCTTGGGTCTCCATAACCCTGTTGCTACTTTACCAGTTGTTCTTTTTTGGACCACTTTTGCATACCAGGAAAAGCCCACAAAACCTGTGATGTTTTATTGATGGTCCAATCACATTTAGCATTCATCAAAGTGGCAGTGGTTCTTACACGTCCATTTTTTCTGTTCTGAACACGTCGCCTTCAAGAAATGACTGATAACTGGCTGGCTAATATGTAAAGCTGTTGACAGATGCCGCTGTAGGTAAAGTAGGTAAAGGAAATCATTGCTTTTCACTTCACCCATCTAATGTTACGGCCGGTACTAATGTTATGGCTGATCAGTGTAAAACCTGATAGGGAATGTTTAATCCATATAAAGTGATGTGAAAGCATTCCTTCATGAAACTCCTCCCAAAAGTTCAGCCAACACCTGCAGTGATCGGAGATCTCTCTCAAAAAAAAACCCCACTGCATTACTTATAGAGGCACTGATAGTGCCTAGATCTTCCACACGGACAGGTTGATCACAGTTGCCGTTTTCTGAGACGTTAATAATCACCCTGAGAGTGAAAATGGTATTTACAGATCTCAATCTACCTTTAACAGACATGACATTGCTTGACACTGCATCCATTTAAACATCAAAAACATGTTTTTCATTGCTTTTTTGCTCATCTTTACTGCACTTGCCAGTAGTTCTGGAGGATACAGCAGATACTGCAGTTTTGGTCTTAATACTCAGATACATTTTCTTATTCATTTAGTGTTTTTTTTTCTTGTTGTCATTTAAAAATCTTTGAAAACAGTAAGACAGTAAAGCATCTATATTTAATTTCACATTTTAGATATGAAACACCTCAAGAAGTCCTGGACTAAAGGAGAGGAGCAGGAAATGCATACCTCAGTACAAGGATCAGTGTTATATACAGGGTTTTTCCACCCGGCTAACTTTACACAACAAACAGTGGCAAGCACCTTCCTAAGTGCCAACAGAAAACGGTGAACCAAGAGAACGCCGAGTCATAAAGTTGCTCTTGTACGGAATGAGATCCTCACATTCACACTGATTTCACGCATTTTGTTCAGGACTGATTTGAGAAGTGACTGTGTTGTTCAGGTTTGAACTGTGAGGAAAAGGGAGAACGTTTCCCAAGGAAAACTTGTACCATTATTCTGTAATGCTGCTTCTCGAGCTTTATTTCACGATATGTATAAATGTGATTGCTATTATTATTACAGTCAAAATAAATATTGCCCTTTAATTTCCCCACCCGTCACCTTAAGAAAGAACAAGCAGGATATTCTTATCCAACCTACAGAAAGACACCATTATGATGCTGTCATTTCAAGCATGCTGGTATCATGAAAGGACATGTAAAGGATGTATGTAGCACCGTGGCCCAAAATGTTCAGACTCAGTGTCCCAAAGTTGTTTTTTTTTTGTTTTTTTTTTTGTCTTTTTTTGGTTTTAGTTTTATAAATAAGTGATTGTAGAACAGTATTAGCAAACACAGAATGCCCCCCAATCTTTCTTTACTACTGTGGGTTACTATTTGTTTGTCCAGAAAGGTGTTCAAAAGAACAATACCCTGATTTCCAACAGAGACTAACAAAGCAGAATAGTTTAGTAATGCACCCAAAAGAAAATCTTTATCTAAACAGAATTAGTTGAGCTGCCCACTTAATTACCAGGTTCTTCTGCTCTTATTCACTGGAGCATAAACTGAGATTGGTTTTGCAATAATTAAGCCCTGTTAAGAGTGTTGTAGTTCTTTCAAAGTGATTTCATATTCAGTGCCCTGCTTTAAAGGTGTGCGTGTTAAAGACTATGCAAAAAAGAACGTTTCTCGTTGGCATTTATTCTGTACAAGGGAAACCTTTTGACGTGTCACTGGAAAAAACTCCATTCTTCTAAGAGGGAGGTTGAAAAAGTAATCATTTTATTTTTGGCAACTGCTGCTGGTTTTAATAAAGATGTACAGTGTACTTATTAAAATAAAGCTTTTATAATGTATGGTCAGTCTGTTGTTAATGGTCTTGCATTGAAAAATGGACCCTCTGGCAAAACTATTACTGCTGTTATTACTTTGTTAACAGCAGATATATTTAGTGTATCGAAGAAGTGAAAATCATCAGACTTCTGGGAATATGTTTAATGAGCAGATGCTTGTGAACACAGCATCAAAATACAAACAGTCAGTGGTGCACTTCAAAAAACCACACAAACACAGTTTTAATGAGCTTTTCTGTAGGAAAACAAGTTGTTCACCTGAAACGCTTACAGGAATGTTGAACCTCCCTAAATTCGGAAACCCTTCTGGTTTATAAAAAAAAAAATAGTTTTCTGTCCTTGAGGCCACATTTAAGCATTTTGCACAAACCCTTTCATCTATGATTCTAACTTTGCACATGGTGAAGTACTGGTTTATGAAGTGACTGCAGAGAGGTGTGGAGGGCAAACCCAAACTTCAACAGCATACACAAGTATAGCACAAAAACACATTCAGATTTTTCTCTGGTTAATATGCAGCTCTTGAACTGATCTCCAGAAAGAATACCACCACGTCATTCCATAACAACCCTGACCTTTCCAGATTCTGAATACCTGGGAAATGGTGGCTAAACCTCCTTGAAGCTTTGGAATGAAATACTTTATCATCCCATTCCTAGTTTTCCTAATCCTGTTTGACCTTTTCAAAAGATTTTACCTTTCCTACACAAATACACATTGCAACAAACTAAAGTGCTAGACAAAGCAGGACATAGAACAACCAACAAAATATGAAGATGAGTGCACAACATCTGTGCGGGGAAAATCAGACATACACAACTCTTTTATGAACATTACAGCCTGCTGCCTAAACATGCACTCCGAGCTGTCTCTGGATTCTTGGTTTCGAAGAGGACAGCAAAGGTCAGCAGAGTTTCGTGTTCAGACACCTTTTCAGACAGAACACTGGCAGCCGAAATTCCAGAACATAAATCCAGACAATCGATGCTCTTAAACACTTTCAGGACTGCAGCGAAAGACAGTTTTAAAAAAAAGAGAAGATGGCCCGTGGCATGGAGCCCATGAAAACACACCGAGTTCCATTAACCTACAAGATCCTATGATGCAGGAACAAGTGATGTCGATACAACAGAAGTCATAAAAGGCATTTCATTTTCTTTTGGCAAGTGCAGGAGGTCAATTATGAAGATCGAACATGTATTAACAAATATACATTCTAGAGCCAGCAGCGAGTGGGAAGGAACAGTGCTCAGACTGGCTTCCCTACAGCGCTGAACCAGCAGAATCTCTAGACTGCAGTTTTGAACAAATACATCAAATCAAATGAAAGCTTCTCGAAAATGATGTTATTTGAAAGAAGTATTTTGGACTGAATAGGCAGCGTTGTCTTGTGTGTTATTCATGTAGTTCTGATTATGGCCGCTCATTGATGGAGCTGTACTTTTAATGTGGTTGTGCTCAATCTAACAAAATGGGTTTTAATCCTGTCACGGTTATAATGCAGCTATTTGACATCTATGATGAACTTATAAAACTGCTGAAGTGTGTGTTCACACACTATTGTATAATGAGTGTATACACAACAGGGTTATACAAAAGGAGTACACAGCTTGGGAGATCAATTTTTTACAAATTTCAGTACTTAGAAAGTTTCCAAACCTGACACAGTTGTGCAATTCTGTACATTTGACCAGCAGATATTAAGCCTATACCCTGAAAGATTTGTCCCTGTGTAAAACACCAGTCAGGGAAAGTGAGTCCCCCTGTAAATGATGTTAATAGTCAAAAGACCACGAAATTGTTAGATTTGTGTCATCAGGAAAATTAGACAACACTTCACCTTGAAGAACAATCATAAATTAAGCTTAAAACTTTCAGAAATTACAAGCTCCTACAGAAGGCGTTAAGAGGTGGATGCAGAACATCCTCAACACTACAGCGAGCTAGATCAGCGTTCCTCAGGATCTGCATCAGTCAGTAAGTGCATGCCATTTAGGAGTTTGTTCAGTTCAGGAGTTTGTTCTAAATATGAGCGCCCTCATCCCAAGAACCCAAAATTTAGAAATGACAGTGTTACAAGTACACAAAGCAACCGTTTTAACAAGATAGTTCCCTAGCTCAAGGAATTAATTCCAAGCTATGCCACCTTACCAATCAGCAGTAAGCCATACATTTCCAAATGTGCAGACGATGTTTCCAGGACAAAGCTGTACTTGGTATGTCCTGTAACATACGCCACCGATAGCCATGACCTTCTACGTTATATGAAAAGCAGGATGGAGTGTTATCAGACACCTACTCATGAAGCTACAGCAACACTGGGTTAGAAACAAGTAGGTTAGTGTCGGACTTAAGCAGTCCTTCATTGGAAAATCTCCACTGACTAAGCTTAATCTACAACAGGTCTGAAGTGCTTTAACTTTGAATGCACCTCAGTAATCTGAAGCCTTTCAAACCCAGGAAGCCAGCTTGCTGATGTACCTCGTGGAGACAGCCTGTGCATCCAGACAACATGGTACAAGATGGGCTTTTTCCAAACGATCCTTAATGAGCAATCCACACATTAACAAAAAACACACCCAGGCTCACATTCCCAAATGACAAAGTCATCGCCAGCCAATCACTTCCAACGTGCTGATGAGGAAAATGAACCGTGGATGACTACAGATTTGACTAATGGTGCCACTCGGGCTGGGCAATAGAAGCCTCTCAGTAGGAGGGAAAGAAGAAAAAAAAAAACAACACTGAAGCTTCTGTTACAATATTGAGAAAATCTCTTAGCAAATTCAGCAAACTCTTTAGAGTATAAACATAGAGAATTAGAAATCTTCTGGAGAGCCCCCTCAAGTCCTCAGTGCTCAAAGGATTCCAATGTCAGATTCAAAGAGAGGATTATAAATCATTAGAACAGCATATAGGTTCCAGAGACTCACCATCCTGAAAAAAAAGCTTAAGTTATGCTACATTACCAAAGAAATTAACATGACAAATAAAAGTTTGCTCTAAAGAGAGAACCACTGTGAAAATCCACTCCACCGCTGGCAGAATTCCTATTTCTCTCGGTAATACAGCAGGTAAGCCTTTAGTGACTCCGGTAGTGGCAGGTTCAGAATCTTGTCTCTCAGCAAGTTAACCTGGGGCTCCTCCACCTTCAAGGGCTCCACATTGTCTTTTTCCTGCTCTTCCTCTTTGCTTTCCTCCTCGATGCGCTCATCTTCCTCACTCTCTATGGGCTGGGGAATCAGCTGGTTCCCCACAAACACATAGGTGTTGATGCGGTGACGACGTCGGCAGCGGCGGAGCTTGCGTTTCTGTGGTGCTCTCTGCACTGGGCCCTTGGACAGTGCCTCCTCATTGGTCAGATTGCGAAGTGTGCGGCGAATGTAGATGCGTGCAAGGTCCTGGAGACTCCTCACAGACACTGGAGCTGAGCAACAAACATAAGAATGCATTTATCAAAGGCTGCCTTGTTGTGGCATCCTCACCATGAGGTCACCAGTAGACTGTATATAACCTACGTATCTGTAACTAAACAAGTTTGACGTATTAGTGATCTTCAGATAACAGACTTTATTATTATATTTGTATTAGTTGTAATGGCTTGGTTAAGGCCCTGGTATACCAACTACTGAGCATGGACTTTGAATGATGTGGGTTGTCTATTGCTTAATGTGAGTTTGCTGCTTCAGAGTTAAACGGTCAAGAATACGTCAGTATGTTTTCCCATTCTCATGTGAGTTTGAAGTGATCACTATTTAGAGACTAAATAAGTATTTATTGAGCAAATATGCATCAAAAATTCTAAATCTATTCATGGTCAACATTAGCACTAATTATGCCAATACTAATGCATTTAGAAAGCAAATCTTATTGAATAATAATAAATGTTTTAAGAGTAGAGGAGGAGCTGAGATCAGGGTGCAGAGGAAGCAACAAAAGGTTTTCCAAAAGACTGAAACGGATCATTTTTAAAAAACGATATCGCTTCAGCCCATATCTTGCACTGTCTTTGTCCCCATATAGATATAAATATCAACATATCTACATGGCTACAGGGGTATAAAACCCTCTAGCACTGAGCTATGGAGCAGTGGAACTGTGTTCTCTGGAATTATGGTGCTCCATCCAGTACCTTTGTGATGAGCTTGAGGAGCTGAGATGAAATGAAGTGCTTGCTGAATGCAATCAAACCCTCACAGAAATGTTTTGAAATATAGCAGACAGCCTTCCCTGCATAGTATAGACTGATACGCTAACAAAAGCAGGAAATGTTGTATACTGCAGCTGTTTTTGCTTTGCCGCAGGAATCACAGCAAAATCCAACGTCACTGAATAAAGATCACTTCAGTATGAATGTTTATGTAGCTCTCATGAAGTAAACATACGCGGTGACCTTTTGACAGTGCTCTCCACAATCATCTAAAACAGCATCTATGTTTTCAAAGTATCTTTCAAAAGAATGGCCTGTTTGATGTTTCTGGTGCTAACTGGTGGAGTACTTCTGCCTCAGTGACAAAACAGGCAAACGTCTCTGTAGAGCTGTGTGTGTTCACACTTGCACGTGTGCGAGTAAAGCTAGAGTAACTCACGCAGCACCACGGCATCTGGCTTGCAGCCATCTGTTCTGCTTTGCTGTACCAGAGGTGCAAAAGAAACTGCCAGGATGTTCTTACTCTCCCATGAGCTCTGACCAGTTCTGGTAATCTGAGTCAACTGCAACAGTAAAAAACAGAATCCACTGAGCTGGTTAAAAAAAATGTAAATTTGATTATATATATATATATATATATATACACATATATATATATATATATATATATATATATATATAATGTATATGTATATATATACATATATATACATTATATATACATATACATTATATATACATATACATTATATATATATATATATATATATATATATATATATATATATATATATATATATATATATATATATATATATATATACATACAGTACAGGGCAAAAGTTTGGACACACCTTCTCATTTAATGTGTTTTTTTCTGTATTTTCATGACTAGATTCTCACTGAAGGCATCAAAACTATGAATGAACACATGTGGAGTTATGTCCTTGTAACATGTTTTATATTCTACTTTCTCCAAAATAGCCACCCTTTGCTCTGATTACTGCTTTGCACACTCTTGGCATTCTCTTAATGAGCCACCTCTGAGATCTCCTTCAAGACTGTTGGAAAACCATTTCAGGTGACGACCTCTTGAAGCTCATAGTTTTGATGCCTTCAGTGAGAATCTACAATGTAAATAGTCATGAAAATACAGAAAACTGAGAATGAGAAGGTGTGCCCAAACTTATGACCTGTACTGTATATATGCAGTGCAAAGGTATTCATACCCCTTAGAACATTTCTACATTGGTTTCATGTTTCACCTTCAAACTTAAAATGTATTTTATTGGGATTTTATGTGATGGACCAACACAAAGTAGCACGTTTTCTGGTGATCTTTTGCAGTGTCTGTACCAGCTTTGCAAATCTAGAGGCTGATTTTTTTTTGCCCATTCTTCTTTTCAAAATACCTCAAGCTATTTAGCCTAACCCTGCTTTACATTTCTGCACAACTTTAAACCTGACCTGTCTGGAGTGTTCCTTGGTTGTCATCATGCTGTTTGATCACTAATCTTCTCCAACAAACCTCTGTGGCCTTCACACAACAGCTGTGGTTATACTGAGAATAAATTAAACACAGGTGACTTCTGAAAGCAATTGACCACCATGGATTTTATTCAGGGGCATCAGAGTACAGGGGGCTTAATACAAACGCATGCCAGACTTTGCAGTTTTCTAGACTTTTCACTTCACAATTACTTGCTACTTTATCTTGATCGATCATATAAACTGCCAACAAAATACATTTTGGCTAAATGTGAAAAAACGTGGAAAGGTTCAAGGGATATGCTTTATCAACGCACTGTAGTTGTGTTCTCAATGACCTTTGCTCACAGGCATTGTGACCATAAGCATCACACTGTAACTGTAAGCCCCAACACAATAGGACTTAATTCTTGCAATACTGGAAGCAGTACTTGCATCAGACAAGCAATTCTAAGCACAACTTCCATCTTCAGCAGGATGGAACAACTCTTTGTTGCACAGTAAGCGGTTTGTTTCAGTTAACTTTCAATGTTTAAATTGATAATAATAATAATGTGTGATCATGAGAAAATGCCACAGACCAGCAGCGCAAATAATTTACCTGATCTTCAATCGGCATGACAAGAATGCCCCCAACTTTGAGCATGACTTTCATATAGTTCTCGTGGTCTTTTTGAACCCCTGCTCCACAGTAGACACGATCATACTGATGGCTGTCTGACGAGATCTCTAAACAGTTGCCCACTACAAAATTGGGTTCGCAGAACTCAAACCTGAAATAGGAATTTTAAACACAAAAGGTAAACATCATGACAACTTGCAAAAATGTTACTGAACAAGTTATTTAAACAAACAGGTGAATGGATTAATAAATAAATACATTTAAAACCCATAAAAACATGAAGTTTTGAAAATAAATATATATGTAACAACACCTGTATTAGTAACTACATAGCCTTGCTGGCTACACAGATGTTAGATGTTCTTCTTGGATCCTTACACTTCCATAACATTGGGCTTGAAACAGCCATTGTTTGTTGTGTTGCAAGTGACACAAAAGACATTTTGACATCTGATTTGAACATGCAAAGTGTCCAGGCAGAGACACAAATCAGACTGTGATCACATTTTAAACCAGCGTTTCTCAACCCTGGTCATGGAGGTACCCCTGCAGTGCATGTTTTAGTGAGAGATAGAGAGATTACATTAATAAATAGATAGATTCATACATAAGACAGACAGACAGACAGACAAATACATAGATAGATACACAGATAGATGGATCTTTATTGATCCCTTGGGAGGGTTCCCTCAGGGAAATTAAGGTTCCAGCAGGAGCATCAACAATACAGTAGAGCAGCATCAATACAGTGGACAGAGAAGATAATAATGATAATATAGTAGTAAACTATAGTAGTGCTGGGAGGAGAGAAAGATCTAAAATATGCAGGGTAGGGGTGCTTACTGGACAAGGGTTAAGAAACACTCAACCTGATTTGCAGAATCAGATTTCATGGGTTTTGTTTGGGTTTCTTTGTTTGTTTGTTTGTTCGTTCTTTCTATCTATCTATCTAACCTACCTGATTATACCAGTACAAATGAACATAAAGGATAATTAGGTTTTGACTAGTGGAGAACTTGTGAGTATTGGTTCCACCCAACCCATGTTTTCTGTGCCACTGCTTACCACAGTAATGTTTCCTTCTGGTGATTCTTTCATTCAGAAAATGTTTGTGCATGCAGCACTGCACAGAACAATTCTACATCATCCCTCTGCTGTTAACTAATCCTTACTGTCATTTACCTTTCAGCTCAGCATATGAGCAGTTCCATCAGTTCCATGCTCTGTAGGCCTAAGTCTAAGCCAACTGCTTACAGGAGCCTATCATTGTTGAATGTTAACACAAGGTTTAAAGAGCAAAAGAATGTATTAAACTGTGGAACTTTCAGCTGAGTGTTCCTAAAGTTTTTCGGGCCTTAATTCACTCCTTAGCTCTGGTTAGGCAGGAAAAAAATTAATTCAGAGACAATATATAAGGGTGTACAAATTGGTGCATATGCCAGTAGCTGCAGGAAAGTGACATACTGAGAGAAATTTGTATTTTCCACTACACCTCCATACATGTAATGATGTTACATGATGGCTTAAATAATTATTAAGAATTTTGGCTCACTTGTCAAAGCTGTCACTGTTTTTAATGAACTCCTCGAGTCTCTCTTTTGCATATTCCACCACATCTTTGTGAAGCTCCACACCATGATTTACTCCAAAGGGACCTGGAGAAAAACATCCTCATCATTACATTAAGAAACGCCTCAGATTTCAATGTGATGGCCAATGGAATTTAGAAAAAGGGCCAAGTGTAAACAACAGGATAACGCTGGGTAAAACTAAACCATGCATTTCTCTGGCCTAGAATTAATCAGTATAGACATTCCAACCAATTACCTGTTACTTTAAACATAAAACACAGACATAAACAAGGAATTCACTTTGCAGCTAGCAGCACTCTTCATGAACTCCATCAATTCACTTCAGAGAAAGTGTGAAGTCTCTCACCTATGATCAGGCCCACCATTGTGCTCAGGTATCCTGTGCCACTGCCCAGATTGAGAAAAGATAGTCCTTGCTGGAGTTTCAACGCTTCCATCACCTCAGAATAAATGCATGGGGCTGAGAGGTGAATATTGCCATGCTTCCAAGCCAAGTCTTTGTAGGCATTGTCCCTGTAGCCCTCCAAGTAGTAATCTCCACGGTCTATGGCTCTAAAAGCTTGCTCGACCCTGTCCGTGCGAATGTATTGTGCCTCCTTAAGGTTGTCAATCAAATCGTCATTATCCTCCCCTGCACTCACTGCCCCACCCATGATCTTTCAAAAAGAGAAAAGAGAGAAGAAAAAAGAAGATGGACAAGAGGAACTGAAGCTCTTCCACCAGTCCAGCGAAGGTTCACATTCAGGAGGAACTTTTTCTTTTCTTTCAGCAGATAACAGACAAAATGATTGAGGATCACCTTAGATCATCATCACATCTGGAGAAAGGGGGGGAAAAAAAAAAAGAACACACACACACACACACACACACACACACACACACACACACACAGATCATTAAATATCAAGAACCATAATTCTACAATAATAGGGCTGGCCAATATATTGACCAATATATATCTACATCAGAGTAAGAGCAGAATATGGGCTGAGTGAAAGGTGATATCATTTATATCAAGTTTTAAAGTTTTTAAATAACGTTCTGTTTCAATCTTGAGGAAAACCTTTTTTCTGCTCAGTCCCCTGCTCTCAGCCCCTCCTCTACTCTAGTCGTGCTCTTGCTCTTGACTTAGTAAAATAAAAGTTCAAATCTCAATATTCTTAAAAAAAAGACAAGATTTCATGGGTTATCCTCTAATCACATCACACCATATATATTACCATTCAGCTACAATGTATCGGGATATGATTTTTTGTGTCGATATCACCCAGCCCTTCTGCACCAACAGAACAAGCCAGAAAAATGCATTTAAGGCTTCAAGGAGATTATTGTCATTCGTATCACGTATACTTGAGGTGGAACGAAGCTGTGAACTCAAAGTCCTAGATACACCCAAAAATCAGTAGAGCAAAATTCTGCATTCTGATGTTTGACCGATTCTTCCCCTAAACTGGATGATGGTTACAATATTACCAACACGTCAAAAATCAAATATCTCATGAACAAACAATGTGATCTCACATGATCTGACTTCAAACCGCAAATAAGATTAGAGACGTGGGCATGGAACTAATATAGTACAGAGAGAAACACAACAATACCAATTAAATACCAATGGCTATTTGCAGCTGTTTTATACCAAATCTGACAAAAAGAACAGCTGGAAACAGTTTTGCATAATTCTTTTACTCTACAATGACCCAGTTTTTAATACTGCCAGCTATAGGCCTGTGATGCTTAATGCATTTAGATTTTTATTTACCACTTTTCTTTTCATTTTTCTACCACCAACATGAAGAATGTCACAGCAATCTTGTCCTAATTTCTGACTGCTTTTATCTGGAATACTGCCCTTTAAGACATCTGCAGTAAAAGAAACTGGGTCAGGCTGTTTCTTCTACCAGGTTTTCAAGCCCTACCATGACCCTGTAGGGTATCCATCTGAATTCAGTGAGTACAGTGTTGTGCAGTACAGGTTGTGCTTTACACTTACTTTCTTGAAAAAAAAAAAAAAGAAAATCGAAACACCATCTTCACACACCATTCCACCACCTCCATCAGCCTAGGCAGTTACATAGGGCAGGTTGAGTCCATGGAGTCATGCTGTTGATACCTTCTGATTCCTGCTGTGCCGTACAGATAGTGGGCTAAAATAGCCTACGTTTATCCAGTCTTCAACTGTCCAGTTTTGGGGAGCCTGTACCCACTGCAGCCTCAGTTTTCTGTTCTTGGCTGACAGAAGCAGAACCTGAAATGGTCCCTCTCAATGTTGGACATGCTGCGCATTCTCAGATGCTGATTTGAGTAGTTATCTGAGTTACTGTAGCCTTTCTGTTGGCTTCAAATTGTCTGGACATCCTCTGCTGACCTTGCTCATTAACAAGGTGTTTCTGTCTGCAGAACTGACACTCAACAGAATAAAAAAAGAACGAAAACTGATTAACTCCAAACCTGTAGTTCAATTAACTTGATTAACTATTAATCAGGATTAGCAGGGGAAAAAACAAGCAACAAAAGCATATTCTGCCCAGATACTGTATGTATCTGAGCAGAAATCTGGATTTTGTTTGTTCAGATTTTGTTTGTTTTGTAAACATCAATTTCAAATTCTAACCCACATTAGAATTCACACCCACTAGTCACTAGAAAAAAAAACTAAGACCACTGCAGTAATAAGCAGCTGTGAGGGACGTTAACCAACATTTGTTACAGCTCCATGTTCTATGGTTTCTGAAGCAGGTCTTTGAAGGCCTCAAAAGACAGCATGCCAAAGTCTTTATAACCAGATATTCAATTATATTTATTAAAATATATTTATATTTAACATAAAGGCATACAGACTGCCTTGGTTTTTACAACCTGTACTAAAATGTTTTCATCTGAATTGTGATACATCTGCACAGTTGGTGAAGTGAAATGAAATTATATTATATTATATATATATATATATATATATTATTGGCGTGTGCATATGTATTTACCACCTTTTGGTATGAAGTCCACCTGTGAACAATCTAAGTGTCACATGATCTGTCAGTATATACACACCTTTTCTGAAAGGCCCCAGAGGCAAAAGGCACCACTAACCAAACAAACAACGCCAGGAAGACCAAGCATATCCCCAAAGAAGTCAGGGACAAAGTTGTTGAGAACTACAAGTCAGGGTTGGACGATAAAAAAATATCCAAATCTCTGATGATCCCCCGGAATGCCATCAAATCCATTATCATCAAATGGAAAGAACAGGGTCACCCACCAAAATTTTCAGACTGGGCAAGGAAGGCAACACAGAGACCAACAGTAACCTGAAAGAGCTGCAGAGTTCCCAAACAGAGACTGGACTATCTGTCCATATGATCACAATAAACCAGACACTCCACAGAGCTTTATGGAAGAGTGGCCCGAAAAAAAAGCCTTACCTTGCAGACACAAATGGGAACATATTTTGAATGTGTTACATGTAGGAGACTCCCCAAAATGTATGGAAGAAGGTGCTCTGGTCAGATGAGACCAAAATGTTTCAGCCACCAAGGAAAACATTATGTCTGGCACAAAACCAACACATCTCATCACCCCAAGAACACCATCCCCAAAGCGTCATGGTGGCAGCATCATGCTGTAAGGATGTTTTTCAGCAGCAGGGACTGGGAAACCTGTCCAAGTCGAGGGGAAGATGGATGGGGCTAAATACAGGGATATTCTTCAGCAAAACCTGTTTCAGTCTGTGACCAAAAACATTCAAGTGGTTTAAGGAGAAACATGTAAATGTATTGGAATGGCCTAATCCAAGCCCAGACCTTAATCCAATTGAGAATATGTGGCGAGACTTGAAGATTGCTGTTCAGCAGCAGTTTTGCCTTGAAGAATGGACCCAAAACGTTGTAGGCATGTTCTGCAAATGAAATGACGCAAACCCTGAAATAATCCATTTTAATTCCAGGTTGTAACAAAACACAAAAAATTGGGGGTGAATACTTCTGCAAGGCACTGTATAGGCATAGAACTCAACATACTTCAACTCCTTACTTGAGCAGGGAGCCTAAAAAGGTGCAGTGCAACAGGGTCCCACAACAGGCCCCAAGAACCACCAATGCAGGCCGAACTCCGCTTCTAAAAGAGCGGAAAGATTTTTTGCATTTGAAGGTTCTTTCATTCTTGGTGGCAAGGGTTCCAGCACCAAAAGACCAGTTACTAGACATAAGTAAAGCAGCTGATCCATCAATAATATGATTACTGTGCTGGTTGCATAATCACAACACTGTCACACACTAATGCCTTACCAGAATAAACCTGTTAGTACAAGCTGTGCGTCTGACCTGCCCAAGAATTTATTCCTACACTGTGAGTCATTTCAAAGTTTTTTAAAATGACTGATTCAGAGCAGGGGGCTCATGGGAGGGCATCGGATATCATGATTAAACAGCATGTTTGGCTCATTAAGCAGCAAAACATTATTTTTTCATTGTGTAACTAATAGAAAGTATTGGAAATGTGTATTTGGCCAACACTGCATGAACTTTTGTTAAAAACAGGAAAACGTTTAAATTGTCCTTTTCACCAATTCACAACAGCACTGTCCAGCAGCTTTTACTGGGGGGATTACGAGGTGAGACACTGTGAGAGCCAAGCGTCCAAACAGACTTTTATGATACTCAGCTACAGCGAAGAAAGCTGAAACTCACAACACTGCTGCCACCTCCCACCTTTCCTTCTGAGGAAAACTGGTGAGGGAGAATAGTTTCTTTTTGTGTTGAATTTATTTTAAGCAGGATGGTGTGAGTAAATAAAATCCGTTTGACTCATGGTTCTGATTAGTTTATACGTGGGCTAGTTTGATAGCATATTTCATCGCTGCCTTGTGGCTCATCAGATTGATTTGGGGTGCTATTTCAGCATAATTAAAGTATTTTTTATTAAACTGGTTTAAACATTTTACTATTTCACCATTATATTGTGATATTCATCTGCAAGTAAATGTGCCCTATATTTGTGTTATATTTTAGTTACTCATTCTTATTACTAGCTTTTTTTTTTACCAGATTTTTACATGATTGAGCCCAATTGCATAATAGAACATAGATTTAAATTCAATTCAGGATTAAGACTGACAAAAGTGTGTTTTAGGCCACCCTCGCTACCTCTGGTTGACTTGTTACCGAGGGAACCCTTTGAACTCAGTGGCCGGCGTAACAGATTCCTGAGCAGAGCAAGTCTATGGTAACATGCAAACTGAAACCACATACACAGCAACACCACATGCCTTGGACTGCTGGTAGAGATGTGTCTGACAGGATTCAGGCCTTCTACCAACATGGCATTTGCATCTAAAATATCACCAAATGAATATTTTGAAACCTTCATTATTTTCAGGATAATATGCATGTCTCCCTTTACATTAAACATGCACTATATGAACAAAATTATTGGGACACTTGTTAATTGTTTCTTTTTAAAACCAGGGGATGCTTTGTACTAGATTTTGGAGCATTCTTGTAAGGATTTGATTGCATTAAGTAACAAGAGCGTTAATAAGGTCAGAATGTAGGATGATTCCTACCCCACCTCATCCCAAAATTATTAGAGCACAATCATTCCAGAGTTCCACTGCTCCAGCTCAACACTGGGGAGCTTTATTCTATTCTAGCCAATGTCTGGAATTAGGCCTGATGCTAATAGGTTCATGTTTATCTGCTCTAGAGGGTCCTATTGACAACACCTTTCTATAAAGACTGTACATTGACATGCATCCATTGGTTTAACCTACCACCCCAATACACAACTATAAACCAATGAAAACCTTGTGTTGGATGGAGTCAGTCATGCTCAGCCCAAAATAAAACACAAAAAGTCACACAAAATAGACATTTTTAATATCAACACTATTAAATTAAATATGTTTGTAAGTGAATCATATGTGTGCTATGTCATGAACATGACCACATGGAGACCTGCAACCATTTTTAGGATTAAATTTACCACCCTGCAACAAACTACCCCATTACATTTCATTTTGATGGATAGATCTACTTTTGGATTGTGAAAGATTGACTTGAGCCAATATTATTGAACAAGATCCTTAGTTTGCATGCATAATCCGAAAGCGTGTGGGGTTTCATTCATGATAGATAATGTAATGGGACCTGATGACCATCGACAACCATGGGTTAGTGAAAATGTCATTATGTGTTGGTTTTGTGTTGTGGTCCTGTGCTGATTAGAGAAAAAACACCAGAACTGACAAAAAAGCTAAAAAAACCCCAAAAACAACAAAAAAAAAAACCCAACAACAAAAAAAACCCTCTCTATCAGAAGAAAAACTAATAGTTCATAAAACTAACATTTTCAACTCTGCAGCCAAATTGTGTAACATAAACAGGACTTTTATAAAAGACTTTTGGTACTCTGGACAGATCTCAGTGATTCTGTGGGCTGGTTTCTAGTTCTGAGATGTTTATTTTTATAATAATAATAATAATTATTATTATTATTATTATTAAGATGCACCTTAAATCTATGTGGTTAAACAGAGACTGCTAGATGTTGCCTACACATATGGTTTAGAATAGACTTTACACACTAACCTACTAGTTTACTCGTGTTCAGCGGAGGTTAAAATCAGACTCAGCTCTAAACTCAACTCAGCCTTAAATCAGCGCCTCCAAAATGCTCTCCGAGCATGCTGGAGGATGTGCTGCAGATTATTTATACACATTAGGAGTAATGTGTTTCCTTTTTACCCCGGGGTGAGTGGGTGAGAGGGTAAATGGGTAAAAGGGCGAACAGACAGAACCTCCAGGCCACAACAGCCCATCCGTGCTGCTGTCAGATCCGCAGTGCGCTGATCTGCTCAGATGTGAGGCTGGGTTTGACTCAGAGTGATCACACTTTCTCTGATCATCGTGTTGAGGTTAGGTACTCAGCCATTAGTCAGAGCACCAGTCTGGCTGCACGAGAGCAGCTTCACCTTCATTTTGGAGTCTCGGCTCATTTAAGCTCAATCGAGGACGTGAACAGAGTGAACCTGATTGGCCTGTTTTCGCATTTCACACGTGTTGTGACAGGGAGGTCAAACAGCCTCTGGGAGCAACACAAACAGCAGCAAAACACTCCAGGGGGATCCGGTTCCGCAACGCAACGGATCCAGTCCGGAGTTTGGTCTGAATGGCACTGGACGGCGCTGCGCAGCGGCTCCGCGGGTCATGTGATCTGCGGCTGGCGCAAAAGCCCGGGCTCGAGTTCCGGGTTCTGGACCTGGATTTCGCTCTTCTTTTCGGTGTATCGCGGCTGTTCTATCTATGTGTCGGTGTGTTTACAGGAAGTCGGTTCTCTTACGTTCTTGTGCCCGTGTTTGGGTAATTTATCTGACTTTATCGCCTCCGTTAAGCCGTTAGATCGCCGACTAACCGACTTCACGACTTCAGTCGTCAAACGCCGCGCTTTACTGGAGCCACATGAAGCGCGGACGGGGACACGACCGCCAGATACGAGCTTTTAGTGTTAAAGCCCGTCCGCAGTTGTGCGTCAGTCGGACAATAAGTGTGTAAGGCAGTCTGTTAGCCTGTTAGCTCTCAGGAGCTAACGCAGCTCTCTACAAGCAGCAAATAAAGCAAACTGCGGCGGCGAGACGGACGTTTAACTGACCTGTTTCCCATGAACAAACGTCGGCCGCTGAAACGTGGCAGGGCTTCCCGTGCAGCTCTTTTGAGAACCGAGTCTCCGAGCAGCGCTGTGTTTTTCTTCCGCAGAAACAGCTGAGAGGATGTAAACACACGTCACGTGGTCTCACACTAACCGGCCTGCAGGGCTGCAGATGCGAAACAAGTGTGTCGTGTTTTTACCCCCAAACTTTACAACAGAAACCCCACTTTTCACCCAGAAAGGCCCTCCAGAAACGTGTCCTTCCCTTCAGCAGTGTCAGCCTCTACCAATGTTTCTCAACCATAGGCCTAGAGGCACCTCTACCCAGCACATTTTGAGAGCTTTCACAACTCCCAACACACCTGCTCCAACGAACTGGGTCAGGCTCACTAACAAGCTCTTCAAAGGACGTTGTAAAGCCCATGCATGCGGTGTAGGGGTGCCTCTAGGCCCAGGGTGGTGAAACACTCTCCTGTTTCTTTCTGGTGAGGACCAAACAGCCTATATGTCATTTTAGAGGGCTGTTTGGGATCTTTGTGGCATATGATACATCCTGCAGCACCCTGTTTTCTCTTCTCTGCCCCTTTTGTGAAGCAGGCCTCTTGGCAGTAGGCCGAGCCAGTTGTCAGGGTCACTCCAGTCTGAAATGAAGACGGGGAAGTGTGTCAGTCTCTCCTGTTTACATCCATAGAGCCCGCTGCCCTGGCGTTTGTTCAGGTTATAGAAGGGCACCTACCAGACACAAACGCTCATGTAACCTGGCATAAAAACAGGCACGGTTGAGTAATCATTTTGGAAACATGAACATTTGTCAGATGACAGTTTGGTTTGAACTAAAATGAAAGGATGACACTTTACTGTGGTGGTGATAGGAACCAAATGTCCAAAGCTTCTAGTCCCCATAGAGAAGTACTGCCAGTAGACTCTCTGTGGCAGATATACACAAACCTAAAGGCACCATACTTAATGCCTGGCCTAGAGGGGTATAAATCCCCCCAGCACTGAGGTGTATTTTCTGGAATGATGGCGCTCCATCTTTTGGATTGAGTTGAGGAGCTGAGGATGAGGTCGGAGGTCATCACCCAAAATCCTGACCTCACTAAAACTCCTGTGGATTAATGCAATGAAATCCTCACAGCAGTGTTGCAAACTCTAGTAGAAAGACTTCCCTATGCAGTAAAGTCAACAAAAGCAATATTTTTAATATCCTTGATTTCAGAAGAAGTGATGAATGAGCAATACTTTTGTCCATGTAGTGTAGTTTGTTGGCCACTGGTCATTTAGGACACTAAATTCCATGGTTATTTACATTGCCAGCCCTGCATCCTATCAGCACCACTGTAAAGAAATAGAACTCATTTCACCATTTCATACCAAACCACTATGAATGGTAATGTTTATATTCCAATCATTACATTACACAATCCTTTTTTGGGGGAAAGGATTCAGTATCTCTGTAAGTGGATGCATGCCCTCGTATACCCTTAAAAACATTTACCCTCTAATAAATGAGTACTTTGAATCTGAAAAGCAAAACATTCCCAGGAATGAAGTCTTTCATCACAAGTCATGAGAGCCGACTGGGCCCAAGCTCCAGGAAAGCCTTAGCACCACCTTCTCTGGTTACAGCAAAGGCCATCCAATACACACACATACATATAAATAGTCATCAAAAAATAGTTGCACCCAGTAGGAATCAACCAACAGGAATGAAAGTTTCATGGTTGAGCATGTGATGTACACAAGGATTGACTTTATTGCTGTACTGACTATAAGGTTGTTCTGTTGCGTATGCTCTGTTCTGTAGCATCTTTGCAAGTGAAATATGTTCAAATTTGTTCAAATACAATTTGAGCAGCTGGAAGAGTGTGAGGGATCACACTCTTGTGAAGATGGTCTTATCAACATATTATGAGCCTTACAGGCTCAATCCAAATTTATTAAATATATAACATGTACATAAGTATTCACATCCTTTGTCATGACACTCAAATTTGAGCTTATGTGCATCTTGTTTCCACTGATCATCCTTCAGATGTATCTACAGCTTGATTGGAGTACAATCCAGTTGATTGGACATGATTTGGAAAGGCACACACCTGTTTATATAACTTCTCATAGTGGACAGTGTATGATAGAGCAGAAACCAAGCCTTGAAGTCTAAGGAATTGTCAGTAGACCTCTAAGACAGGATTGTGAGAAACAGATCTGGGGAAGGGTACATAAAATTTCTACTGCATAGAAGGTCTCAATGAACGCCTCCATCATCTTTTCCTAGAGCTGGTGATGGCTTCATCATGGTGTGCAAATGTTTTTTCTGCAGCAGGAACTGAGAAAGTAATCAGCATCCAGGGAAAGATGACTGCCCAGATTTGAACCCAATTGAATATCTCTGGAAATATCTAAAGTGGCTGTGCATCAGAGCTCCCCATCCAATATGATGGAGCTTGAGAGGTTCTGCAAAGAAGAATGGGAGAAACATCTCAACAACAGGTGTGCTGAGCTTGTAGCATCATAGTCAATAAGACCTAAAGCTGTAATTTCTGCCAAAGGTGCTTCAACAAAGTACTGAACAAAGGCTATGAATACCTATACACATTATATTTTTGTTTGTTTTTAATAAATCTGGAAAGACTAAAAGCTTTTTAATTTATGTACAGGGGTTGAACAAATGAAACTGAAACACCTGATTTTAGACCACAGTAATTTATTAGTGTGGTGTACTAGGGCCTCCTTTTGCGGCCAATACAGCATCAATTGGTCTTGGGAATGACATTTTTTGGATACAATCTGGGTTAGCACCCAAACATCCCTTTCAGACAGCTTCCTCTTGCGTCCACTTTTAACCCTGTTGGATGTGGTTGGTCCTTCTTGGTGGTGCTGACATTACCCTGGATACCGTGGCTCTTGATACATCACAAAGACTAGCTGTCTTGGTCACAGATGCACCAGCAAGATGTGCACCAACAATTTGTCCTCTTTTGAACTCTGGTATGTCCCCCATAATGTTGTGTGCATTACAATATTTTGAGCAAAACTGTGCTCTTACCTGCTAATTGAACCTTCGCACTCTGCTCTTACTGGGGCAATGTGCAATCAATGAAGATTGGCCAGTTTCATTGTCCAACCCCTGTAGATTAACCATATCATTATGACCACCCTGTTTGTACTGTCCATTTTATCATCTCCTATTACCATTCAAGAGCATCAGTACTATCATAGAGAATATCATGTGGTCAGATGAAACCAAAATAGAACTTTTTGCTAAAAACTCCATCAGTGAGGCCATTGAAGAGGGAACGTGGCTGGGTCTTCCAGCATGACAATGAGCCCAAACCCACTGCTCAGGTAACAAAGGTGTGGCTCCAGAAAAAGCATTTCAAGTTCTAGACTTTGAGACCTCAACCCCATGGAAAATCTGTCATTGCCAACAAAGGTTATGTGTTGAGTTGAACTTTTGTTATTGACCAAATACTTATTTTCCACCATAATTTACAAATAAATTCTTTAAAAATCCTACACTGTGATTTCCTGGATTTTGTCGCTCATGGTTGAATGATGATGAAAATTACAGACCTCTCTCATCTTTAGAAGTAGGAGAACTTGCACAATCAGTGGCTGACGAAAAAAAAATTTTGCCCCACTGTATGTATGTATATATATACACTACTGTTCAAAAGTTTGGGGTCACATTGAAATGTCCTTATTTTTGAAGGAAAAGCACTGTACTTTTCAATGAAGATAACTTTAAACTAGTCCTAACTTTAAACAAATACACTCTATACATTGCTAATGTGGTAAATGACTATTGTAGCTGCAAATGTCTGGTTTTTGGTGCAATATCTACAGAGGTGTATAGAGGCCCATTTCCAGCAACTATCACTCCAGTGTTCTAATGGTACAATGTGTTTGCTCATTGGCTCAGAAGGCTAATTGATGATTAGAAAACCCTTGTGCAATCATGTTCACACACCTGAAAACAGTCTAGCTCATTACAGAAGCTACAAAACTGACCTTCCTTGGAGCAGATTGAGTTTCTGGAGCATCACATTTGTGGGGTCAATTAAACGCTCAAAATGGCCAGAAAAAGAGACCTTTCATCTGAAACTCGACAGTCTATTCTTGTTCTTAGAAATGAAGGCTATTCAGATCTGAACCCCATTGAGCTGTTGTGGGAGCAGCTTGACCGTATGGTACACCAGAAGTGCCCATCCAACCAATCCAACTTGTGGGAGCTGCTTCTAGAAGCGTGGGGTGCAATTTCTCCAGCTTACCTCAACAAATTAACAGCTAGAATGCCAAAGGTGTGCAATGCTGTAATTGCTGCAAATGGAGGATTCTTTGACGAAAGCAAAGTTTGATGTAAAAACAATGTTATTTCAAATACAAATCATTATTTCTAACCTTGTCAATGTCTTGACTCTATTTTCTATTCATTTCACAATGTATGGTGGTGAATAAGTGTGACTTTTCATGGAAAACACAAAATTGTTTGGGTGACCCCAAACTTTTGAACGGTAGTGTATATATATATATGTATAATTTCTTATTATCAGCTCCTTGTTTCTCTTATCATACCACCTCTTCTATAATTACAGACTGTAGTTAACCTATTTGGGTGGTGGCTACTGCTGTGACACTGATATGGTGGTGGTGTGTTAGTGTGTGTTGTGTTGGTATGAGTGGATCAGACATGGCAGTGCTGCTGGAGTGTTTAAACACAGTGTGTAATCACTGTTCACTTTATTAGACACCTAGTTGGTCCACCTTATTGGTTTCCCTGCTGTCCTTGGATCTATGAAGGTTGAGCTCGTTGTCTCTTTCGTTTGCAGCTGTAGTTTGTGGGTAAATGGCAGAACTGATAAGCATATTTACAGAGCTGTTTACGTAAATATGCTAGTGTCTAACAATAAAAAAGTGTGTTGAGCAGATAGGATTTTCTTTGCATAATGCCCACATTTTCTTCAGGAGCACATTGGTTTTTATAGTTTTTTTTTCTTTCTTTAAGTCAAACCATTACAAGAAGCACTGTTTTGAATAAAGAACCCCTGAAGAACCATTTTTTAAGGATACATGATTTTAAAATGTATAGGACCAGTGTGGATAAAATAGAATATTTTACACTGCAGTGTAAAAGTGTAGTGTTACACTAAAAGTGTAGTTACATTCATTTGAATGGAAATTTAATATAAAACAGTCCCTATTATAGACAAAAGAAAAAAGAAAACATATCCACTCACCTCTTGCCAGAATTCTGTGTGTTGATCCAAAACTGTGAAATCAACTGAAATCTTTTTTGAAAAATTATCTTTAAAGAAACAGATGGTAAATTAGTATGTATCAGATTGGTTTACACACTCAGCAGCATTTGCATCTGATAGGAGACAAGATAGGTCCCTGATAGGACAGTGTGCTTACAGTCTTGTTATGGTTTAGTTAGCATTTAAAGAACAAGAGTAAGAAATCAGTGGAAAAATAGCAACATTGAAAAGATCTAACCATCCAAAAAGTGGTCATAATAAAAACATGCAGTTCATATGGAATTGGCCAGTGTCACAGACACAAAAAAGGTTAAGAGGATCCAGAAGAAAACTACAGATACACTGTGTATGGGGGTTACAGAACCTGTAGCCCATATGTCCATACACACTTTGTATTAGCCACTTCTATATGGTCAGTTTCTGACAACAGTACAGTACTCTTGGCCAGACAGTTTGGTTGCAGTGTTGAGCACAGTCTGCCACCCAAATAACATCTAATTGTAGGCTATATGCTGGACCTATAAAATAGTGTAAGTGATTAGATGCAAAATGAATGTGTTCCTAAAAGTGCTGAGTGCACAGTACGTTACTTTCTAATACTGACAATTCAAGAGGTCATTAAATTGTTTATTTCTACCATACACAAACTGTACAACACAGCGCATTACTGCTTATGAAATAGTAAAAGTGTAAAGAAACTTCAATATAGAAACTACTTTAACTGAAAAAAAGCATTTTTTTTAATCAAAAAGAAAATATAATTTACAGTACAGTGTTTCATACTAATATCATTACACAAAAAAAATTCATTTCACCTTACAAAACATCAAATACAAACGAAAAAATAAATAGTCCTCACAAAAGTTCCTGAGCAAACAATGTGTGGTTTATAAATTAAATATTAGGAGTTACAAATAATTTAACAGAACCATAAATTACACCGTTTTTCTTTCTGCTGATTAAGGATTTGATTCAGTACAGTAATTTGGTCGAACATAGCATTTTAACTCTGTGACCTGTAAAGTTTCTGTTTCTTCTGGCAGCTAGATTTAAAGGACTATGGCTGCTCATTCAAAGATTTGAAAGAAATAGAATTTTACAGGAAAAGTACAACTCAGTTCCTACTGTAGGTCGCTTTTGGATCTGCTTGGCGGTTCAAGAACTACAAAAAGTAGCTTCATAATAAAATCTGTGAAGGCTACAGGCATACTGCCCTAAACCTCATGGCATATACTAGGCCAAACTGGAACTGCTTTTCACAGAATTTTTCAGTTTTACTGAAGTGACCACAGTCAGGTAATACTATCTTAGAAGAACAACCATTTGAAAGGTTGGACAGTGAGCTGACCCCTATATATTTAAAGGTTTTCAAAATGGTAAAATGCTGAGTTTTAGCTTGGCAGAGAAAGTACTAACTCATGGTAAATGATGAAACACTTGATCCTCATATTACAACAATATCATCCGATACTTAAAATGGCATATAAACAGTAGCTAAACAGAGTTAGAGGCTTTTTTCTTTCTGAAAATAAATATACTGTATAATAAAAGGAATCACTGTTCACATAATACTGTTCTACCACAAAAACATAGTATATTCCATGTAATCATTTACATATAGGCACATATATGCACACGCAAGAGTGTGCACACAAAAGGCAGTTCATATCAATAGAAACGCAAATCAGTTATTTCATGTAATGATTTCTATGTTCTGATTTTTTTTCTTCTTGATTCAATGTTCTGGTAATAAAATGGCAAGTGTTGTAATGTAACTGATCTGAGCTCAGTAGCTGCGAATATTGATTGATGATTCAGTGTTATTTGGAAAATTTATTTGTAGCACACAATACATTCAATAAAAGACCATTAAGAATTGAAGATTGAGCCTTGCATGGCTGACCAGTTTAAGCTTGCTGCCACTAGGTGGAGCAACAGGACTAATATTACATCTGACATTGGTCATAAATAGAGGAGGATCACAAACGCAAGTAGAGTTTTTCCTTTCACTTTTTTCTTCCTTTCTTTTAACAACGAAAACTACCAAATAAAATATGACAAATGCAAATGTGCTTAAGCCTAAGTTTGTAAAACGTAGAGCTGAAGTGCCAGAAAAAAAGATACCAACAGCAAACATTGATGTTAAATACAAAATAAATAAAATATATTACTGTTCAATAAATCATTTTGAATGAATAAAGACAATAAATAGCAATAATAGTATAATAATACACAAAAGAACAAATACAGTTAAATCAAGCAACTCAAAAGAAATAAATAAGTGCAAAGGGGGATAAAAATCTCACCAAAATGAACGTCAAAAACATCTGAAAACTTGATAAAAACTCTGGCTGGTAATTATCAGTGCAATCCATGGAATGAATATAATTTATTTCTTTAAATATAAGCTCTTTCTTGCACATGGTTCGAAGCCAGCTGTACCCAAAAACAAAACCAGTGAAACCAAAACAACAAGCTGTCCGGAGATATTGCTTGTCTGCTAGTACAGTACTTCATGGTGAGTAGACGGTTTCTACGTGGATGCCCTTAATGGCCTGTCTGATGCTGTCCAGTAAGGCCTTGCATTCTGGAGAGTACTCGTGTTCAGAACTGTTGTACATATCTGTCAAAGTCTTCACATATGCTTCAAAGTTCTGCTCATTTATTGGACCCTGGAACACAAAACAAGAAAGTTCACAGTATGAAGTCAGTTTGATAAATCTGGCACAGATTAAAAACCTAGTCTTTGTCTACATGTAATATCAGCAAAAGTCTAACCTAATCTATTTTGAGAAAGCCAGTAAATTTCTTCTGCTGCTCAACAGGCCACTTTATTCACTCAGGTAAAAGGAACAGGTTCCAACAGCAGTAAACACAGTAAGGTATGTATGGTTTCACCTTTATCTTCTGGAAATGAAGCTTTGTTTCTGTTCAAAGTTTATCCAAAAGCCCAGCATATTACATAAAGACAATCATGACTTTGCTACCAGTTTTCCTTTTCACACAGCAAAATATGAGGCGGTGTTACTTCTGCCTGTTCTTCACAACAGTAGAAGGTGTAGGGAGGAGGTCTGGCTCACCATTTGTGGCAGCTGGATGTCAGTAAGGCTGTTGATAAGTGCTTGACTGAGCCGTGCCAATTCTTTCAGCAAGCTGTCATTGTGCTGCTCAATCATCTTGTTCTCCTCTTCGATGGTCTTCAGGTTGCACTCCATGGATGAGATCTGGACCAGGGCAGAGCGGAAAAAAATCATGGAAAAAAGAGACCAGAAGTGCTATGTCTTAATAAGACCATTCTATTGTCATTGTTAATATGTTAAGGAAATAAACAGGGCACAAGAGTGTTTTTCTGTTTCCCATACCAATACCGAGATGAAAAATTTTAGTTGATACTGATATTGATAAACAATACTAAGCTTTAAAATTAGATTAGATACGTTTAATGAAACAGGTAGAAATACATATCCAAAAATTCTATTATTCAAATTCTAATTATTTTATACAGTGCTTTTCACAATGTTGTCACAAAGCAACTTTCCTGAAATCCCTGACAGCAGCAGGGAATTACTCCCTGTAGATGGAGATGGCACTAGGAACTAAGACTCAAAACCTATCCTCTATTCAACGCTGGTAAGCAAAATAATAACACAGCAATAAATTAATTAATTATACATAAAGAAACAAAAATAAGGCTTATCATTATACGGCGTACGGATTAAGAAACACTATATAAAATTAGAGATTTAAAAAACATAATTCATAGTACAAACATTCTATTTTATTTAATACCAGTGCTGGGTGCCATATGTATCTAGGCCATTATCTTGTAAATGAAACGGCAGTGCATGCAGAGGGTGGATGCAATGCAGTACATGCAATATTAGTCAACCTGGCAGAGTTGGACAGAAAACTTACTGATGTAAAATACTGATGGCTTAATGCACTTACTGTGTATATAAATAGGTCATTTATTCAGTGTACATTTACAATACAATAGAATATATTTAAAATAATGCATTCCCATATAACATCAATACTAGGCTTATTACATATGACCATTGCTGAAATTAATTTTGTTTGATTAACCCTCAAAAATGCTCAGTTGCACTGACATAAATAATTGATTAACACAGTGATTTGTCAGTCTACGCATGCTTCAGTGAAGCTCCACTGAGATGAATAACTGAGCAGTACAGTGATTTATCAGTCTACTCATGCTTTAGTAAAGCTCAGTAACACTGATATCAACAACTGATCACAGGTGTGTTTCCTGTACAACAACGGAGACTAGCATTAAACTAACATGGTACGATGTTCAATATATTACATGCACTAAAGTGTATTTCAGAAAATATCACATTTACAGTGACACCTGCATCGCAAGTGCATTGTTCCAACTATGTAAGTTGCTAATGTACTTTTTCCCTTTTAGGAAATGTACAGCAGCACAGTGATTTTACAGAGCTCAGTAAGACTGAGAGAAATAACTGACCAGGGCAGTGGTTTATCAGTCTACTCAATCTTCAGCAGAGCTCAGGAACAGAGATATATAGCTGATCACCTCAGTGTTCAATTGGCTTTCAAACACTTCAGCAGCAACTTCTGTTGAGTTCCTCTTAAGAGTCAGTCTGACAAGTGTGTTTGTTACACAGCATTTGCTCATTTTTAAATATATAATAAAGCAGAGTTTAAAGCATTTTTAAAGACTAAAGGTTTTTTTTTATATAGACGTGATTTTTCAGACGCAATGTGGACCAAAATACAGACATTTACTGCTGCCTTTGAATCTCAAAACAGTTACATCCCAAACTCTCTCAGTTAAGTTCCTCAAACATATAATTTGTTACACAAATTGACTATTTATTGCTATGTTTTTTACATTTTTGGATAAATGCATTTGACTACTGTTTACCTGTGTCTGAAGTTGCATCATGTCTGCTTCTATTTTCAGGTTGGACTCATTCAGCTCCTTTATTTCATGATCTAAATGCTGCATGTCCTCATTGTTCTCAATGCCTGTCTCAAACACAAGAAGAAAATGGAAAATGCTTTAACTTCACAATATTAATACAACAGAGACCTGTTTTAGTCCATAAAATTACTACTCAGTATACAGCATTCAGATGTTTTCTGCACAGTACATTCTAATGTATGTTTTTAAAGAACAAGAAACAATCAATAAGCCTATTTTTTGTGAACTGGAAAAATGTTAACGCACCATTGCTGGTTTTGAGTTTGATGGTCATCTCTTCTCCTGATAGCTTCCTCTTAATGCTTTGGGCATTTAGTGGACAACCTGACAAACTAATAAGAAAGAAACTACATTATAAGAGGCAAATCAAATGTTATTTCTTTAATTTTGGTTAAATTTGGTTATATTTTCTCTGTTTATCAAACAGTTCTTACTGAATTAATTTGGAGATATGTTTAAAAAATGAGTTTTAGCTAACAGCTAATTCTTATTGTATACTATAGGTTTGTGTCATATTCCTTCAGCTTAGTGTTAGGATGTAAGTTTGACAGTTAGGGGTTTCATGGTTTTAAGGTTAAAGGTAATGGCCAAACCAGATCCGGCAAGTTCTCACCTCCTATGTGTGGCAAACACATTGTTGGCGTGTCCTAGGCCATTGCAGCCGGGTAGGGGGCAGTGGGGCAGCTCTTGCTTGCAAGTTTTCCAAGAAAAGGTCATGCCGTTCAGAGCACTTTCCTTCTGCTGCTTGGCAGCTATGGGGCAGCTTCCGGCACTCCGGTGGGATGTATATTTCCCCGAAACATGGCCCTGACCATCACAACCAATGACAGGACACCTAACACACAGGTAAAAAAAAAACTGTTATATTTTTCCTAGGAGGAAAACCATCCATAAAGATCATTTTTATTTTCCGAATTTTTAACACTGAAAGTCACATATTAGTCTGTAGCGTTCTTATTTACCCTAGAATGATAACATAATTGTTATTTAATTAATTATTATCCCTTTTACTGTGAACAGATTTGCTGTATCCAGTAGTGTAGAATTAACTCAATGAAGATACAGTATTTACTTTTAAGTCATTTGTGATTTAGTGGTGATGAACTGACAGCACATTCAACAACAGCACAGTGGTTGTGAATATTATGTGCACACTGAGTAGTAATGGTATCTTTGTTTACTGTGTTTATAGTGTAATATCTTTGGGAGCAGACGTGTTGGTTGAGGTAAGTGATCATATGGAATAAGGTCACAGTGACAGGTTGTGTTAGGAGACCTGAATGAGGACAGCTGCCCTCTGTTGTGTGTTTTTGGTATGGATTTCTGGGTCACCCTGCTGGAGCGCGTGCAGATGTAGCCCGACCTTTGGCCCGCTTAAATTAAAACCTCTCACCAAACAGAAACAGATACTCTTTTGTTCCCTTCCACTCCAAATCACCACACGGTGACACGTTTATTATAGTAGATAATCTGGTGAAGGCCGAGCAGAAGCGGCACCCTGCACTCGCTTGCACTGTTATTTCATCACCACAGTGTGCGGAAAAGCTGCCAAACATGTTCCAGTGTCGAACTAATAGCCAGAACACAACTCTTAAAAAAAAATAAAACAGCTGAACATTTGTCGTTTCGGTAAGTCATGCGCGCATCCATAAATACCCTTTCCACTTGCTGAGCAGGAAGATTTTTCAAAAACCATTAAGAAGATTAATCCTGTGAAATGATGATTAAAATGTATAAAAAAAACCACACTGACATGGAAACTCAATAATGTTAAAAAAACAAAAAAACAAAAAAAAAAACAAACAAACAAAAAAAACACAGTTGGATAAATAATTACGAGGGTGGTGGGTTAATATGGTTGCTTTGCAAAATGTATAATGTAAGCCTGGCAAGTTGAAGTCTGGAGTGGCGAGGAGTTGGCCAATTTATTTCGACTCTCACTTTCCCCCTGCCGGGGTCAGTAATGGAATGACATAAATTGCAGATAATTGTTGTGTGTCCTACGCTAGGGAGGGGGGGAAAAGCACATGATTTGGGGGTCACTGGCCCTTTCCCTGATAGCCCATATTGGGATAGGTGAAAGGCTATCTGGGATGGAACAAATAGCTTTGCGTGGCGCCGTGTGGAGAAAGGTTGTTTTGGGCGTTTGGGTGCGTAACACAGTGGCTCTAATGAGAGGACAGAGCAGATCCAGTGTTTCTGTGCAGGTAGTGGACATACATCAGGCCGCAGGACAAACCAGTCATGCCATATGGCCACCAATTTACAGTAATCTGGCAATGTTATAGATGCACTGGGCCCGTTCCCTCCCTCGCTCCATCAGACTCCTACTCCACCCTCCTCCAACTCTCACCCCCTCTCTGAATGAGACCTGCTTTCGTCTAATTCCTAAGCCCCTGCCTTTGCATTAGTAATTAAAAATGAAATAGTGGCCCAAATGTAAACGTAAAAAGATACAGGCGTGTTGAGTTTTGGATTGGGAGCTGCAACCAATTGCATTATATTCCATAGTATTATAAAGTAAATTCTTCTAACTTGTATCTATATACCTGTGTGTAAATATTCTGTTTTCTTAATTCTTATTATTAAAAGCAATTAACCACACCTGTACATTCATATATATAAATGTATACTTTTGGAGAAGGAGTAATTCTTAGTTAAAAAAAGAGTACGTTTCAGGACTATGAATCAACTCAAAAGACAACATTGCTGAAAATAAATGCTTTAAAATAGCCAAAATCATAGCAAAACATTCATTTCCATGAACTGATATATGAAGTTGATTCGGAATATGGATATAAAGTCACCATCAACAATGATGCATTTATGAATGTGTATATATAAGAGTATAGCGTAGCTTACTTTATGTCTGGCTCCTCCTTCTCCTCTTTGCTAGGAGTAAGCTTCAGACTGCCTTTTCTGGCACGAGGGCATCCTGACAAACTGAACAGGGAAATAACGTGTCAGTCTTTAGACAAGTTCAGCCGTGCAGACGCATGCACAGAGAAGATACCACCATTTGTTCACACGAGATGTTTGAGGCTGGTCCTTCTCACATTGAAAAGAGGTCATAACCTCATCAGTCTGAAAATGTCACACTGTTTTTCATCATTTATTTTACACATTAAAATGTCAATTATTAGCCACAGTGAGATCGCTTTGCTTAGAATAACATTCATCATGCATATAAAAAGTAAACATGTAAATAGCATCAACAACATGTTACACCGTCTCAAACTGTTCTGAACTGCAGAGAAAGCTATGCAACTACTGAAGCCTGAAAGAAACTACCAGAACAACTGTACTGAGTTTGTTTGCTGGATGTTCAGGACGTTTAAAGGTCGGTTATCTAATCACACCCACCTCCGATGAGAAGCATAGTTTCCTGTTACATGTCCTGAGCCGTCACATCCAGGAGTAGGGCACCTGTTAATGAGAATAAAAATGGAGAATACAAGGATAAGAGTGTGTTTTGAGTTATGAAGTGGTTATAAAGTCACTAAAAGTGAAGCAGACTTTACACTTTGAAGTTCTAAACAGCATACAGTTACACAATATACTGCACCAAGCTACAAAAGACTTGAAGAAGTGTAGTTACAAAACCTCTGATGTACAGAAAAACTTTACGGCATGCAAGATAATGTAATGTATGCATCTCTAAATCAGGTTTAAAACATACTTACTTCAGTTCCTGTGCATTGGCAGCCATCAGTGATTTGAGGGTTTTGTCAGCCAGTGGACATCCTGATACACTACAACAAAACACATGGAAAGAACAGTATTACCAGATTCGTATTCGTGAAGTTGGCTAATAACCTGTCTCATCTTGGTTCCAGTACAACAGTAGTGAGGCCACACATTGGTTCGTATAGTAGCTTGCATTCTGAATAAACAAATATGTGTAAAAGTGTAACACAGCCATCATTTTCACGTGTATATGCATCCATTTTCAGATATTTATGCAGGCTATGCCATTGTGTTTATCTGTGTGACATGAGGGATTGATACTTCTTTAAAAAAGTGACTGGAAGCAATGAAACAGTAAACATCAGCATTTTACAGAAGACTGTGGGAGATTCTCATGGAAGAGCTGGTAGAAAGTGTGCTTGCGTTTTTACTTGGATTTATCGGCTGGTTTCTCATAAACATTTAACCATATCCTATTAAAATGCTCTTGTCAGTCTTGGGCCTTGTTCATATGTACACAAGTATTGTTATAAATAATTTCCCACCAGCCCTGCTTCTGGAGAGCTACTGTCCTGCAGGGTTCAACAAAAACTCAAATCACACCCCATTCAGCCAATCAATAAGGTAGTCATTAGTCAGATCAGGTCGAGTGGATTAAGGTTGGATCCAAAGTCTGCAGGATAGAAGCTCTCCAGGAGCAGGGTTACTAACCCCTGCCAAAATGCAGTGTACAATGAAACTATGCATAAATTGAAGTAGAGCATTACATATTTGTGATAGAACAGTGTTTATATTTACTCGTATGTGCTATCTGTGTGTAGACGTGATCATTTTATGCATTATCTATGCTTCTTCATCCACGTGACCAATTTTCTGAATATCTGTAAGGAGTTTTGCAAAAGGTCCCTTTTTCAGTGACCTAAAACAGGTGTGAACGGAAAGCCAAAAGGCTATGTGTTCAAAAATACCGGTATACGTGTGAACAAGGCCTCGGTTAGAGAGCTGTGTGCTGATTAGTAGCTTCAGGTGTACTTTAGGTTAGCTGAAGTGTGAACGGCAGGGGCAGGAACAGTTTCAGGTTGGTTAACTAAGTGTTCATTTTCATCTGGCACTCATCCTACAGTGTGATGTGTGTACTTCACCTAAGCGTCTGACATGGATGCAAAATGTAATGAACTGAAGGTGACAATTAAATTTTGGTATGATGAATCGATGATTCTAAAAAAAAAAATGAATGATATACAAATATACACTCATTTTGGACCAAAATAATTCCAAATTAATCCAAATAATCCCAAAGAATTTGTGTTTCACCAGCTACATTTGTGCAATCAGTGGATTTATCAAAATAATTCCGAATAGCAACTCAACAATATAAACATATAGTTAAATCATGAACAAACATGATAAAATAATTTTCTAAAGAACTGTAGTCAAATTAAACTTGCTGTGAGTTCAGAGACTTACAACCTTATTTCATCACATTTAAAACTCAGATCACTTCAGGGTTTTTTTTTAATTGACTCAGTGTTACAGAGTGTACATAGATGAATAAAGAGGCCTGTGTAAAGAGTGCAGCAAGGCACGGATAGAAATACTGACAAAGTGACGCTCACCAAGAATCTTCCCTCACCTTCTGTGTGATGCGTAATTTCCTGTCACGTGGCCACTCCCGTCACAACCTGGTGTTGGACAACTGTCATGCACAATGTATGTTAGGATATGTAAGCTTAATTGTTTTTTCTTTTTTTTTTTTTAGAAAAGTCTGTATATGCTGTATCTGATTCACTGAATGGAAACGTGTAGCATAACTGAGTTCATGCAATGATGTTTCTGAGGTCTGAGCAGAACAATTACACAGAACAATATTGTTTTGGTGTGGATGTACCTCATCAGTTCCTTTTTGGTGTCTCGTATAAGAGTCTTGTTCTTTGCACTGGTCATGTTCGTGTCCATGGAGAACACTTTATCCTCGAGTGACATCCTTTCCTGCTGCTCCATCTACAACATCCAACATCACACAGAAATACTGAGCATGTTGTAAAATGATCTGAAGGGAAATTACAGTGGTACCTCGAAAATGGCATCTTGTAAGCTCATCAGCTGTAGCGGTCAGAGTGATGGATGATGTTGCTTAAGTATTACTGCTAAACTCCTATTACTAAACCATATATCCATTTGAACTCTCTTTTTAATCCTGTGTGGTATTTATGATGGGCGAAAAGCCTTCGGATTGACTTCCTTGTTATTATTTTTTTTTTTCAAGAAAGTATCTGAGCACCAGATGTCGGGGAGGAATCGGACAGCTGATTGACAGCTGTGTTAACTGTCTGGCTTTGTTAGTTTATGTCAAGAAGGATAAAAAAAAAATTCAGCTTTTCAGGAACATTCTCCTCCAATTTCTTTTCTGTCTGATACAAGGCTGCAGTGCCTTACTGCTTACAACATGACAGGATATGGATTTGATTGTCTGATGGACATTTAAGGACAAAAAACCTGATTTGTTGATTATTGATTGATAAACCTCTTATTTTGACAATTTAACTGGAAATTCATATGTAACACATTCACCACACATTCAGAACACAATGCGTAATTCATATATGATCATTATATGTAGGTCAACAAATAGGCTAACTTCTCTAAGGTTCTCATACCTCAATTTGTTCTGAATTTTCCAGAATCACAGAATTTGCTAAACATTATAAACTAAACATAAATGAATGTTCAGATTTTATATATATATCTCCATACTTCTTTAACATGCTGAAGTGGTCCTTTGCTGAAGTTGAGTGGTGTGTCCCAGCCCTCCTGCTCATAGATAGCTCTGTAAAAAGAGGGAGAAATCTGCAGGCCTACTCCTTTGGCTAGAGATGGCTCAGAAGGGGTCAATACAGCTTCACCCAAAGTGGGCATCACTGGAGAGTCAATTGTCTTCTCTTTCTTCTTCTTCATGCTGAGGTCCAGAGTACCATTTTCATCTACTTCAATTATGGAGTCCTGAAAGACAGAGAGCTAAATTTAAACTCCCATGAAATAGTTTGGAATCTTTGAAAGGCAAACAAACTAATAATAATATATGATCAGAAATGGACTAAATATAAATAATATGAACAGTGATCATTTTAAGTATGCCAGTATGGTCCTTAAACCAAATCCACACCTCTCCTTGAAGAAACACACTTTTAATTATCCAATAACAAAGTAACTAAGTAACTAAACTAACTAACTCACAAACACAAAAACAAACACAACTGAAACACCAGCCTTCAGATATATATATTTTCATTTTTGCCATCATTTGAATCTGTCTTTTAGAATTTCATGCTGAATTTAAATGTTACTTCCACAGAAATAAAGAAAGCCTTTCAATAGAAGTGTTTTTAAAACATATAAGTGTGGAGTTTAAAAAAAAAATTGTCATGGAATTTGGTATCAGCAGACTGATACGAGCAATGTAATGAGATTTTCTCCTTCACTTTTTCAGGGACAGCTGTACTGTCTGGTTTCTAGGACACATAACCAAGATGGCAGCTGCAGATGATGGTTCTAGGTCATTGGCATTAATACAAATTAAAAGGCTTAATGTTGCTTAAAGTTTTCTCGTCAACAGCTGTGTCAGTTTGTGTTGATATGGTGAGTGGAAGGGAAACTGAGACTTAAACATGCATTACCTAAAAATAAATGATATTAATCAGTTAACATTAATAGAACGATGACACTGCTTGTTGAATTTCACCATGTTTCATTATACAAACTGTCATAAGAGGACGCACAGAAAAATATATAATCAATTTTAATTTTGTAATTCAAACCCACTTAGGTACACTTATAAATGCTTTAAAACTTTCGCTGAGTTTGTATTTCAACAGACCTATTGATCTCTCTCTTTTGACACTTTGTTGGAACTCGGCAAGCTTGTGGAAACTGTATGGCGAATGGAGAAAGCAAGCGACTTGGCACGAGCCGCTGCCAGTCGAGATACTTAAAATGCATACCGACATTTCGAGGCAGACGTCCACAGATGACAGAGCAGCTAACACTGTTTTATTCATGCGCTCAGTTTGTACAGTACCTGCTCTCTCTGCCCACTGAAGGCTGGGCCTTCAACGCAGGCCACTTGCTGTGTAGGTGTTTTGATCGTTTCTCTCCACACTTCCGCTAGCTCCCCTCCACATTGAGCTTCAACTCGCTGAACTCTCACTTGCAAAGGCCGAGGCGATGTTTTGATGGACTGAGGAACCACGCTCCATAAGAAGAGTATGTACATGTATCTGTGCTGCTTGTTTGATACGTCTTACTGTATTGTTCATTTGCTTAGTTTAGAGTGTGTATATGTATCTGCGTTAATTTAATCTATTGATGTATTGGCTTTTAGGTGGATTTAATCTTGAGATTAAAAGGCTCTACCATAGCACATGGACTGTAACGCCACACATGTACAAAGCAAAAGGTTTATGCAGAGGAAACCATAATGGCACACATGGAGTCTTCCGTTATTTAATTTGAATAAAAGAGTTCTGCCGATAAATCCCTCATCTGATTGGTTTAATCCAACTTCGGTAGATGGTCTGTTAGAGATGGATGCTAAGGGTTGATCTGACCAAGCTTATCCTGGATAATATTTTACTTAGCAAAATATCTTCTGCCATCTGCAGCTGAGAGAAAAACCACACACACACACACACACGCGCGCGCACACACACACGCACACACACACACACACACGCACACACACACTTTCCTACAGCCACGAGAACCCCTCGCATTACCATAAAAGTATAAATCAAATGCCTCGCCACATGTTTTACAAAAAGCCTTCTAATTGTAATTGAGAAAGAAGGCCTGATTGTATTCTCCCCAACTCCTTTTGATGTGATTACACAAATTCTCCTTTGTGTACATTAAAGCTTTAGGGGCATGGAGGGGAGAAAAAAAAGAAAAAAACTCTCTTGTTGTTCTGCCACCAGAGACACACAGTTCTCAGTGCCAAAAAAGTGTCTTTTGATGTTCTCTCCCTCCTTTTTCATACACAAATCACAGTTGCCTCAGAATGACCACATTAAATACCTTTCCCCCCCCCGAGTGCTCTAATTTGATTACCTTTGTGGACTGTGCCAGGGGCCGGGTGGTAGGCTGGGCCTCGCTGTTGTCCCGGTAACGGGTAGAGAGGTTGAGGATGGCAGCAGCGGCCGTGGTGGACTGGAGGGCATTGCTCTGGGCTTTAGGGTGGCATGGGCTATGGCCCTCGGGCACGGACACGCGACCACCCGGACTTAGAAAACAGGGGAATTGTGGGGTGGCTGAGGACATTAGGGAGGCAGGGGGGAGAGAGAGAGAGATTGATCAATTATTGATGATCTTATGAAATGCTTTATGAAATGCTTCTGTCGACTGCTGACATTGCAGAGAAGTGAAATATTCTACCATTTTAACCAGCTCAAGAACACTGTAGAAAACATGAAGTTGAGAAGGTAGACCATCCTTTGGCTATATTATGAGAAAAGACAGTTTTGTATTCAAGGTCTAATTGTGTGCCTTTGCCAGAGGAAGGCTATCATAGCTGAACTTTAAACAGAGAAAAAAAAATTCCCTGCCTAAAATACTGAGGACGCACTCCAGTGACAGTGATCCCCAAAACATTAAATAGGGTTCCAAATGTAAATTCACAGAACCCAAGATTATAGATCATCCATGAGCGTTCACGTTTCACTATTAACCATGTAAACTCACACTCAGGGAGGTGTGACACCTCTTGGTTCTGATCTGATGCCATTTGTGCTTGCTTCCCGAACACCTGAGCATCAAAACTGGCGTAGTCGAAATGGCCTTTGCTGAACTTGTCCATCTCCTTGGCTACTCCAGCCTGTAAGGCAGCCACAGGATGGGCAAACCGATAAGCCAGCTGACTGAAATCAAACTTCTTCATCTGTACCAATGGTCTGGAGTAAAAGGAAAGAGAGCAGCCTTAGTGAGTATGTTCAAAAATACACTGCAAAAATGGCACAATTTCATTATTAGAAATAAAACAAAGAAGCATATTCCAGGTAAATCCTTTAGGTATATCCTCATTTGAGCTTCTTCAAACAGATGACTATTGTCTGACCAAGGTTTCAGTGGGGGTTTTATCCAGCGCAATTTAAAATCTAGTCATAATCTGCATATAGAGTTCTTACCTTGCCATCCTGTCTGAAGTCTGCCTACATTTGGACAGGTCATCTGGTGGTTTTGAGACTTTTTCTGCTGCTGCAATTGGACAGCCAGAGAGGCTGCAACAAGAAAACAGAGTTTACTGTACATTAATAAACCGATGCCTGCCAATACTGTAATATACAATAAGGATTCCATTTAACCTTATCTTACAATAAAGCATTAATAAATCAATCTTATAACAGTACTCAAAATGAACTGCAACTACACCTTTCAAAATATTATTATATGGGCAACATCAGGCTCATTTAAGAATAAATGCCATTGGTTGTTTCACAACTTGTCTATCATATAAAACAGTCAAAATGAATATATGAATTGTGCCTTTAAATGAATTAATAATTCTAGGAGCTACATGCTGTGATAAATGACCTGACTATTGCTGCACACACAAAAGACACAGTAGATCAAATAGCAACAACATTGCCACCATAGCCATAAATGCCATTTGGCCAAGGCTCAAAATGTGCAGCTGTTTGGGACTTTTTAAATATTATTTTATTAATCAAGCTTACCTCCGATGGGTGCTGCGATTACTGTTGACATGACCTCTTCCTGTGCAGCCTGGAGTCGGACACTTCAACACATTTTCATGCATGGCTAAGACTAGGGAAAAAGAACACCACTCGGTTAACACAAACAAAATCAACCTTAACATATATACACACATACACATGAACATACAGGGGTTGGACGATGATACTGAAACACCTGGTTTTAGACCACAATCATTGATTAGTATGGTGAACTAGGGCCTCCTTTTGTGGCCAATACAGCGTCAGTTTGTCTTGGGAATGACATTTTTTGGATACCATCCGGGTTAGCACCAGAACATCCCTTTCAGACAGCTTCCTCTTGCGTCCACAGTTAATCCTGTTGGATGTGGTTGGTCCTTCTTGGTGGTGCTGACATTACCCTGGATACCGTGGCTCTTGATACATCACAAAGACTTGCTGTCTTGGTCACAGATGCACCAGCAAGACGTGCACCAACAATTTGTCCTCTTTTGAACTCTGGTATGTCCCCCATAATGTTGTGTGCATTGCAATATTTTGAGCAAAACTGTGCTCTTGCCTGCTAATTGAACCTTCACACTCTGCTCTTACTGCTCTTACAATTAATGAAGACTGGCGACCAGGCTGCTCCAATTTAACCATGAAACCTCCCACACTAAAATGACCCCTGTAGCTACATACATAAACTCATACATATATACCTATATACAACCATACATACACACATACATACATACTTATATTCAGCCATACATACTTATACATATATACATTTAATTATTTTCCTGATCAGAAAGATGAGAATTCACTGTGCAGAAATGTGTACAGCTCTTTTTTTATATAATTAATAAGGTGTTTTAATTATTAATTCACTTTTAATAGTTATGGATGACATGGTATGTGTTATCATGATACTCATGATTTTCATGAGGCAAACTGTGACAATACCTCAGTTTTTTTGACACCTGATACAAACTACTTCTATTCACATACTGCACATATCCAGTAACCGGAACTAATTATGCTCTCTACAGAAAGCTACAGTGGGTCCGTGCTCTAGAAATACAATACCCACAACCTACTCATAATAAAGTATAATGTGATGTATTGTAATGTTGACACTGACATGGTTGTGGTATTATAATATGGTTAGTAGTGTTATGTTTGTGTCAGCATCACTATTGTTGGACAATTGTTTGACACAGATTAGTGTCGCTGCTAGGTTGAGAGTAATCCACCACCCAAAAATATCCACCCAAGAGCACCACTGATGAAGGAGTAGAGGATAGCTAACACAGCAGGCTACAATCTCATACTATGCACCAGCAAACTGGTGAACCAATCCTCTACAGGTCCACTGATATCTGAACAGCAGAATTACTTTTAGGTGAGTGAGTTTCGTCATGAGTTTCAGAACTGCATTTAGCTATGTGTGGCTTGAAACTGTAGAACAAAGGATTTGAAGGTCCATTATGTGAGCAGTTTGCTAAATTTAGTTGACACTGTATCTCTGTTTAGGCATGAGAAACACGAACCAATTTGTAGATTATTCCCTCAACAGCAAACGTCAGAGAACAGGTTACTGCTTTTCTCTTTTAACGCCATGGCAAAGTCTATTACCCTTTAAAATATCAACAAGAAAACAGACCATGCCTAAAAAAGTAGCATTGGCTGTTTAGGACAAACATGTAGTTAAATTCCTATCCAGTATCCTTAATAACTTTTCCCTTTTGTCCATATTTTTCAATTAGTTTGTAGGATGTGTCCGTCCACTTATTTCGAAACGCTACATCCGCTAGTCCTTTGATTCACGGAATGCTGCTGCTGCTCTAGGAGAGCACGCTTTCATACTGAAAACCCTTAATTACATTTGCTGTTCCTTTTGTTGTGTCCCTGTTTAATGGTGAATGTTTGTGTTGTTTTCAAATGGCAAAAAAAAAAAGATTGGGAGGGAAAAAAAGTGTTTCCTCACCATGATGCTGATTTGCATACCACACTAAATCAAATGCAGTGGACAAAATTCAGTGCTGACTTTAAGAAATGATGAATGTCTTTGACTTGTTTTCTCTTTAGGGCTTTCTGTGCGTCCCCTTGCTTTAAATGAACTTAATTTGGACTAAATGTACAGCATATTATTAGAAATGTGTCAGTGTAGTATTTCATCGCTGGCATAAAACTTTATAACTGTGGTTTAGTTGGTGTTTTTCTTAAATGATGACTGGATTAATACAAATTGGAATACAATCTGATTATACTAACTCTACTGACTCTACAGTAAGTAATAGAGTCCCCTTTAGTGGCAATTACAGCTGCAAGTGGCCCACCTTTGCTGAACATGCCAGAAAAAAAAAAGTGGAGTCTGACAGAAAGCCTTTTACTGTATTCTTTCAGTAAATTTTGCAGAAATATTTTTATAAACTTGTTTAAACTGGCACACTTTAGTCAATGGGGGCAATATGTGGTGTCTTTTTGTGTTCCAGGGTGTTAATTATCTAAATAAAATGTATATTCAATAAGGTATTAACACTTTCACGAGGCAACAAGCCAAAATTCACAAGAATCCGAGAATATCTTGCATGAAAAAAAGGATTTTTGCTTATGTCACACATAAGTTGTAGAAGCTACTCACTTTCAGGAGGCACTCGAACTTTGTGGGGGCATCCAGACAAACTTCTGTGGTGGGGGTACAGTCCGGTGACATGACCTGTACCATCACATCCTGGAGTGGGGCACTTGATATCTTTCTTGTCAGTCCGTGGGGAGTCTGTAAGCCAACACAACACTATTTTTCACCAGCAACAGACAGACGACATTCTTTGAAAATGTGTGGCAAAGCTAACATCCCCCACTACACATTGTAGCACCATATACGCTCCACCATATGCTCTAAAAAGCATGTTGGGTCAGATTGTGAATTAATCTGACATTAGTTAAGGCTGGAATCTCACGCGGGGCATTTCTTTCTTAGTCCAGATACACAGAAAGATTAGCCTAAGGGATTACTCATTAAACAGCACTCAGTTGAAGAATCAACGTCAAACACCAGAGGTACTTTAGGAGGATTTATTACTTATACCCAGGGTTAAATATCTAGCTGATGCCTATCAAAATCCAATATTACAAGCTGCAGAAATGCCATCAGAAGATTTACTTCTTTTTTTTTTTATTCTTTTTCCCAGACACACTAGTTATTTACTACTTCACTTGTTGCCAAAATGTTGTTTTTTTTTTCATATTTAAGAGGATTTTGTTCATCTACCCCTCAGAGTAAGAATATCCCCCTTGTTTCTGCACTGAAGCTGTGAGTGCTTATTTTTGCAGTTTATAGAGTAACTGGACAGTGTTTAACATACTGTGAGTAGAGCTAAGTTATGCAGCTCAAATGGTGGAATTCAAAGTTCTATTAGCTGGGTATGTTTCATTAATATCAGCCTGAGAGGGGGCAATATGTCTAATGTGACAGCATCCTTTCCATCTGAAGACCAAATAAATGGCAGCAAACGCATTTCGTTACAAATGATGTAAACCTGGAATATGGTATTTGAAACTATATTATATAACGTATAGTATTAATGCATAAAAGTGTTATTATTTAACAATGGGCCTTGTTCACCAATAATCCATAAATGTGTTGAAAAAAGTCCAACCAAAGGTCTATTTCAGATTCATAATGTCTTTTTCAGATTCACCACAGAACTGTTATACTATATAGTGATGGATTCCCCTTTGGTGGTAAATCACACGTATCTTAAATAAGAAAACATCTGTGAATGTTAGAAACATTGCGAATACTGTGGGTATTAAGTGGAATTTCTTCTCAAATGGTTAGTGAATAAGACCCATTGTAATTAACATTAAAATTCCCACAATAATGTATATTATAATGAAGCTTGGTGTCCAACCTTTACTGCTATGGTAGGCGGCCCGAGCATCTAGCTCCATTAGCCTCTGCTGCCTCCGTTCATGGCTGACCTGCTCGAGTAGGAAGCGGTCCATATCCCTGTAGGCGCTGTGGAGGACCTGCCTGTGCTCAGATTGCAGGGCCATGGCCTGCTCCAGCAGGCTGAGGTTGAGCCGTGCACGGTCCAGCTCTAGTGGTCGGGTAGCCAGACCCAGTCCCCAGCCGACTAGCCTCTCATCTAACCTGGGTGCCTGTGGCTCATCTTCACTGTCACTCAGGTCCCTGCTGTAGGTGAAATCCTCCATCATAGGGCCGCTGGCACTTCGGTTTACATACATGGACAGGGCCTGTTGTCCTATACGAGGTCTTTTGGGCAGGCCATCATCTACAGGGCTGGGGCTGTAGCGGATCCCATTTGCCAGCAACAGTGGAGGTGGGCTATTCCATCCACCTTCTTCCTCAATATCAGCATCTGGGCCTTTCTCTGGAGATGGACCACGTGAAACAGCAAGCTCATCTAGGCTTCTTTCAGAGAAGTCTTGGTCGAGCTGCTTCTCATCATACTCACTCTGTCGGTCAGACAGCTGAGCGGGTATCCCAGGCGACCCTTCACTGGTGTGTTCTGACCACGACAAGGAACTGTGGGACTTGGCTCTGGCATCGGGGTGAATGTGGTTCAGAAGATCATCACTGCAATCCAGTTTTTCATCTGAAAACCAAATGCACAGTATAGTTTATTAGATATTAAGTCAATTTTAATCAATATATATATATATGGTATAGTGAAGTACCAATACCAGTACCAATGTCTAACAAAACTGAGATGACATTTTGGTATCAACTGATATCAATTTCCTACCAATTTCCCATATTAAGTGGAACAGGAACATGTTCTTTTCCTTCTGTTTAATTTAGAAAGACAAAGTCCAAATCAAAATCACTTGACATTTCCTAAACAGCAGGCTGTCAGCCAGCTTAAATTTTTAAACATATTTTTTCCAAAATCCCCCAGCAGTAATCCACAACAACAAGGGCTATATGATTCTGATAAGAAGTACAAGACGCCAAGATTGTTTTCCTCATGAACCTGACTTTGGATTAGGGGATGAAAAACACTGGACATGAATTAGGCATGAATTTTAAGATACAGTATAAGCCTGGCAAAGACAAACACGAAATGATTCAACATGTAATGATTTATCGGCTTTTTGTAACATAAAAAAGGCTCCACACATTGTTACAAAAGCATGCATTCACACGTATATTCAATAAGAGATTCGTCAGAAAACCTGTACAATTCATAAAAGAGATCTATTGTATGTATCTGAATATCTAAGTGAATGATCCACTGTGGATCAGGTGCTTAACTCTTCCACAAGGCAACTACATCTTTCATGTATGTTTTGCCTCTAGACTTTTTTTTTCAGATTTAATTTATAATAACAACTGCCCCATTTAATTTCATTACAATCAGTTACATATTTTACTTTATTATATAATTGCTTACATTTTTATTTCTGTAATGAGTTACATTTGCACATGATGCACACAGTGCTAAGATAGCGTTCTGACATGCTAACTGACATGGCATTATAATCAGGCTGTATCATTTTTATTGGGTCAGACAGAGTGGATCTTTTAGCCAAACAAATCTCCTTTAAATGACTCTTTAGAATCGAAACAGCCCGATTATAATAAGTCATGGTCAATGATTAACAATGGAAAGCTATCAGCTGGATTGATGCAAAATCCATTACTGATCTGCAAAAAAAAAAAACCTTTGAAACTTACTTGTGGGTAAAAGCTCTTTGGCCGGGAGGATTTGTTTTTTTCCCCCCTTTTTTAAGTCCAAATCAATCGTGGGTAGGCGATGGATCTATCCTCTTAGAGTCTTTCCATCACCCAGCCAACCACACCCAGCCACTGAGGCTAAGAGTGACGTGATTGGGTTGATTAGATATTATGGCATCATTTAGGGTATTTTTTAGGGGGTGGTCCTATGAAGATAAATCCAACTGGAGGCATTAACAGACTGCTACTAGTCTTTAAGAGGGCACATAGTAGCCCCCGAACTTAATCCCCACCCAAAATCAGCACTAAATGGGGATAGAAAGCTTGGTAGTGCTCAGAATTTCAGCGTTTTCCTGCCAAAAAAGGCAACCAAGCTTTAGAGGAGTTGAATGTGCTTTGCTGATTTACCCAGAGCGTGTCGGAAACTGCAGCATACAGCACGCAGGGGTTTTTATACTGAGGATTTACCAATACAGGGGCATATTGATACCATAAAAAATGCCTTCCATCCATAAAAGAGATAGAGATATAGACACAGATTTTTGCATTTGGACATTTGCATTGCTTGTTTATTACAACCATGGTGTCCCTGAACCCTGCTCTCTAGTGCAGAGTATAGGGTTCTGAACAAGAAATACTACTGAACAAATCACAAATTACCTTTTATCATCAGTACAAAAGCAGATTAGATCACTTACAGATGGCCTAAAATAATAGCTAGTTTATAGCAACTACATAGTGACACAAAAATTACTGGATGTCAAGATGAAATGAAATACGTTGTGGGTTTTTTGTTGTTACTGATGGTGTGACTCTTAAATCCACTTAGTCTTTCTTGATTCTACATTTTCACTTTAAGCATTTCTCATCGGCATCGGCTTTCGTTTACCTCTGCAACATTGCCAACTTCACCCTTTCTGAATATCAGTAATGCTAGAACTCAAGTTCATGCCTTCATCAGCTCTCGCACTGATTTCTGAGCAGACCTGAGTACATTCCAAACTCCACTGTGAAGCTACGAACACTCACAAATTGACACATGATTCCTATTCTTCATCAGTTCCAATGTTCCCAGATCAAACACAAAAATCTAACACTAAATAAATGATTGCATGAACTTCAATTGTCAACTTCAATTACGCGACACATTTTCAGTTAAACAAAAGGAATAACAGTGAGGCTTAAATCTAAAACCCAGTATTTGGGGTGCTGTCTTTAAAAGTTACATAAAGTAACCAAGTAGAAAACAAGCACAATTTCCACTCCTAATAAAGATGTCTTTATTCACCTAATGCAATAAAATCATGTTAATGGTTCATCCAATGTGATCATGTTACGTCCAGTAGGAAGTGTCAGATTGCAAAGCTATTCAGAAGAAAGATAAAGGTTACCAGAACAATAAATAATTAAAAATTTAGACCAATATGAGCAATATTTCTTGAGCTGCACATACGGAAGTAGTGTCTTTCAGTATGGTATCAGCTATAAAGTAAAAGGCAAGTTGTCTCAGCATGGAATTGTAGAGGTTCCTAATGGTGTCCTGTAATAATCGATCCCACGCAGCTTCAATATTCTCACTCAGTTCCTGCAGATGTTGAGGTAGGGGTGGAGCTTTGGTAATGTGTCCATCTGCATCCCACACATTTGGAAAAGGTCTGGCAAAGGAACTGGCCATGGCATAGTATCTGGGTTTTCAAGGCAAGCTCTTGAGACAGTTTGCAAATGAGCATTGTCCTGTTGCAATAGCACACTGTAGTGTGCATTCAGAAAAGTTAGGGCCTCTAGTTGCAAGACCCCACTAATGTAATGTCAAGCTGTCAAAATGCCTGTAATGTAAACCAACGGTGATCTGGCATTGTACAAAACTGCACATCACACCATGACGCCAGGCCTACTGAGCGTGTGACACATGACAACAAACTGTTGATCTTGGTGCCGATCACAATGCCTCAAGGTTAATTGGTCACCTCCACCAAGACTCACTGAAGATGACCCGCTGCCATTCTGAGTGACTCTGTGACAGTCTGGAACAACACCATTGCAGCATGCATTGAAATTGGTTGATTCCTTCTGGGTGCAGCTATTTTTTTGATGACAAGTGTACAAACTCCATTTACATAAAGACAAGAAAATCCATTCATTTCATAACACTCTTAGATCCTCTGGCATCATCTGCTTGCTGTCTTGCTGCACCTCACACTAGGCTCAGATTTATACTGTTACTTAACTGCCTGTTGATCTCAACCGATTGATCTCTAGCAAGTAAGGAAAGTGTATAATATATATACCTGGAAAATAACATATATAAACCGCAGGGTTTAAAGCGTGGAAAAAAGTAGCAGCTTATAGTCCGGCAAATACGGTGTGTGTGTGTGTATATATATATATATATATATATATATATATATATATATATGAGATTTTATGTATATTACTGTATTTCTTTTAACCATTACCAAAGCTCTTCTTAATAAAAGAAATATTCTTTATATATTATTTGAAATATTATTTGTAGATATCTTCTAATCCCTGGATTAGCTAATCCATCAATCCTGAGTTAAATCAGGTGTGCTACGCAATGGCGGATGGCATCAAGAAGAAATCTGGAACCAAATTTTTATTCCTCTACATAGCTCAAAAATACATCAACTACTTTTCTGAAAGCAAAACCTTCTTGTTAGTTTATTTGTCTTTATTGTGGAAAAGGTAAATATGATTAGGTTCCTAACATGTTTGCACAACATTTTAAGTAGTCATATATCAATGTTATATATTTTCACAGTATTCACACAATTAACCTAAACTGTGCTAATTTTATGCACCCCCTTTCTATTCCAGCAGCACACTGGCAGTCTGTCTTTTCTCTTTTCTTGTAGGCCATTTGAATCATGACAGAGGTGTGATAATCCAGCCTGGTCCAACACAGCTGAAAAGTTAGCCAGTTATGCTAAGTTACAATTAGCAGAGTGGGCAACTAGGACTATTTCATATCCAGATGGAGATGTAGTCCTCACCAAACACACACACACACACACATGCACAGAGCAGTGAAAAAAATGCAAAGGGTGGGGGTGGAGTTGGGAGGGGGAGCAGTGGGTTGGAAACTGAGCGTGTTTGGTGTGTTGGAACAGGTGAATGGTTTGTACTCCAGAATAGCCATTACCGTTGTGAGTGTGTGAGCTGAAGCTTGGCTGAAGTCACTCACAGACAACGCCACCACCAAATGGAAGACTAGCACCTCCCCCTTCCCCTTTCTATTTTTTTCAGCCCAAAATTCAGATATTTCCTCCACAGAAACATGGTTGTTTCTAGCGATATGCCCGTGTAAGATCAGGATGCTGGGACTTTTGTCGCTGTTTTTTCTCTTTGCAAATTTTCAAATTTGGAAAACCACTCATGTAAACATTTCTGAGACTTTAGAAAATAATATAAGTCAAAATAAACAGTGAAACAAACATGCAAATATAAATAAAAGCATGTGCATATGCATATACAGAATTAAGGTTATGATGAAGGTGTAAGATGAACTCAGAATAACAAATAAATGTCATTTATAGTGATGCTGCTCAATTTATTGAGCTGCTCTGTTGTCCATTTAACTACCCACATGTGTCCAATAATGAGGCGTAGACATTATGCCTAATTATGTATATTTGGACTGTGTTTGATGGCCTAACAAAAGCTTTCGAAAGGGACAATTACGTTTGTTGCTTGGTTACATCGTTAAAAATATACCAAATAAGTGCAGATTATAGGGGAGTGTGGATACACACGTAAAGTACGGGTATTGTTGCCAAAATGTTCATAATTCGTTTCATTAGGAAATGGCAATGTTTTGTTTCGAGAAAAGGATGGCGCTTTAAAATAATATCAACTTTTTATGTTTTTGTGCTCCTGTTGCCAAAAATGTTTTTGTTGCTTGAGTGTGTGATCACTTTCTTTTGTCAACGACGCACAATATAATTTGGTGCCTTCTATTCTCAGTTCCGCTATTTGCATAATTATGCAAGCAACCACACTTGCTCGAATAAAAGCACTTTTCCGGCCTGCATAATCAAACAGGCAGTGACTGCTTTAACCGCGACCGCCTTGTTATAATCAGGATTCCAAAAACATATCCGGATGTATGCGAGCAAAGACTACCAGTCTATCAGTTGTAGTTCTTCAGTCCGGACACCAGTTGGGACCCAAAAAACGAGGTGGGTGGGAAGTGGTGAAGGGAGGGAGGGAGGGGGGAGGGAGGGGTTTGGAAGGAAAAGCTGGCCTGCCAGGAATCTTGACAGATCAGCTGTCACAAACTTCAATCTGAGGACGTGACAGACAAACACAGTGGCCCCAGCAGTGTAGTCTTTCGCTTGCTGCACTCAATCATGGCGAAAATTAATGGGGGGGTGGGGGTGGGGGTGGTTGGATGGAGAGCGGAAAGGGAGGTGAGGAGGAGGAGGAGGCAGGGAGAAAAAAAATATGAATGCAACAGATGGTAGTTTAAAATTCAGCGTCAATTGTTCATCAAAACAGACAAAACAACGGGACATCTGTCTACCTGCTGGAGTGTCGATGTTCCTGGGCGCGTCTTTGTCCTGAGTGGTTGCCAGGTCCTCCTCCCGGTCCTCTTCACTTGGGCTGGGGCTGGGGCTATAGTGCCGTGGCTTCATCAGCAGAGATTTCCTCTTGTTAACCGGAGCTCCACTGGCTCCTTCCCCGGCACTCCTCTTCCTCCCAGTGGAAAGGTGCAGACTATGAGCAAGAGGTAATACATGGAGAAGCTACTTTAGGTCACTATGGTGGGAGTGACTGTAAAATATGAAACCTGGTCATGATGGAAGCCATCCCATTTTTATTTAAACCTTTACACTTTGAGGGTATTAGTCGATTCTAACATTATACAATACTACATACAATATAGCAAAGCTAAAGTTAAAAACTCTGGGCTACTGAAAAACTAATTTATGGAATTATGAGAATGAGGAATTGTGGAGCTCATCGGGTTTAAGGGGTTACATTGTTGAAGACTGGATTGCTGGTAAAGGTCACGACTGCAAGAAAAGTTAAATATGAAGCAAAAAACAAATGTAGACGCATGTTGTGCTGGGATTTTGGTTCATAGTTTAAACACTGGATGGATACTGGTCTCTAAATGTACACAATATCTCACAATCCAGCTTTAAAATACTATATATCAAAGCCATACATCAGAGGGTATTTTAAGATGAAACATCGTTCAAAATATTTCAAGCTTTTCAGGACAGCGTGAAGTTACTAAATGATTAATGAAATGTGTTGTGGAATCTATTCATTTTTCAAATACAAGGTATTCAATTTGTAATCTAGCCCCAAATTAGTCCTATCATTATAGTATTTTAATAGAAAAATGTGCATGAATATTCAACAAATGAGTGAAAACAGTGATTTTAATCTTTTGAGTGTCAAATTCCAAAACGGTATTGTCAAACACATCCCCTTTGTGCTTGTTTCAGGTTCTATAATGGGTGAAATGTGGGTCAAGCATAAAGTCCATATGGAGCCTCAGTTGGGGATCTGATGAGGCAGGTTTTGTCCAATTTCAATACATGTGCTTTGCTTCGGCCAAAAGTGCAGTACTTCTGGACATAACAGTGAGAAACAGACAAAACGGACTAGCTTTTCTTGCAGTACTTCATGAAGATACTCATTTGTTGCCTTGCACAATAGGCAACAATGTTATTAGACGTATCCAGTGCCAGGAGAGCTTAATGGACCATCTGATTACAGGAGTGTTCATCTTTTTAATTAAAAATCCAAGCTCTCAGAAAAGCAAATGGAAATGTGAGGCTGGAAAGTAACACATTCAGTTTTTGAATTGTACTATGAGTGTAGTCTGTGTTGGTTGTGGTTGAGCTGCACAGACCCAGCACCATAAGAGAGAGAGAGAGAGAGAGAGAGAGAGAGAGAGAGAGAGAGAGAGAGAGAGAGAGAGAGAGAGAGAAGGGGGTGGGTAAATACACATGTTTGCATTTCCACAAGCTGGACCTGCACCTGTGCATGCTCTAGGCCACGGCAACTCCTGTCCTCCAGGGCAGCCTGAACACTGCAAGAGAGCATCTCAGTCTCACAGTAGCTAAAGCAGTCTATGATAGGCTTTTAAGTTTTGTGTTACACTAGAAAGAAACTGCACTCATCTCATGTGTCCCCCTTCATCTTACTCATCTAAATCTCACTAAGGTTGCAGTGTGGATCAGTGAATGATGATATATTGGTATATCAATAAATAGTTTCTCACATGTAAATTGAACATCCAAAAGTAAAGGTTTGTGATGACTGTAATGTTTGATTTGTGTTTAAATTTGTGTAATTGATCAGTATTCTGTACATGATTTGTTATTGGTAACAATATCAAACACAATAAGAAGATGGGTCATTGTTCCTCCCCGTATTTTCACCAGGTTCCACATTTTAATATAACGGTGAAGACCAGAACAGTATAAGCTATGAAACAACATACAGAACTGTTTTGATGCAGCTTTGCACACTTTTGCTCCCAAAGTGTGCTTTTCCAAACGTCTTCAAGAAGTTCTATAAATTCGGAGACCTCACTGGCTTCTTAAAACTACATTTGGAGCAGAATTTTGCTTTTGGAAATCCACATGTTGACATCAACTTCCCTATTCGGTGCACTGATCTAAATATATACAGCAGATTTGAAACAACTGCTAGACAGGAACAAACCATTCACAGGTTTTGTAATCACTGACAAGTATTATAAGTCCTGTTCTTCACTGTTTTCAGTAGGGAAGAGCTTTTATTCTGTTTTACCTTTTGATATTTAATATAATTCTGTTTTGGCATGCTCATTGGTTTATATTTTCAAAGACATGATTCTACGAACAGTGCAAGGTCACACTGTGAAAGGGAAGAAAACATGAAGCAGCTGTCATTGTATTAGAGCTCTGTGCAGCATAAGTTGGTGGTAAATAGAGTTGAATGAACAATTTTATTCACAGGGAAAGCACTGAGGTGCAAACGACATGCTTCGTGTCTCTTTCTCTACAGAAAAAAGAACGTCTCGTCCTCTTCAAAACAGTACCCCCGGCAAAACAATTATGGCTTAGACAAAGTGATTCTCAAATGCTGCTTGAGAGAATTCCCTTTGGAGAATGAGAGACAGAAAGAATGATAGAGAGATGGAGAGAGAAGGTGAGAGGGAGGGAATGAACCAGTGAGACAGAGAGAGAGAGAGACACACACAGAGAGAGAGAGAGAGAGAGAGAGAGAGAGCGAGAGAGTAACTGACAACAGCAAGAGGAATCTCATTGACAACTTCATGTGCACCCCTTGGTGAAGACTCAATCAACCTGCTCTGAATTTCTGCCCTGTCCCATTAAACTCTGCTGGAGCACGAGTGGTACAGAACAAGGCTTCGAAAACTGAGCCTAGTCATGTCACAGTCAATTGCTCCATTCACATGCACTCCTTAACTCAGCTGAGCCAATGCTGCCGTGTAATGAAGGCACTGGTCGTGAATAATGCATCACCTCAACACACTAACTGCTCTGTGAATGAATGAGATTAATATTCAAATGAACAGTGCGTGACGTGGGTCCGCTCAACCAGCTCCTCAGGTTAACTGCACAGCAGGGGTGTGAACACATAAAAATGGGAGAAAATGTGAAGTCTAGAGGGTGCTAAAGAGGTGACTGTTTGGTCCAGTGGACATTTGAAAAAAGAGCATGTATTTCATATATGTCCATGTCCATATGTTAGGATCTTATTGCATTTGTAACTATTGCTTATATGCAAAAATGGCGGATTTAGCAGCAGCTTTTCTCAATGTCTGTGGAAAAGCCTGTACTTTGGTGGGGTGGGTTGCAATAAATCTGCATAAATTTGTTACTAGGAGTTGGATATATTTACTCAAATCGTTTTGTAGCCGACCCAGTTGCTGAAAAAAACTAGGGGGAATATTGGAAATTAAGTGTACCACTGGGAAAAATAAGTTAAATAAGTACTTTCAAAAATTAAAAACTTGGCTATATATATAAAAAAAAATAATAATAAAAAAAAAGAAAGTATATATATATATATACTTTCTTTTTTTTTTTTTTTTTTTTTTTTTGTGAAGTTGACTTGTTTATCACTGGACAGCAATGATATAATATACCTGCTATTTAAAAGCTCCTAACTGTTTAAATATTTCATGAATAATTGACAAAATGATTAGAAAGTGCCTGATTTAAAATCTCTTGACTTCCTTAACAGATTTAGAACATTGTTACCTTTATCCTGTAAAATGACTAATTAATGAAGCAAACTAATGAACACTGTTCATAAACCAACAATAAAAAGTAAGTGCAAGTAAAACTACTGGTACTGGTACAAGGGAAGGATAACCTTTTTATGTAAGTAAGCACATAACACTGTGTTTTCTACTTGCTATGCCTGTTTTGCACAATACAAAGCAGCACCTGGCATCTTCAAACAGTGCAAAAAAAGATATGACAGTGATATGACAGTGATAATATATTCATACTCATAGTGGAAGTGTGGGGCTGCGCATTTTATGATATGATATGATGGAAGGCGACTTACTGGCATTGCCATTACATGGTTCAGCACGGCTCTCGTCAACTTCAGAGTCCATCTGGAACAAAGTTGGTCAGATTTAGTCAGAAGATTAAGAAGTTACAGCATCCACAATCTGAGCAGTGGATAAAGTACAGAAACAGAAACTATAATCAGCAATAAGAGTTCTTAATCACGAATCATTTCTTAGTTGTAAATTATATATCAAGTAGTGAAGTGTCTTCATTTCCTGTACACGTTTTACTTCATCAAAAGCAAGAAATAACCAGATGCCAAATGTTAAAATATAAAATATTCCTCTTCTTAATTCTATCATTCACATTGTTTAAATCTGTACCAGCAAAACTGACCTATAAAACATCCCTCCCACTGCCCCCCTCGAACATACACTATCCAACTTCCGTCTCGAGAAGCCCACTCATTATGTACTACAAACATCCAGCATGGGTTGAACAAACCCTGTCTATGAAATGAAAAGGAACTCCAGCATGGAATAGTGGACACAGTGGAGTAAAAAGTGGATTTTCCTTTTAAAGTCTAGGGCTAGTAGTTGCTGTGAACGACATGGAACCTTGAAAAGAACCACTTGAAAACCAAAAAAACAGAATATATATTGTGCCGATCAGCATAGGGATTCTTATTATGAAACCTTCATTGCAGAGGTCCTTGGATATATAGAATATACATTCAAAGCAAAAAAAAAAAAGGAACACTTGAACTCTGGCCAACACAACTAGCTCACTGAATTCCTGAAAATGATTAGATTTAATTATGTTAAAAATAAATAACAAACACATTTTATCTCAGCATAATAAAAGGTACAGCTGCTTTCCACAGGTCGAATAGTGTAGTGTACACGGCTTTCATATTTTGTGTCTGTGGGATTCGCTTAATTGGACTGGCATGGATGCAAAGTACTCCTGAAAAAGCCGTGAGATGGACGGGCTTACTTTAGGGAGAGGCCATACAGCAGTGGCCAAAATATAATGACGTAAAATCATGCTACAAAAAGTAGCAGAGAGGTGGGTTTTTAGACAAAAAGAGTTGTTAATGCCACCCTCCCCACACATGCACACACACACATGCTCTATGTCTCTCAGTCTCCGTCTCTCCCGCTCTCCCTCTCTCTCTCTCCTCTACGCCAGCGTCGCCTTGCCGATCCCAAATAAAACCTATTAAATGTAATTATTCCGGGCTGATGGCGGTGTATAGTGGTCAGAGGGGCTGTGGCGGGCTCTCTCTGAGTCACAGGCTGTGCTGTTACTCCAGGCGTAATGGGAAACATGACTCCTCTCTTTCTCTCTCTCTCTCTCTCTCTCTCTTTCTCTCTCTCTCTCTCTCTCTCTCTCACTCATTCTTTCCCTCTCTCCTTTTCTCTCTCCCTCTCTCCCTCTCTCACTCTCCTCTCTCTGCTTGGCTGTTGTGATTGAAGGCACTGACCTGTCATACATTTATAATAGGGGGAGCAGGTGTGGCAGTGATGGGCCTTAATTTCCTTTAATAAACCTTTTATGTGGTCCACTCTTAATGCCACGCCGGCCCTCTCTCAGCTCCCAGAGCGTAATAGCTTCATTACTTTTGATTACTGGGGTCCCTATCGAGACAAACAACTCCCAAACACTATAGATTACATTCTGTAATAACTAATGTACCTGATTAGTTCATTACACTCTTCACTGTTTTGCACGCACACACACTTATGGAGATACAGAGGTGCACATTTCATAGCAGGTTCAAAAGACAGAACAGTTCCAAGTAGCAAGGTGTGTTTTGACTGGTCTGATTGCCACAGTCATCGTGCTTCTCCACTCTTTCATTAAACCAGCGACAGCTTTTATTTGAATAATCTACACTGAAAGAACACCATCAAAGCGTTTTAAATTTGCACAGGGTCACTTAATTGAATTCTCTATACATTCTGAATGGCCTCCAAGAGTCTCTATGCAGCATCTTAAGGCTCAATGACCCATCAGTAGACAGCCTTCAAATGAAATCAGTGATTGCAAAATGCAAAGGTTTCCACCTCATCACTAAACTAAAACATGGAGGTAAACACTGCTGAACCTCTTATTTCCTTAATTCATCCAAGGTCAGCACAATGTTGGTCATTTCCACTGAGGGCTTCCTATGCTTTTGTGTTTCTTCTTGTTGTTAAATTAAGGCAGATTTTTTTTTTTCCATCACTACCCCGTCCACAGTCCTACCTCACATAATCCAACTTTACTTTAGTCGTGTGTGGTTAAATACCGATGAGTGAGCTGGCTAGTTTGATTCTGAATGTTTATATTTGTTTTAATTAACACTTCATTTTATTTCATTTTCCCATAATCTTTCGTTTCCGAGTGCCTGGAAAAGAGAGACTCTAGAACAATTTGTCATCTGTGATACCTGGCCACAACACTGTACCAAATGCTAAAAGTGTTTTCATGTTGTGTAGGCTGCACACCGGTGATTTTATATATCTCTTTAGTGTCCCTGAGATACTGCTAATCCCCACAGCCATTTCCAGTTCCCAGCCCCCTTATACAACTACAACAACATGTAGTAAAATGCAATCGGATAATACAGAAATATCCAAAAAAATGTTTCCAACGTCCACAATGATTCAAAAACATATTTTTTTACCTTTGTTTTTTTGCAAGGCAATGAAGACTGTGAGTTGCAAGGCCCTCGTGGTCCACTCTGCTCTCTGCTCTGTCTTTTCTCTTGGCTTCTCAGGGGCTCAGAGTGAAAAGCATCCTCTAGGGAGAGATAGAGAAAGAGAAAAGGTAGGGAAATGACCTTACCAGTCTAAAGTGTACTCTAAGGTGCAGTATGGTGTCCTCAAGCAACAGACAAACATGACAGCTGCAGCAGAAATTGAAAAAGGTCTTTTTCAATTTGTTGTAAATTCTTTTCACCGATCAGCCATAACATTACATAGACCTGCCTTATATAGTGTAGGGGGTCTTTAGTACTCTCAAAAGACCTATGTAGACCTCCTGAGGTATCGGTCACCAAGATGTAAGTAGAAGATCCTTTAGAACTTGTAGAACGTGTAGAAGTTGCAAGGTGGGGCCTCCATCATTCACATCATCCTCATCGTGTATCAGAATTCGTTGCAGCTATGCACTTCTAATAATTTATATACCATTGTTCTCATAACTCTTATTCTCTGAACTTGTCCCAAATAAAATGCTGTTGAATTTAAAATATTTGAGAAAATTAAGAACAGTAGTTTAGATTCGTGCATACTCTCTTGTGCCACTGAAACCTGACAATCAACATTTCAGTTGTCAGTGGCTTTCTGTGGCTAATATAATGTTTTCTTCAATGGCCATGGCATTTCCCCATTAAAGAAACTGTTTCTACTGCTCCATACCAGTGTTAAACTGATAGCACCAGACAGCTGAACGTCAGAAGATCCTGTCATACAGCTGCTGACTGAACCTGTTAAGCATGAGATCTTGTGTGCCTTTAATTAATATATAACTTGATTTCACAAGAGTAAATCAAAAGACTCCTGTAAATACAACGTTTAAAAATTTCACATCAAGACATCACTGTGGTTTTGAATCAAAACCTGACTACCTGGTTTCGAGAGAAAGGGGGGGTTCAAGAGACTCATTAACCATCAGCCTATTAGCCATTAGGAACTATCAGCTGTTCTTGAAGGCTAGGTTAAATGACATGCCCTGTACTCACTACTCATTGCTATCTAATTGTGCAATTCGTAATGCTCTGTATTCTCAATAACCTTTCTGCATCTATTCCTCTGGATTCCTTCTAACAAGCTGAGGATATGTGAGCAGCAAAGGACGTCTGTAAGTCGCTCTAGATAAGGGTGTCTGCTAAATGCAGCAAATGTGATTCTTAGTTTAGCCCTTCTGAAATGTAGCTGCCTGATATTTTACATATTTGGCCTTTACCTTGCTTCCACTTTGTGCTTTACTACACGTGAGGTAAAAATGCTCTAGTGTGTATTACTAAAACTTCAGTTGAGTACATACTGCATTCTATATCAGCTGTATGTAATTTGTCTTCGTTGAGCTCATTGAAATGTTCCGCGTGTGATAAATAGGGGATGCTTTAAGTTGACACTTTTTCCAGTGGAACAAGAGAGAGACTTTAAAAGTGAGAAGCTGCATCAATGAAAAGTGTCTCACATCAAAAACTAAATGAGCACAATAAAGATTAATCACTCCGTTATTTCCAAAGTGATTCATCTTTATTGAGCTTATTTGTAAGTTTTAGGTGTTGGTTATAACTTTGACCATCTTTCTTTTTTTGACAGACACAGTGTGTGCGCGCGTATGAGAGGTAAAGAATTACTTGCTTGCCGACAAGTGCAAAGACACGGAGGGGGTGGGGGTACCCTCTCATTAGCATAAGAAAAAGACGGCCCACTGTTTTGAAGCAACTCGTCATCTGCTGAATCATAATTTGGGGGGTTTCTCTCAAATCCAACATCCTCACAGGGCTGGGACAGTGACGGCTAAGGCCTCGGGGTCTCCAGGGAAGTGCTTCCTAACGTTTCAGCGTTCAGTGTGTGTGTGTGGTCAGTGCTCTCCACCCAGTCCCATCTGCTACTTTTCCCATAGCCATGTTTGAACTGCCTTAAAGGTTGTGTGTGTACGCGCGTGTGTGTGTGTGTGCGTGTGTGTGTATGAAAACAAAGGCAAGTGTAAGCAAAATATGAATGAAATGAAAATTGACCACAATGCATTGTCGCACTGGCAGAACTACTAAAATAAAATCAAGAAATAAGTGCTAAATATATTTTTTAAATATCATGTTCAACAACAGAGAATATGATTCGAATATTTTTTTCAATCAAAAATAACACAATCAGATGCTGACTCCTTATCCAACAGGTCTCAGGTTCACCTACACCCAGCTCAAATACCTTAAAGACTTTATGATATAATGTCAATCCTCATTTCCATGCCAGCTGAAAGAATCAAGCAACCAGGCAAAATCGGATTGATCTGAGTGAGCATGGCATAACTGAACTATCAAGTCAATAAAAACTGAATTAAACCCAACTGTAGATGTAAAAAGCGACTAAAACTGGAAAATACATTCAAAAGGTCACTAAGTACTAAATTACATAAGCAAAAGAAATTGTTAAGAAGTGAACCCCAGTTGCACAGAATCAATGAAATGTGTAATTATAAATTGCCATTAAAAAATAATTTGCAGATACAAACGTCCATGCACAACCAAACTGCACTTTCCATTTGAAATGTAATCTGTGGTCACAAAAAGCTATTGAAAACTAATGAGCAGCTGAAAAAAAGTTTCATTTCTGCAATTGAACACTAAATCACAGTTGGGAAACCACAAAAAAAACTAATGGCTTTACACTTTCCAAATCCTCACTGACATCTGATTTCCATCCAAATCTTATAATTAAGCCAAATGAATTTTAGATCCAAAATGAGAGCAGCAGTTGTTTTAAACAGCACCCGATCAGTGAGAGTAGGTAGGACGACAGCTAAGAAAAAGAAAGTGTTTTAAAAAGGCTGCGGTGGCCTGTCCCGCTGCTGAATGACTGTTATGATTAGATTGCACTTTGAGTGTAATTACTGAATAAAGCTGCATGAGCTACCAGACAATGAATAAATAAAGACCTTGAACGCTATCTCCACTAATACTCCTCCCTCCCTCTCTTTCTCCCTCTCTAACCTTTCTCGGGCTGTATCGTTCTCTGAATTATGGAGCCAGGGGCCCAGTGCAAGGTCACTCCTTTTCTTCCTCTTCATTTTCACTCCCTCTCTTTCTCTCTCTTTCCATCTCCCTCTTTGTCCCCTCTTGCAGGAGGCATGCATGGAGGGGAAAGGGTTAAAGCAGGATTGAATGTAATTATGGAATGAATGGAATTACAATGTGCCTGCAGCAAGTTTGTGTCTCCTTATTTATTAAGGCAGCTGATGGGCCAGGTTTGATGAGGCACTCTTCGGGCATAATTGAGTCATCACACAAAGAGGGTTCCGCGCATTCGCCGAGGTTTTATCAGCTGCAAACAGACCTGATTACTGGCAATTACACTCTGATCTGCCAGGAGGAGGTGGTGGTGGGGGGTGGGGGGGCAGGAGAGAAAGGGGCGAGCGCGCAGGGGTATAACTTCTGCGTTTTGTAGTTTTACCCCAGGAACGATTTCCACATTAATTTTACATGCTTAAGTGTTTTCTATTTTGGCATAATAAAGTGCACAGATAGCTGAGCCTCACAGCGTCTTGGTGTAATGGCAGAAGGGGAAGAAACGCTTGGTCGTAATCGCAAACGCAAAACACAAGAGTGGTGTTTTTTTTTCTGTTTGGTTAAAATGTCCGTATAAAACAAATAAAAAAAGATCATAACACTACCTTGTGTCTTTGATAGGTTTCATCTGAATGGAGGGTGTTGTGTGTTGAACGTGGACATGCTGCTAACGACAAGGTTAAATAAGACGCCAGTGCTTTTAGAACTACTTATTCAAATGCAAATGAACTGTGTGTAAATCAAATCCTTGTAATCATGGAATTATACAATTTTATATATATATATATATATATATATATATATATATATATATATATATATATATATATAAAACAGCAAAAGTGAAGTTGAAAAAAAAAATCTTTTAATTAAAAATTAAGAGATCATACGTGTAAGAGTGGTGAGCCTTCTTACACAAATCAACAGAGAGTGATAGAGAGGGCACCAAAGTATGTGTGTGTGTGTGTGTGTGTGCCAGTATATGTGCGCTTTAAATGTGTGTGAGTAATTGTGTGAGGAAAAAGTGCAAGTGAGTGTGTGCATGAGACATAGAATGAGAGAGAGAGAGAGAGAGAGAGAGAGAGAGAGAGAGAGAGAGAGAGTTAGTTCACAGCAGAGCCTGGAAAGTAAAAGTGTGAAATCGGCACGCTCCTAAAGCAGCTATTCTAACTTAAATTCCATTCAAAGCATGAGCTACGTGCATTTCTAGGCCAAGTCTAATCAGTTTTAGCATAATTTCTCCTAAAACACATCATCTGTCCTCAGGTCTATAATGTGGGCGGAACTTCAAACAAACTCTTGTTCCTAAGTATGTTTCTAAGAATATTCCAATAATTTCGCATCTGATTGGCGAATCGGCAGGGTAAGAAAAGGATGCTGTAAAGGCATAACTCTCTGTAAGCCACAGGCGAGCTTCTTTAAGTCTCTCACTATTTAAAGCAGGCATGCTTATATAATATAGATCCATACACACACATATCAACACTACGTGACATTTCTCCAAACTGTAATTGCTACAGTAAAGTCCAGGTTTACGGGTTGTAGAGTTGCCCTTGATAAATGTGCAGTGTTACATGACTGGACTAATGTCCTCCCGATAATAAAAACAAATAGAAGAAAGTTCAACAAAAATATAAGAGTCAGAATGAGTTGCCTATGTTTGGTGACATTTTCAAGACAAACTTCTGAATTTTGGGACGGTCTCTCAAATCAGCAGATGAAGAATTTGAGCTTCAGGCCAGATCGGTTGATTTTGTGTGGCAACTTTTATCACTCGCCTCAGGAATTAATAAAAGCCTGCAGAATCCTAAATGCAGAAGCTTGGCAACTTTTGGCGTTAATGCTTGACAATGGTGGCAGGAAAACGGGTGTGCTGAGCACGCCCAGAGATGAGTGTGTGAAAGAGTCAGATGGTGGTACCTTTGGGAAGCTCTTATGGGAATTCAAAGTTGATCTGCGGTTTTCATGGTAGCATTCAAGTCAGACAAATGCTATGAACTCGCAAAGATCTGACTATTTTCTTTCTATGCTTAAGTGTTTCACGACCTTGTATTTAAGGCAGAAAAAAAAGGTCTTAGTGTATGTTTTCTTTCATCTTACATGGCTGCAACCCTTTAACGGCTAAGGGCTCATGCACTTCAGCTCCTCACTTTTAGAACTAGATAACTACGTGCTAGATTTCACAGCACTTACTGAACAATTCAAAGAACTTCCTGGATCCTAAGGAGTTAATAGCTATAACGGAAGCCTGTGGCTGAAGGAGTAAATCAGATATTTTTCAAAATGTTTTATAAGAATATAAAAAAAAAACAAACATAAAAGCTAGAAAATGAGTGCAGTTATTAGGAGTCTACAAATTAAGAGCTGGCTCCTACAAGGTTCCTTGACTGCTGTCTGATCTATGTCTGTGTCCAGTTCCTAATCTCATTTGTTGAGCTCTACTTAAATGCAGTGACCCTTGGTTGATCTTTATGGGGAGAAAGTCGGCGTATTGCTTTACGTCCATGCACATGGGAAACAATGAGGTGGTGGGGAGAAAATGAGACGCCGCTATCAAGGCCAGGTGTTAGCAGGGGGGACAACTTCCACGCCTATTCTCTGTTACAACTGCGTAGCGATCCAGGCCATTGTCTCGGCCTGAGGAAGCGCACTCTATAGAGCGGCCGCCTGAGTACTACCAGGTGGTCGGCAATTTGTTGGAACCTTGGCCGGCGCTTGAGCTAAATCCTTTAGCACAAAAGGCAGGTCTCCAGTGTTCTGAGTGCCCTTGAGTGAAAAAAGAAGAGAGAGAAAAAGAGGAAAGGTAAGGCAGTGAGAAAAAGGAGAAAAAAGTATATCAGGGGCCAGGGATTGAAAGGAGCACACCCTTTAAACTCCTGATTCCTAATCAGATTGCGCTGAAATGAACAGCTCGTATGGCAGCTGTACTTTTCCCAGGGTTAATTACCTTTCACTGCGCTCGCCTAATGAGTCAGCTGCTGCTGTCATTAAACAACTCCACTTCACCGCCGCTTCTTCAGCCTCCACAAACACCGTCCCCTCCTGTTTGCTCAAGCGTTCCAGCCGGGAGCGCGGGCAGAGCGTGAGTGAGTGAGCAAAAGGAGAGAGGGGGGAAAGAGGGAAAGGTCGCCCTTTGTGGCATATGTTTGGAAACCGGCGGCCGGTTGCCACTGCTGAGCTCCGGCGATGACATCTAACCCCCAAACAGCATGTTGGTCCGAACAGGGGTTAATTAGACTTCTGTTTTGTTGGATTAAGCAGGGCAAAACAAGCTTTTAATCGCAGACTAAGGAACATGTAGAGTGAAATGTGTGTGACAGCACAGGGACGCCCAGATGATGAAGTGTGTTTGAAAGGGAATAGATCTTGGAAGGTGTCAGTCTTGGTCAAACAAAACTGAGGGGCAAAGCAAGAGCCTACACAAACTCAAACAATGGCTCCTTAATGCGGCAGAAAACCTCTTTGGCGCCCGCACAGACGGATGCGCACACACAGCTCGGCACATCTCCGCCCGCGCTGCCGCCAGTTCAGGAAGATGTGCGGCAATGGCGGATACAGCGGCGCCGGACCGCTCCGGGAGTTTTAAGTGATTTTTGCCAGTGTGTGGCAAAATCCCCCAGCCACCTGGATTACAAACTCTAGTCCTTTAACTCATGCCAGTCTAAATCCGTGTTAACTCGGATTTACCTCTGCCATACGAAGTCCCAGTCCGAGTAAGCTTTGTTTGGAATCAGTAGTGCATAAGTATTTTATGCGTTAAGGAGAGGACTAATGGTGAATTCTGATTTCGCTGAAAAGCTGAGAGGGAGGGAAATGTTGGGGGGTGGTGGTGGGGTTTAGGAGGAATCTTTGCTGGATTGTGGATTTGGATGTCACATCCTGTAAGCTTCTAATAAATCAAATGCATACATACACCATACACATTTTAACTTGCTTACATAATAATAAGCGATTAACAGCATTGCACAAAACGGCTACCTCTTTCCCCAAATACTTAACACTTCAATGAAGGGTCTTTTATTTATCCAACCAAGACATTTGTAAATTTTGTTATACTGTATGTAACACGGAAGTTCAGATTATGAACAAACATGTGACATAAATCAAAGACACTGCATCTTTGGTTGAATCATACACTAATTTGTCTGGCAAAGAAGCAGATATTTCATAGTCCCCACACACACACACACACACACCACGCACACACACACACACAGACACACACGCACACATGCATTCACACACACACACACACACACACACACACACACTTTACACACACACACACACACATACACACTCACACACACACACACACACACACACACACATACACACACAGATACAAACTTTAACATAAGTGCACATGGGATGACAAAATTAAGGTCACACTATTCTACTCTTAGGTTACCAGGGCTGTACAGTGAATTTGAACCAAGTCAGTCAGAGCAGCAGATGGCCCATGATTATGATGCATTAATAAAATTAATAATCTTAAATAAAGTGTAAAATGTATATTTAACATAGTCTTGCATGACTTCCAAACATATTTACATTCCATGTAGGTTGTCACAGAAGAAAGTATTTTTTGAGGTTGAAAGCAATGTGAAATATAATGTATTATTATATCTTAATTATTTGTTCTATCATGTTTCACTAAATTATTTATCAGAGCTGAATCAAGGCCCAATCAAAGAAGGGAAAACCTAATGCAAACCTGCTTGACAACACATGAAGTGCAGAATTGCTTTACAGACATTAGCTTTTGCCCAAAAGATAAATATTTGGTTGAATCATAATTTACTCTTCCAGAACTTCCAAAAGTAGTCTAAAACTACAACATCCTTTTCAATGAATGTTATAAACTCAAAGCAAGAGTGGAACTGATTACACCATCAACTTCAGGTTTCAGTACATTTTATGCCTAATAATAGGAGCAAATAACACTCACTTCTTCAACCAAAAAAGTGACTTTCATTTGTTAACAAGCAATTTAAGTAGGTTTGCTCAAATCCGTTAAACGCCTCAAATGAACCATTCGTATTTGATTTGAGGAAACTTGCTATAACGGCTTTCTTTTCTGACCAGGACCTGGTAATCATTCTAACATATAGAAGATATTTCAGACATATAATCATTCAACTGTATCACTCAAGAACAACCGTAATATGTTGCACAAATATCTAGTGTGAGCAGTAATTCCTCGCTGTTATCAGTTATCAGTAAATGAAAATATCAGTCTCATAACATCATAGTTATATCAAACAATTTCATGGTAGTTGCTGAATAACAGCAGTTACTGAGTGTTGCTCACAGTAACAAATGACAGGAATCAAGGATTTCTCTGAAGTAAAAATACTTAAATGTTTATCTGCACTTTCAGACACCACTCCACTCACAGGCCTTAGCAAAGGCTGCTGTCGTTCTCCCTGAAGCTACCATTCACCCAAGTCTCATCATAACTCTGCCCCACCATCTCTCTCTCTCTCTCTCTCTCAGTTTCTCTCTAACCACACAGAAAGGGGTGGATGCAGTCGGGCACCAAAGGTGTGCCTGACTTACCATGTCCCTGCTAGCCTTTGTTGTGTCTTTCATGCAGGCAGAAGGGGCTGGACCAGTGGGGTGGGGGTGGGGGTGGACAGAGAGCGGGGGTGCTGGAGTCAGTCCAGCGCCTCGCTGTTGTGTCGTGTCCCGTGCAAAGCGGCGGACACTGCGATTCTCCACCCAGCTCAGGATTTTCTCCCCCTCTCTCAACCACAAGTCCACCCCTCCCACCCCTCGGCCTTTGTGTCATTCACTTAACGGCCAATCTCATGTAAAGACCCCTTTTAATGGTCTGAATTATTTTCTGTGTAAATACCACATGGTGACCCCAAGGTACGACCTCTGGTCTTTTTAATCTAACAGACACAGATAAATGTGGGTTAAAGAAAAGATCAAAAAACAGAACAGGATGACACACAAAAAAGGATGTGAACAAAAAACTTGTTTCAATGATATTAAATCAATGAAAATAAAATAAAATCAATGCTGTGATAAAATAATAATAAATTCAAAAGCAAAATGCCAATTCTGTCTTTCCTATAAAAAATAGAAACAATTAAAGTTAAAAACCCAGTGTCATGTTTATACTATTATTATCTAATAGAAATTAATAAAAAAAACTCAGTATTATATATTAATTATATGATATTAAGCTGTTCTTTTCTCAGTTTTGTCAAAAATGGATTCACTTTCATACAGAAATTCTGGAAAACTTTAAACATCCTTTGAAAGGTTAGATTGGACATGGCAGCAGTATCTAATTATCGTAAATCACGATGAAGATTAGAAATGTGATTCTGTGTGATAAAGCTACATACACTGATTTCTCCTCACTCTCCTGATTCTTAGTTTTTGCTCTTGTACTTCAGCACTAAATGAATTACTGAGTTCTCTTAGTAATGACAGCTGTCTATAAGCATCAGGGACGTGTCCACTGGCCAACTTGACCCTTGTTAGGACAAACAAAACACACACGCATGCACTGCACACACACACAAAAGGATCCTGAAGCCGGGGACTTGCCTAGCGAGGTCACTGGAGATTTTCCAGACAACCACAATCCGGAGGAGGGGGTGGAATGGGGTGTGGGGAGGGCAGAAGAAATAAAGGACAGGCTCAGGCTCTCATTTTACCAGACCGCACACAATCTGGGCTCCCACAGAACTATCTCTGCCTGACCGCTTTCTAGTTATCCCTTATCAGTGTTTACCAACCGCTACTTTTCTTTCATTCCCACTGTGAGGCCGTTCTCTTACTATCAGTCAACAGCTGACACCATGGAACTGCCTCAAAGCCAAGAGGAAGGGATCAAAACTGAACCAAAGCTGTTTAAACAATACAACAGAGGAAATAAATTCATAAATCCTAATTCTTCCCAACCCACAAGGGTACAGGCAGATCCTTTATAGTTAGGCCAACAAACAAAACCACAGCCAATGAGGTAACATTTACAATCAAGGTAAAAGGCTTGAATGTATTCAGGAGGAATGGTGAAGGGAAAAAGTCCATAATTTTAATTAGCGTGGCTTCCTGCCTTCGATGTGCATGGAAAATGAAAACTTGTATTTTTTATTTGTCTTTATTTATTTGTATTTATGCTGTTTTTTCGGTTCAACATTGCTGCCTGCTTGTGTTTGGCTGTTTCTGAATTGATGTTCAGACAGAATTTAGTCCCACAGTTCACTTCATGAGGATAGACTTTGATGCACTTTCACACCAGTGCAGTTTCTGGTTAGCCCCATTCATCCTATTTAAAGAGTATTTACGTGATAGAAGGCCTGTGAGTGGCATAGAGTATCCTGCTCATTCCTGGTAGAACCTATTTCAAAGCCATCTAAATCTACATCCTACACATCATGTTAGCTTTTAAAGCTGTGTGTATTACATCAATTGAGCTCATCTCACTGTATGAAACACCTCAATGCGTCTGAAAACATCTAGATATTGAACATATTTACAAAAAATGCTGTCCTATCTGTACAGTCTACACACCGACCAGTCCCAAAAAAGGTAAAACAAATCCCACACAATACCAAAACTACAGCGTTAAAAAAAACACTTTCAGTTCTTTCTCTCTTTCAATTTCATTTCTCAATCACAGTCCCCAGCCCTGTTTTCTGGACACTGTTCAAGTTAAGTAATTAGTACATTTATCCTTTCTGTAACTACTCCATAACAGATCAGTTATTTCCTGAAACCTTGTTGAATTAAATCACATAATTCATTTTCCTGGATTAACTAAGTGAAGTTTGTGCATGAGTGAGGGGGAAAAAAACAGGTAACAAGATATGCTACATGGATACACAATTAAGCGCCAAGTGTTTGCATGTCTTTCTGTTTGTGTCTTGGTTGCTGGTATGTTCGGGAACACGGTTAATGACTGCAGCATTCATGAACCGGATATGAACTTGGCTGGATATTGAAACGTATAATGTTTGTGAAATGGATTTGTTGTTAAAGAATAAGGAAACTTGCTTCAGGGTCCGAGCACGTTGGGTCAATAGGTCACCAAAGACTAAAAGCAGAATGAAACAAAACAAAACAAACCTGATATTTTCTGTTTAATAAGTGACAGACTCTAAAGCTAGGCCAACATGTTCAAACTACTGCAAACTGCTTTCTCAATGGGCTTGTTCCATACTCAGCTAAAGTCTGTTCAGACAGCACCATGGACAGTTCTACAGCCACTCCACAGACCTGCAGTCAGGGGCAGCTCAAATCCACAGTCATACATTTGGTTAGTTAAAGAAGGAGGTTAAAGCTTTGCACGGACGTGTGTTTTATCTGTTTATCTGGCCCAACACATGACCTGGAGCAAACTCAGGCCTAGGAATGCATTTGTCCTGTAAGTCTGACAATGCTCTAGAGAGACAAGCAGTTACGGTTCTCACATTTTAATGCACATTTTGCATAATTAAAGCAAATAGTTATTGCATAATAAACAAAAATAAATGTACATTCTGCCAAGTAAATAATTCACTTTGTGAATCGAGCCAATTATCTGAGATAGTCTATTTTTATATTAGTTATATTGATTGTTTATGCATTGTTTATTTATATATTTTGAACATCTGAATTTTTAATGGTCAGACTTAAGTACCATGTACTCAAAACCTTAATATCTTTAAATGAAATATCAAACCGGATTGGCTAGAGTGGATAAAATAAAACACAGTTAACAACACTGGAACGACAATTCCAGTGCTGCACCATTCTAAACCTAGACTGCTTTGAAGAAAACTCATACTTCAGAGAAAGTCACAGTGACTTTCGCAATAACAGGATGAAGTGGCTGGTTTGGTGGCACATGCACACCCTTTGAATGCAATCAAATCTGGCATCTGGCCTTCAAGACATTTACCACTCCAAACACATTTATAGGACAAGCGTGAAGATTTCACTGTTATGTGTGAAACACTAAACACTTGGCTATTTTCCAACAGCTTGACCACAACTGTGTTCTTTACCAACAAAAAGCAAGACATAAATGAAACGCTCAGGAGACCCTCAGTCCTGGCTACAGGGTGATACATATACAGTCAGATTACATCCAAGTGCAAATGAAGCAGGATGCTAAAGCCAGAGCAGAACTCCACTGGAAGTGTAAAAGCGAGTGTACGGCCCACGGCTGTGTGTGTACAGCTGTCTCGCTGAAAAGCCCCCCCTGTGCAACCTGTCCAAAGCTTTGTGCTAACACACAATGCTAACATGTCGAGCAAGATGAGCTTAGACCCCGCCACTAAAGCTGGCGAGTTTAATTTAGGAAAGGCGACATCTAATGTTATCTGGATGATCAAAATGGTCACTCTTCTTTAAAAAAAAAAAAAAAAAAGAAGAAAAAAAAAAAAGAAGGCAAACTGTTTAATCTCTTCATGATTGCCTGAAACCTGGAGAGAACGAGTCTCTCCCAACAAAAGTGAAATCTGCAAAACTCTCCAGCGACAGAAAACACCAACCACACTCCCATCAGTCAGTCTGGAGAAAAGAAAATGCAATGCCGACACAGGCTGTGATGAAAAAGTACTGATCAACGGTTCTGGTGTTACTCTTATCTACTCGTATTTCACATTCACTGCAAACAGATCGTACTAAAAACCACTTTTTCAACCGGGGAAAGTCAGAAGCGACGGTGATGATACAGATGACAACTTTTTCGGATGGCTGTGCTAAAATTCAGTGCAAACTTCACAAAACAGAGAGTTGACCAAAAAGCTGAAATAAACACACTGCTTCCTGTCTGTCCAGCCTGCACAGACATCACAAAGTGACCACGTGTGTTTAGAGTGTAGAGCCAGCTTACACCACTTGCGCGGCTGTTGGGATTGGAGTGGGCTGGTGGATCTGGCACGGTGTGATGATACCATGCGATGCTTGCGGAGGCATAGCTGAAAGGTAAAGTCCCCAGGAATATGACAGTGTGTGTGTGTGTGTGTGTTGTGTGTGTGTGTGTGACAGCCCGGCGATAAGCACCTGCGCTCCACTCCGGCTTCCACGTCACACCCTCCTATTCCTGGCCTTCAATATGATGCATTTGCACATCAACAGCATGTGGCCCCTCCACCACTCCGCCACACACACACACACACACACACACACACACACACACACACACACACATGCACACGCACGCACACACACTCTCCTCACACCACTCCCACATCCGCAAAACATACAAACCGGTCCACGGAGGGGAGGAACAGACACCTGTTTTTTTCCCCTCTCTCTCTCTCTCTCTCTCTCTCTCTCTCTGCTGTTTCTCTCTCTGCACATTGCACCAGTTTTCCCATTTCCATTTATGTGTGTGTGTGTGTGTGTGTGTGTGTGTGTGTGTGTGTGTACAAAAAAACTTTCACTCATATTGTTGTCATGGTGTTTGGACATATGCCCTTCCAGTACCCCCCCCAACACCCCCTTACCCCTACACCCCCCCCCCAAATATTCACCCCGCCTCCCCATATCAGTCATGATGCAAATGAGACGGAATGTCACTCCTCGGCAGCAGATGGCCAGGGATGATAACAATGGCTCAACAGACCAGTTTCAATGTCTGCCACTTTATTGCCACGGAAACAACAAGCGCGAGCAGACGTAATGAAAGCTCTGCCACGTAGCTGCCTTCTCTTTTAAATCCTCCCGCTCCACTACGTTTGTCCTTTATTTGCCTTCACTGTCTTAATCTTACTTTCAGCAGATTATAAGAATAATAGTTTTGTGTTTTTCCTGATTCGCCATGTATTTCACTGAGGTCAGAACAGTGACTTTACGAGTGGGCCTGAGAGATGAGCCTGTGATGTCGCTGGGTGACTAAGAAAGACTGCTGCCCTAGTAATTATTACAGTAATTAGGTGTAATTCCTCCCTGTAGACTTCCACACAGCCCTAGCTATAGCACAGGCCATGCAGACAAGGCCATATAAGGAAGTGTGTGTGTGTGTGTGTGTGTGTGTGTGTGTGTGTGTGTGTGTGTGTGTGTGTGGGTAAGAGTAATGGGGAGTTGTAGGGCATCACGCAGGCAATGTGTGACAAAGGCCCTAATCGTACTGACGTCACCATGGCCCTGGAGCCTGCTGTAAACACACACACACACTCACACTCACACACACACACACACACACACGAGCGCGTACACACACACAGAGTTTTGATTTCAAGCAATTCCAGACCATTGCTATAGAATACGTGTATTTTATATATGTATATATGTTTATATATGTACCTACACACCCACCACTCTCTCTCTTGTGCTCTCTCTCTCTCTCTCTCTCTCTCTCTCTCACACACGAACACACACACACACACACACACACACACACACACACACACACACACATATATATATATACATGTATAATTGTATGTGGGTGTCTGTGTGAGTAGAAATAATATATAGATATTGATATTGACAGAATGCATGACATAAAATGAAAACAAATAAGAGTCCTAATGATTTACTTTTACTTATTGATTTCTAATCAGATATTCATCACCCAAAATGTAAACAGCAGCCAGAATTCTCAAAACCCCCCCAAAATAATCCATTTGTTCATTTAAAAATGAAGGTACAATGATTTGTTCTGACAGGGACAATATAAATCTACCAATACATAATATAACATGTATGGTTTCAATAGATGATGTATATCTGTTTAAGCCACAAGTCTTAATCTAAAGCCTAAAAATAACCTAACTATAACCTGTTTTTTAGTTCAATCTATAAATGTAGTAGCTGAACATAACGTACCAGAATTCGAAGATAAAGGTCTTGACCAAGTTTAATCACTAAGCTGTTCATGAGTTATGAGTTTAAGTTCATGTTACTGCGCAGATCCCTTACAAACACTTCAAACTGACTTGACAAACTTGACAAAATGATCTGTCCCATGTTTTACGGTGTGGGATTGTCTGTTATTATATCTGGTGTTTATACAAAGCAAGACATATTTGGACTGAAAATATACAAAAACAAATACACACACACACACACACACACACACACACACACACACACACACACAAATGTGTTCGTGGCCTTTAACAAGAGCAAACAGTGTGCGAGCGTTTAACAAATAGAGGCCAGATTAGAATGACAAAGAGTGCCACACTTCTGGGAGGAGTCAAGCAATGAGTGGAGGGAGGGCCATGAGTGCGTGTGCATATGTGTGTGTGTGTGTGTGTGTGTGTGTGTGTGTGTGTGTGTGTGTGTGTGTGTGTTAGCGGGGGCAGGGGGTGCTTTTGGGCAAGTCCTCAAAATGAGTGAAAAACCATGAGGGGTGCCTAGCTGTAAGACACTCCCAGCTAATGTGTGTGTGCTTGTGTTTGTGTTCGCCACCTCCCCTTCCCCACGCAAAGAAAGCTCCTATCTGGTTGGCGTTTTGTTCTTGTCTCTTGAGGATAAGATGTAAGCATAACGCTGAGGAGTTTTTCATCAGCCTTGCGTGGCTTTTCAGGAACAGAAGGCCGAGCCGCTGCTTAAGGTTTTTTGGCCGTTGATCTCATCTGAGATTTCATTTAAAAGTCTAATTTCACAACAGCTTTCTGTAGGTTTGTCACTCACGAAGTATGTACATAAGAGGTGACAGATTTGTTGGCGGCTTGACACTGTTACAAAATAAAACTCTGCTTGTTTCATTTATTCATTTATTTAATCTGGACTACATGAGTGAAGATATATCCTCTTATCAAATGGAAAATGTTCCCCTTGTGCTGACAAAAAATAAATAAATAAATAAATCAAAACACCACAGAGAGCTTGTGCAAAAGTAATGTAAGACAACAACTGAGAAGACAAGAAATACATAATACCCTTATAAAAGGGATCAACCTCCGAACAACAGTCTTGATCAAATTTAAAATCGCATTAGATGTGCGACAACAAGCAATCTTGGGCATTATCTTCAGGCCATATGCACTCGGCCACCCCTGGAATGCAGTCCATTATAACAGGACAAGCTGCAACTGCTTCTGGATGTTCGTTTTGGGGTTATGAAGGAAAAAAAAAAACAAAAAAAAAACACAACAATTGCGAATATTAGAGGCAGAATGAAAGCAAAAGTGGGCGAGATGAAATGACATGTCAAACAAAGGTTCACATTTTCCAAAGAATATGGCGTGTTTGCAGGAAAAAAAAAATGTTTGATTGCATTTATAAAAGTATCACAGCAGGTCACACGTAATGTCTAAAAGCTTTTTGCATTAGTCTGCCAATTATGTAAGCAAAGTTAAATGTCCCTGCACCCCATTGTTTATATGCCTTTGTCAAACCTACACATATCATATCAAATGACTCTGGCTACATACTTTAGATGTAAGTGCTTACACTGTGTTTTCTGCAGCAGATCAAAGACTGTTTCCAGCCAGCCAACTCCAGCTCGTTAATCCAACATGTGCTGAGAACATTCTCCGCTCTGAGCGGACAATGTAAAACACTGTTTTTGCTCCAATTCAACTCCTTACCACTCACAAGGACTATATCTGTTCAAACCATATGCGCCAACGTCAAATAAACACTGTGGAGTTCAAAGGAACAGAGACGAACTAGCCACCGCTGAGGCTCCATGGTTGTAGCTTTGCCATCACAAGCCTTGGGTTGCTCCAGCACCGTAAATTGCCTTAACAAGCCACGTAATAAGTAGAATGTTCTCCATCTGTGTCCACTAATAGCGTTTCGAATGGTTTGAACACACCTGTGACAGAAGATAACACCTGTCTGCGCTAGGTCTTTTCTTTAGGGAGTGGGATGAACGAGCGGATGCTAAATTAAGAAAATACAGCAGATATCAAAACTAACTGCCAAGCAGTAGTACTTTCATAAAAGCACTGGAATGATTCTCTATTTAGTGCATCAGGGTTGGGAACCTGCCTGCAGAAGTAACTGTCTCTACTGTCCGGAGAAGGCTTTCTACTAGGTCTTGAAGCAGTGCGGTAAGGATCTGATTCTGATTGCATTTGGTAACATTAAAAAGGTTAGAATGTTGCATGATCACCACCCACCTCACACCAACTCAACTCATAGATCATTAGATGCATCTTAAAATGGCTGAATGCAGAAGGGGTATCTAAAAAAAATTATATATATATATATATATATATATATATATATATATATATATATATTCTAGTGTATCTCAAAAAACAGAATACTGTGAATTATCTTCTAATATTTTGAGATTTCTGGTTGTCATGAGCTATATGCCATGTCATACATACAACATACAACAGGAAAGTGTCATTGAAATAGGTTTTTATAATATAAAATTGTTAGACGTTGTTAGAAATTCTATTTTTTGTAAGAAAAAAGGTAGGTCACCCTCATGTTTATTACTATTTAAAATGTCTGAAATTACAAACAGGTGCATCTCATCAGCTGCAAATGATTAGAACACTGTTAGAGAGGACTTTGGAGGAGGGTGTCCTATTTCAACCTCCAAAAAAGTTTGCTTTTCATTGTTGAAGTGAGTTGAAGTGAGATCCAAGGAGCTCCCTGAGGCCTTCAGAAAGAAGGTTGTAGATACATCTGAGTCCTAGCAAGACCACCCTAGCAAGTTCAGCCCAAAAGCAGGCCACTTGAAGGGTAGTCTCCAACAATCCTAAAATATCATCATGGGACCTACAGATAGCCCTTATAACAAGTTAGTTACAAGTTATGTCAAAGTGCAGCATCTACCATCACAAAGTGACTGCACAAGTTAGAACAAAAACCAAAACTGTCAGTCCAGAGAACATAGAGACAAAAGCCAGGACCTCTGGATCAATGTGCTTTGGACAGACAAATGTAATGTGTAATGTTTTGGCCATAGTAACAAAAAATGTTAAGTGCAAACCAAAGCACAAGAACCTCATACCAACCCTAAATTATGGAGACGCAAATGTCATGTTTGGGGCTGCTTTGGTCTCCATCATAGAAACCACTATGAAATCTTGTAACGTATATTGCATCTTTCATCACATAGCTGAAAAAGTTTGGCATGGAGAACCAAGGAGACATCATTTTTTAAAACATCCATAGTTTTATCTGTTTTTGCTCTATGTGCATTTCTAAATTTTCTGATGAAAAACATTAATTTGTCTGACTCTTTCCAGTAATTTTATTTATACCAATCACCGCCTAATATTGTGTATTAGGCGCTTGTGCATGGACGGCAAGCCTTCACTCCCCGTTCACATAAATGAGCCTTGAGCCCCCATGATTTGTTCAATGTTTGTTCTTCTTTGGACCACATTTGTTAGGTCCTTAAAAATGCATAACAGGAACAGCTCCACAAGATTATTTTAGAGATATATGAGCCTTTTTTGAGAGTTATTAGACAATTCTTCTCAGAGAGAGCTAGGCAATTTTACAAGGTTTATTCTGCAAACAATGCAAACTATTCATAGGTTACAGGACTAAGTTAAAAGCCAAGACTGGTTTCTGATGAAATTGAAATGACACAGCTTCATTATATGTTCAGGATTTGCAAACTTGCATAATTTTGTTTCCACTAAATGCCCAACACATCCCTGCAGTCATGCTAAGGAAACCCCTTACAGCATTGCAGTGAATCAGAGCAACCAGTCATTCCTTCTGCACATTGTAACTGACACGACCCATCTCAGACAGAGGCATATTGGCTATGAAATGTAATCAACCTCAAACAAATTACTTTTTAAAAAAAAGTCACTCCATTTTCATATGCAGCATCCCAACATGGAAAAAATAAATAAAAACAATGCAAATCTCAACATAGTAAAATAAGATATTTCTTACATATTCAAACAAAATTCAAACAGACAGAGTTCATGTGCTAAAGAAAATACAAAGGCTGTGACAAAGCTTACTTATTGAGCTCTACAGAACACACACAGACACCGTCTTAAACTAATACCTTTAAGTGAGGAATTTAGGCTACTTTTCCATTTAAAATAATGTCGCTTTGGCTGGAACATAACTGTAGGTAAAGAATCCACATATCGCATGTGAATGTTTTCAGAGTACATTTAGAGAAGTTATTGGTAAATATAAAAAAGAAGCAGACATTAAGAGTATCTCACTACATAACCACACTGCATCACTCAATTGAAGCCTCTCTGTCTAATAAGGACGGGTATTTAGATTTTCCAGTACAGAATGCACGTTTTATACTTCATGCAGTATAATAACAATTAAATGTGCAAAACCACACCGTGGACAGGCCTCCCTGTTCCTCAAACTTCATAATTTAATTTTATAAAATACAGCAGATTTAATGCCTTGAATGTTTTAATAAACTCAAAATGGAAATGATAAGATTTGTCGTTCTATGTTTTGTATTGAGACACCACTGCATCAGACCGAATCAAAATCTGATCATCATCTGAATCGTTATACAGAACATAGTAAAAAGCTACATTACAGCGTACAGAACCCAATTAAAGTCATTTCAAAAATAACTTTATATATATAAATATGAATTAAATTAAACTGAACTCAGAATTCTTTGTAAGTTACCAATAATATCTGAAGCCAAAGTGTGTCCATTTCAAGCATGCATTCCAAGCTACCCGATATTTCATGAAGATCCACTTGTATAGCTTTGTGACAAAAAGGTACGTTCTGAAGCACATCGCTGGAGTTCTCTCTTCAAAATCTCTTTTGACAATTTTCCGCCTGATTCTTGCACAGTGGGATTGGCCTTTAAAACTAAAGCGCCACAACGCCTTGGTTTGTCAGCACTATTCAGCGGCACCCTTGAGAGTACAAATAACCCACTTATTAATGTGGATGACAATGTTTTGATTGCATCCAATACACCACACTGAATCAGCATGCAAATGCCCTTTCAGCAAAACAAAGACATTGATTATGAGGTAAGTTTCTTCAGCACAAGTAGCCCGCTTGGAGTGATTAATGGCCCTCCGCCATTGATTTCCTTTTGTTTAGATCTTTGCTAACTTTTCAGGAGATACAATTATAATTTGTTCGCTAACAATAACTCTAATCTAGGGCACTTGAACATAAACCTTAATAAGGTCTTCTGTATGATTTGTCCTTTCGAACAGCAAACTGAATTCATCAAAGAAAAGAGAATAAAAAAACGAGGGGAAAAAGGTCAGTTTCTAAACGGTGTTGATTTGTTTATTTCAAAGTCGCTCCCACAACACAACAAAACAGGATGCTCCACAGACTTATGTCTTAGAGGATAGGGGAAGCCAAGAGACGCACACTTCTCGGTAGTCACTGAGGTGACTACAGATCATGCATGTGGAATTATGAAGGGACAAGTTCAGGCGTCTAAGCTTCGGTTGGGGGATCATATCACGCGAGAGCTATTTAACTGACACAACCTGCCAAAGCCTCTCCCTCCATCCTTCGTATATCAAAGAAAGAGCTCCAGATATTGCGACCCATTTGTTGAGATCTTGCATTGTCTAATTTTTTTCTGCTAGAACATCACAAAAGGCATGAGATACATCAGAGTTTTGGCAGTACAATGTTCTATTAGCATTTGCAAGTCAAATGCCCGTGTTCCGTCAAAGTACTCCATCAAAGCGCATTTGCATCATTCGTCAGATTTAACACTTTGAAAAGTTGCCCCCCAGATCCTGACTCCTTCTGACTCCTCGCATCATCTCTCCAAGATAGTGATAATACGATTTCGGTGCCTTCTCTCTCTCACTCTCTCTCTCTCTCTCTCTCTCTTTTTTTTTTGCTGTTGAGAAACAAACTGGATTATGAGCAGATCACTACATAAACAGCTTTCTAAAAGGAGCCAGCTATTTTAAAAGAGGCTGAGGAAATGCAAAGAAGGATTTAAATTTTAATTTGAATTTATTCCAGCAAGTGAAAGGTTCTTTTGAGAGAGGATTTCGGGAAAGATGATGGTATTTAAAAGTGATAAACAAGCATCTAAACCTCCAGTAAAATGCAAACATTTCTGCTTCTTTCTAGTATACAGGAGGAACAGGGCTGGCTATGGCCACATGTCGAGGGGAACAGCGGCATCAGCTTAAATATCTTGGGACGGATGATAAACATCTTTAGCGTTAAAGTGGTTAAGTGCTGGTTCTGAAATCCTGATTTCCAGTGGCAGCCTGAAAGAGTCTCACAATGAAGCTGTGCTAGATGGCGTAAACAGGTTAAGAAATTAGAACTCATTTGCACTAGTTATGTGCTTAATCAAGAGTGCGCGGATTATGTGCATCAGGGTTTTAAATCAATTACAGAACAGAAAGATGTGCTTCCCACTCCTCTGTAAAGTCGTCTTCAAACGTATTCAGAGTACTGTTGCAGCAGCTGGTGTGTGTGTGTGTGTGTGCGTGCGTGCGTGCGTGTGTGTGTGTGTGTGTGTGTGTGTGTTTTTAAATGAGCTTTATCCTTTGGTTTTTCTGGGGTTGGAACTGTTGACAGTGAGTACGTGGGCACAGGCAAGTAACTGTCTATGACAACTTAGTGTTCCTAAACAAGGCGCTAATCCTGCAGTGAAATAACAAAGAACTAGGAAAGAAACCCTCACACAATCGCACACCTGACAACATGCACTTTGTGCTACTTTGGAAACTTTTTCCTGTTTTCCCCTCATTGGTCACAAGTGTCTGAAGTGTCCTAAATTGGGAGTTAAGCAGCGGTTGCACCATTCCAAAGAACACATGCCTCACAAACAAAGACAAAGAGTTACATCATGCCATTGCACGGTTAATCCGATCAAGGCCAGTCTTTATGCCTTCGCTATCTGCAGCGAACGCTGGCGAAAGTGCCAAGTAAACCATTTAACAAGAGTCTCAGAGAATGATCACAGAACCAGTACCGGATACGATTTCACACTGACGAATGGCTCAATCACAGCTCCCAAACAGGCTTAGGGCTGCAGGAACACTTATAGGGCTTCCTCCCGCTGCACATAAATTAGGCTCATGAAGAGAGGAAGAGAAGTAAAACTTTCAGACCATCTTGAAGGAGCTGTGTTCGAACGGTTATTCTGACAATGCAGCAGCTCACACCATGCATATTTACCAGAACACCAGTTGTTTTGATTTTTTTCCTAAAATCAACACAGGGTTAAAAATATACATACAGCACACCTAACTTGCAACTTGACAAGCTACTAATAAGCTTCTCTCAGAATTCTGGACATTTGATTACTCAAACTGGCAGAAGGGATAGAGGTAAATTAGTCCACATATTCCACATACAACATTTTTACTAGCAATGAGGTCAGAATGTTAGCATGCTTCCACAGTTACCTTTCATTTGGGTCCAAGTATCAAATCAAGTACATGAAAACAAACACAGAGGATGATGCTACTACCAACATGCTCATCAATAGAGCTCAGCAATATATTGATATTTATATCTATATCAGGGTATAAACACAGCAGGCAATATCATTTATCAGGTTTTATCAAAAATAACATTCTGGTTCTAATGTCCTGTGGGAAAACCTTGTTTTCTCTGCTCAACATCCTGCTCTCAGCTCCTCCTTTACTCTGCTACCCTCCACCCCACTTGAGGTTTCACACACATGCCACGGAGAGAGATGGACATTTCAATAGAAAAATAGAGTTTAAATAGAGTTAAAGTGAAAAGGTATTTCATGGTGTGTCCTATTTTTTTAACATTGTGTATTTCACATCATATATCGTATTATATATTGTATGTTGCCATTTAGTTGAAATACATTGGTTTATGATATTTTTGTCCACATCGCCCAACCCTAATTAACTGTTTGGTTACTCTTTACTCCTGCAAACATTCCTCTGGTCTACTTTTTGGTGATCGAAAAAAATAGATCTTTGTCTTAACAATAAAACTGTCCTCCGTAAGGCTTTTTCATTGTACATGAGGTCAGCTTCAAACTGTAGTCAAGCTTGAAGGTGCAAATTTTCTTTCTTGAGTGGAAACTAAGGTCCATAATGACACACTGATGCGGCAATGTCCAGTTAATAGCCGATCTGTGCCTTGGTGGTTCTTGGGTTGATCCTGGCTATCAGCTGCTGTCTCCGAACTCATTGGACTTCCCCATTGTACTGTGTGTTGGTCAATCCAATGAGTGCTGTTAAACAAATGTTATGTGGGCACAAATAAGCTACAATTTGTGCAACAAATTCTATTTTTTTCTATAAAATATTGTGTTAATAATCTTTAATTGAAATGATTACTAATACAACACTGGCTGCCCATGATCTTGGACTCGTTTCCCAACCTGCCTTGGACTAGTTGCACACCTGCCATCACCAACTATGTAAAATGTACATTTACATTATTTGTTACTTTTACTTTTATGACCACCATCAAAACCATCCTGATTACTGCAGTACACCTGAGCATCACAGCAGAAATGCGGTGGTCCAATGTCCCCTTACCCATTGTGTATGAGCAGTCTGACCAGAGGAGGATGGGTCCCACCTGGTGAGTCTGGTTCCTCCTAAGGTTTCTTACTCCAGCTCTGAGGGAGTTTTTCGTGGACACCGTCACCCTTTGGCGTGCTCATCTGTTTTTTATTTATTTATTTCATCTTTATCATTTGTGTATTGTTGATCTTCTTTTTTTTTTTTTATCTCTGTACGGTCCTTTTGTCCCAGTAAAAAAAAAAAAAAAAAAAAAAAATCTTTGAAAGCCCAATACTGCCCTGACATTCTAATTTATGAGTGTACGTAAACGTCTGACCACAAATGAACTTTGTTAGAACAGTCATGCCAGCCTTTGTAAATCATAACATGATAATGAAGTGAAATGATGCATTGACAAAGCTCAGGGGCTTTGAGATAAAATATTATCTGTACATGGGTTACTGAGGTATTCTAGCTAGCTAATAATCAATGACCAGGGACCATAATTTCAATATGCATGTGTTTTGGTGTTTTTCTGTTCTTTCATATAGAGTTGGGAAAAGCATACACGTTAACTTTACAATAAATACAGCATACCAACCGTGATCATGTGTGCCATTAAACAATAAATGCCATTAATGGGTTAAGTATGTGAACCATTTTTACTGCGATCCCAGTGGTAAATACAATCTTTTTTTCCAATACAGTTCTACAGAATCCACAAGGTGTAGCGCAGTATTCGTAATTACATGAACATGCTGACTCGAAAAAAAAACTCAGGTAGGAAGATGACTGCAATTCCTGGAAAACAAGTTAGCCATCCCTTTATAGACAAAACTAGTTTTGTTCTGCTCTTGTTACACCTCATTCTTTTCCACCGTGTGTGCCAGGCTGCTATTCCCTCTCCTGACTGCAGTGAACAGTGGGTAATGTAGGGTTATGGCACAGACTGCAGCATTGTCTCCTGGGGACAGGCAGTTTCAATAGGCTCAGAAAGGCAATCCAAAAGGTGCAGATGACAATGCCTTTGATGTTATTTATGCAGAGCAGATAGCCAGGCATGGAAACAAGCCTCTCCGGAGCTGTGGTGCACCTTGGAGAAATGGACAAACCGGGTGACCCACCACACATACTGCTTTAGCACAAGTTAGGAAATGAGGCCAAGACAGCGAATATGGGCAAGGACACTATGGGCAAACAGATGCCCAAACAAGGAAATGTCTACAATAGCAGTAAGCATTAAGGATGTATGGGCTGAAAGTAAAATAGTTTAAAAGCCTTGCATGACAGGATAAATCAGTGAGAATGAAGACAAAAAACAGTGTTAAAAATCCATATGATAATAATGAAATAATAATCAATCAATTAAATAATGCACATTTGTTAGAAGTATTGCTGTGATGGGTAACCAGGAGGACAGGCATACATATAAGACATTTCACACATTATACATTTCATTTACATCCATTCCGACTTAATGAGGATTACCGGGCTGCTTTTCCAAATGTAGGTTAAGCAAGCATGAGTCTGGTTCCAGAATAAAAAGGACATATAGTGGTGAATCCACAATGACAATTTGGACTAGGCTTTGGTTTATTCTGCAAGTGGAAAGAGGGGCTGATATGTAAACCTTTGATGATAATAAGACTCCTAGCCACCTCAGCAAGAACAGTCTTGATCTAGTTCTTTTTCATTTCAGTCAATTTTAAGAGAAGTCTGGTAAACTGACCCTCTACAAGTTTTACAAATGTCAAGGTGAGGAGTTCAAACCTAACTATTTGTAGCACGGATAATGAGCACTGAGACAACGGAGCAACTGAAACCTTCACTGGTCCTGTGTTGTGAGATGGTCCGAAACGCATTTAAACAACTGACTCAGGTGACAGTCTATGAGAGAGACAGGACAGAGAAAAACTGTGATGGGAGAGCTCGTTGTTGAATGCTGTAAAATGCCTTTCTACTAAGCAGCGCTTAATAGCACGCCACAAATTCCCATTCCATTCTCAGCACATAGTAAAATATTTCTACAATTCTCACAGCAAAGCAGAATGATCACTAGCCACATTCCTGTTTATTTAGTCAAAGATTGCAATTTTGCTGTTTCTTGTGTGTCTAAAGTCCCAGTATGTGGCATCACAAAAAGACAAGAGGTTCTGTAAAAGACTGAAATGCTATCCAAATGTGCATAGATATTTAGAGTTGCTTGTACATTTAATAACGTGCATTCTGATTGAATTATTTTCCAAATGTATTGAAATTGGTATAAAACAGCTCATTTTATACCTGGACAGAGGCAAAATGTCTAGACCATCCTTGACAGCATGCATGTGATGATCCATATTTGGACACAGACAAGCCACAGTGAAATAGACAATATGTATCACTGTAACAACCCACCTCTTTGCATTTGATGATGTGAATGAATTTAGGAGTCTCTTTCAGTCTTTCTACGGGATTATATAGGGAGTTCACAGAAGGCCTTTATAGTGTAGTGAGAGTTTTTGAGGCAAAGCAAAGATTGAGGCAAAACCTTTCAGTGCATGTTGCTGAAATAAATGGGTTCAGGGAAAAGTCTGAGCTAGTTGTGCAAAAGAAGCCAACTCAAAGGGTGTGTTTGTAACCAAAATGAAAGCTCTTATTCAATAACATGAAACACCCGATTTGACAATGTTGAATATTATGTTACAATCCAAAATAATTCTTTTGCTCTTTTGCATGAATGACTAAGCTCAATCTTTATTAGATACTCAGTGGCTACTTGATCTAACTCATAAATCATAAATCAGAACCTACTAAGCTTCCAGTCCTTTTATAGCGATGGACCAGTGACAAATCTCATGCAAACCAGCTAAAACACTGCCCTGACAGTACACAAGTGCCCTGGCTTCAACATGAGGCATACGCACAAAAACAAGGCAATATTTTCAACACAAAACATGCTGCTCACAATCACAATGATAGATAAAATGTCCACATTCCATTATTTGATTGATTTGCTGATGCTGTCGGTCTTAATGCCGGATAAAATGCTCTATAATTATTGTCCTCGGCACCAGGGTGAGACAAATAAAAGTTACATTGGAGCTGAATTAGCATGTGAATGGGGCTTATAGGAGAATGCTCAGTAAAGCGCTCCACCTGGCTCCAAACAAACATCCTTGTCACAAAGTCCACCCACTGCACTGGCTTCAGCTAAAAGGCCTCCTAGGGGACTTCAGTGACCATTCACTCCGTTCTCTCTTTTCCCAAGCACCTGTGACTGTTTTTTTGTTTTTCCTTTTTTTCCTGCTTTGTCTCTCTCTCTCTTCCTCTCTGTCGTTCTTTTTTTGGCAGGGCTCTATCATTAGGGAAACACTTTCTTTCAAAAGGAATTCTCACCACTAACAATGCTGTTTGTGTGTTTACCAGGGGGAGGCAGGCCTCAGAATGCATCCAAAAAAAATAAGTCACGGTTAATAACACAACTGGCCAGTGAGGGAGAAAGAAATGCACTGGAAGTTTAGTGTGATGGGAGGAGGAAGAAAATGAGGCTGAGGTGGTCGTTTCTTGCCTTTTTCAGGCGACTCACAGGTGCTGCTGGAACAGCTTGCCTCTTCCCTGCCTTCCGAAGGCTCATCCGGCTTCTCCATGGTCCTGGACCTCTGAGAGCTGCTTTGCCATTTTCCAAAGGACTTTGCCACAATCGCTTTGTCCGCCGCTTTCATTGTGTTCTGTAAAACACATTTGCAGCATGACTCTCCAGGTTTATCCCTCTTGTGAGCCATCTAGCCCCTTCACTCCCTGCTGCCACTAAACCTACACTCCTCTCGCCAACACAAAGTAAAGCACACACACACACACACACACACACACACACACACAAACACATTCACACACACTCTCACTTGGCTTTCTTTGCAAAATACCTATTCCTACATTTTTTTTTCAAAGACTGTTCCTTTTACATTGTCTCGAATGACAGATACTAAGTTAACTGTTAGGCAAACACAGTTTGCCCAAAATCTGGAATCTGGGCAGAAGGAAAAAAAGTGAAAAGGAGCAAAACACAGAGAGAGAGAGAGAGAGAGAGAGAGAGAGAGAGAGAGAGAGAGAGAGAGAGAGAGCCAATGAATATGCAGATTAAAAAGTAAACATTCAGGAAGAAGAGCAAAAAAAACAACAACCACATTTTCATATTTAATCCAACTTAGCAGAAACAAAAATAACACATTATGCCCTAATTGGGTGCCGTGCAGTCCACAAATACTATTACAAGGCCGATCAGGATTAGCGGTGCTACATACCTAGTTATCTATTTCTGAGTGCCAAGACTGCGAGCAGTGGGCAACTAAATTTCAAAAGCTGGCAAATCCAGTTGTCTCCTAAATACAGAAAGTACTTAAATCCGGAGCTAACACAAGAGAAAGAAGGATAAAGGATGCTCTGCATATCACCAAAAAGCTCGTGCACTTTGCAGAATCACTGGCTAGGTTAAACAAATATGCTAAGCAGAGATCAAAACAATCCTTTGATCTGCAGCCTAGTTTCCAGAGCTGTGGCTCTGCTCCTGTTGTAAATAACTTGTATAAATCTGTACCATTTGCCTTCAGGTAATATCAAAAGTGCCAGGGATTCGCTAGTGCATGCTTCTCTGTGCCATTAGAAAACAGATCAGATAAAAATTCACATGTATTATTTACTTCCTAAAATTTACTGGGATGTAGGAATACTGGTTTGGATTACTGTGTGAATACTGAGCTACATACTACAGTTTGTCTAGAAACCTTTCAGTGGTCAAACCACTAGGACTCCTCTAATACATTTTGGGGCAAATAAATATAATAAACAATCACACAAACAAGTAAACAAATGAACAAGCCAAAGAGGATAGCTACTGTACATACCCCCAGCATACCCGTCAGGTCCGGCGCAGTGAAAAACATTGTGGAACTTGCTACAATAGAGGCTTGAGGAATCCAACGTTAGAAAAGCTATGCAACTTGCTGACTAACTTTGCCCCGTGTTTTGATGGTGGACACAAAGGAAAACGCTGTCCATTCAAAACAGGGCAGGGCAGCACAGGGAACAGAGGGGGCCGTGTCCCCGGCTGCCGTCAGTGTCCCGTTTGACAGCACAGAGGCCACGGTCCACGCTGGCACAGAGTGACACGGAGCTCACGCCGTCAACAGAACAACTTTTGTGCCCGTGGGAGTCATCTTTTAGGAGAAAGTTTCTGCTCTTTTTTTCCCCCTTAACTTCCACAGTCGTGCTTTTGATTCCAACAGCTGGCCCCGGTGTGGAACTCAGCCCCCTGTTTCCGTTCTGTGTGTGTCAGGGATAGAGAGGGTCTGTGTTGAGTATAGTTTAAAGTTTAAAGGAACATATCTCAGATAATATCCCATTTTCCTCTCATATCTGAATTATTTCACTTTGAAGGGCAACCTCTACTGCATTTTAGTTCTTGTCAAAATGTACCTGAGTGCGTCAAATAAGCAATTATGATTTTATTAACATTTTAATTCATTTTAGCATATTTATGTCATTGTTTTGTTTGTTTTATTCACAATTTGATCGTTTTTCTGAAATGATACGATCTAAGGAAATGTTAGTTAACACTTTGGAGTTTGGAGATTTCTATACTGATTACTAAATAAACGTTGTTCGATCACTGAACACATTTAACAGTGTAGTAACAATAACAAAACAGTTAATGAATTATATTATTAACAACTATTATATTGTCTATTAACCAATAAAATAGTGGCCCAATCATCATCGAATTCACAAAAATAGACAAATACAATCTAAATACACTAATAATATACACACTGTTAATGCTTTATTGAGGACTGATTATTGAGTAAGCATCCACAGTGCAGGCTAGAAAAAGTGAGTGAACCTCTGTGTTAATGATTTCTCTATGAGATAACTGAAAATAGGTGTTTCGGTTAAGTTAAGGTGAGTTTGGAAGTCTGAGCTTTAGCCATTCAATAAAAGTTCTTCTCAAAAAAGACTGATTGCAAAAAAGCATTGCTAAAAACATGGGTGAACCCCATGTCTACAAACTGTCTACAAATACAATTCCAAGGCTGTTGCTATTCTCCATAGAAGGGAGAAGGAGTCAAATTATGATTAGTGAGGAAGCAATGATTTCAAATGTGTAACAAAATGTTAGTAGAAAGAAATAATCCATGATCTCAAAAGCAAAGAGAGGCAAACAATCCAAAGCCCAAAATAAACTTCTTTGACAAATAAGAACATTCGCAGTTTTGATTACTGAGTAATCAATACTGAGATGCTGTGGCATGGCCAGAAGATGACCGTGCACAAAACTGAAGCACATTTGCCAGAATTCCTGGTCCAGAATTCCTTCCCAATGTTGTAATTTCATGTTTTTCTTTTACTTTGCATGCTAATGTTGGTTATATGATTTATTATTTGACAACATTGTCATTAATTATCTATCATTCATATATGGATCATCATGTAATCATTAAATGTAATTCATATACCCTTTTATGCATTTTATGAATCATGAAGCATTATTGAAATCATGTATTCTTTATTAGACTGATAATCATTACTTTAATTAACATTTACTGTGGTATAATCATGACTCACGATTATGTACTCATCCTACAACGAAGATTGTTAATCAGCACTTACACTTTGCATTTCTATACAGTCATTGTGTGAAGCATATATTTTATATGTCTTCAGTTGACTATTGATTACTTTAATTTAGCATTCACTTTATGATCACATTATGAAAATATACATATTTGTCTGCACTTAATAAGATGTGCTTAACTCAGCATGATCACTGCACTCAGAATGAACTGTACTAAGCTAGGGGTTCATGGTGAAGGACACCTTCTTCCCGTCAGACGTGAGGTAAACCAACTTCCCCAATTAGTTGCTTAGTCGACAGGTGGAAGATGGTATACTCCCTGGTTTTGGCCGTTATCGGCAGGAAACGGGCCTCACGTTGACAAGAACAAGGCCATTGAGGAACTGAGGTGGTCTTGTGATGGGAAACAGCAGAAGTAACTTTTGTGAACGATGTATGAACTTAAAGATTTCACCATAAATGGTGAAGTAAACAGAAAATAACTGCCTTATTTCTTAGCCACACCTTAGCAATAGGTTTTACGTCATTTTAGGTATAAAGGATGGAGTCAGATTCAAATCTTTGAAGAACTGGGGCATTTATGGCTGATACTCTGTTTTGAAGCTGTAAAGGTTCTTCCACTAGGAAATAAACATTTATTTACTTTATCCTCTCTATGTCTACCTGACTCCTTCTTATCAAACGAACACGCCGGATAAAAGGGTGCCCATTGGGTACGCCACATTATTTTTTCTTCACCAACTTCAAGCAAATCCTTTTTCCCGCTATAAGAAAGCTATGGTGGTGACTGCTGCTGAAGTGTCTAGTTACTGACTAGAGTTACTTGATCAGTCAGTAGAGCATGGGACTCATAATCTCAGGGTTGTGGGTCTGTGCCACACATTGGGCATTAGTTGGCCTGGAGGGAAGAGAAGCAACATTGTATATCTTAACATGTGGATCAGGGGTAAGCAACCCTGGTCATGGAGTGCCAGAATCCTGCTCAGGATCCTGCACCCCACCTGCTCAAGCACACCTGATTCAACTCACCTCTTAATTGCCAGGTTCAGCTGGTCTGTTAGAGCAGGGAAATTAGTGAACTATGCAGTAAGCTGGCTCTCAGTGACCAGGGTTGCTGAGCCTGATGTACAGGTTAAGATCTACAGGTTAAGTTCACTTACCTTTATAGCATGTACAGTGTATTTTCCTCAATGTGCTCAATTAAAGACATGAACTGTGCAACTGTGCTCGTGTTATTAGAGTATTTAATTTGTCTATAATTAAGAGATCACATTTTATTCCAAATACGGGTTCTGAAACATTTGACCGGTATTGTACATATATTATGCAGTGGCATTTTTTTAGTCAAGAGATTACATCACAGCATGATGAGGGTCTGAAATGTTTACAATTATCCCTAACAATGATCACCTCCTTGTTTCTTCACTCACTGTTCATTTTTATCAGCTTCATTTGCCAGACAGGAGCACTTTGTAGTTCTCTAATTAGACTGCTGTCCATTTGTTTCTCTGCAAAACTTGTTAGTCTTCTTTAATGATCAGGACACCACAGGACCACCACAGAGCAGGTATTACGTGGGTGGTGTGTCTTTCTGAGCACTGCAATGACACTGACTTGGAAACAAGGAGGTGGTCATAATGTTGTGGTTCATTTTAACCCAGTAATACAAATGAATTTCAGACAGTCATCATGCTGTGATGTGATCTCTTGATTGACAACATGCCGCTGCATAATATATGTACACTAGTGCTCAAATGTTTCAGAACCCATATTGGGTCTGACCAGTAGTGTGTGTGTGTGTGTGTGTGTTTGTCTGTGTGCATATATAAGAGTGTTCCTTATTCTTGCTACTAGGGTTCATTAGTGAACAGTTCTATATAAAACCACATCAACTTTAATCATTTAAATGCGTAAATGGTTCTTTACTTGGTTATATGGCTCTTTATTTGCAAGGGCTGCAATATTGTTATAACTCAACGAACCATTTATTAGAATTATGTAGGACCATAAAGTGCATTTTCTTTATTTTAATGGATTTTTTCAATTATTGTAAAAGCAAAAAAAAATTGAAAAAACAGCACTTACAGAATCACACATCGACCAAAAACTGTTCAACAAAGCAAAACTATCATTCAGCCTGATGCAGCATTGGATACTTTTGGCATTCACTCAAGCAACTTCATGACACGCCACCTGGGATACTTTTCCAACAGACCTGACAAAGTTCCACATACGCTGATCACTTATTGACAGCTTAAAACTACCCATTGGGGATGCATTTAAAAAAATATTGTTTGGGAATTTAATTCATACATAGACATTAAAATCACTATTTCTATTTGTCTGTAAAAAAATTATTTTGATAAATATGCCTTTCAACACTCGTAGTCTGTTACAGAGGCCACAATAGAGCTGACAGACACTCTACTTACAGCAGAAATGCAGTACCGTTCTTATCTGAGATTACAAATGTATAAAACATGGGCGTTGACAGTCTCTTTAAGTCTGGGGTCACCGCACAAAAAGCTTTGCTCAAAACCTGTCTTGCCAAAAGCTCCACAGCAGGCACAAAAATCTCATACAAAGAAACTCCAGGCTAAAGAAACACTAATGAAAGCCTGGGCACAGCAGGAAGAGAGGCAAAAATTGGAAAGACAAAAAAATTGATAATTTTTGCTGCCTGTGGATGTGGAGTGGGGCTAAATTGCTGCATGCTATATTAGCATGTTAGATGGGAGCGCTGGTCTGAGAGGCGGTGTAAGCTGTGCATATGCATTGCAGGGCTAAATTGTGAAATGACAGATTCTGGGTGCGATGGAGAGAATGACTAACTAATAAGAAGAGAGTGCCAGTCTGCTGGAGGAGAAAAGTATTAGCACTCTCTGCCGTCAATCACTCACCCTGGCAAAAAAGAAAACCATTCCAACAATTATCATCTTTGCAAAGATCGTGGCTCTTTGACTCACTCTGACTTGGTGAAGCCAGGCGAATAATAAATGTACATGGCATAAGGGCAGGGCGTTCCTGGAAAGGTCCGTGCACTGCCGAGGGAGTCATGTGTTTAGATCTCAGGGGTCATGCAAGACAGTGAGAGAATTAGTTGGTGCAAATTTGGCATGAAATGCTAATAAGGAACATGACTAAATGAGAAGGCATTGTCTGAGGTTGCTGAATAATCTCCGGTTAATTATAACGTCTTCAGCAACGGCTGTAAGCTGTGACGATGGTTTGAAGTCGTGTGTGTGTGTGTGTGTGTGTGTGTGCGTGTGTGTGTGTGCGTGTGTGTGTGTGTGTGAGTGAAAGTTACCAGTGCTCAGATCCATGCCTCACCAATCAGAACAGAAACAGCAAGAAGTTCTAACAAGGAAGAGTCTGCCAGGTGGCGAACTGGCGGTACCAACACAACGCACAATCTGTCCGCTTCTCCTTCCAAACCACTGACAGCTGCCATCAACAGCCCCACACTCACACTCTCTTGCGCACACACACACTCACATACATACACACACACACACACACACGCATGCATGCGCACACACACATGTAGACGTGCATGCACACATTCATACACACACACACACACGCAGAAATTGGTGCACCGACTGGGCACTACCCCACCCATAATGGACAGACGGTCAGGTAGCCCTATAATGATTTTGGTCACCCTCATCTTACAATTTAATATTTCATTTGGGAAACTGTGATTCTGATATTTGTTTGAAAATCTACACTTGTGTTTGTTTCCCTGTCGTACAGCTACACAGCTACGGGAAGCGTTAAAATGTCTTAAAACGCACCTTCTCAAGTGCAATGAAATGAGGGCACGACGAGGAGTGCGACCATGTTCGACTCTGCTCTCCTCACTGCAAAAGCAGGCGTCTAAAAATAAAAACTGGCAAAGTTCTGCAGATCTCTTATTGGTCCCATAGTTTGATTTCACATTTAGCATTTTGCTTCCCCCCTCGCATAAACAGAGCATTCTTCTCCTCCTGCCATACAATGAGACTTGAGTGACTCTGGCAGCGCGTTTTGGATCGCTGCTCCTCAATCCACCAGTGTATGTTATCAGCAGGTAAACAAGCTTTCCAACAAAGCCATAATGGAACTGCACGCGGCATAAAGAGGCTCATCTCAAAAAGCTATAGAGCCCATCAAAGCCGGTGTCATTCCTTCGGCACAGGCACTGCAGCTGGGAAATGCTGGGCTGTTAGGCTCCATTTTGAATCGCCAGCTATTTTCAGACTCTTCAACTATTTGGAGTGATTATCTATAACTTGTCAGAGAGTAGGGGGAGATTATGGGAAATAAAACAAGACATCTTTTAGAGAGGAGGGTTTTCTTTTTTCCAGCCTGCTCAAAATTTTCCCTCTTTTTGTCGCTCTATGTCGAAATTTATTTTGCAGGCGCGAAAACATTCTTTCATCATCGGGTTGGAATTAATTTGGGGGTGTTTTCAGGGCACTCTTTTAGATGTTTTCTGAGAGGTTCGGATTTGAGATTGAGATGGTCCTATTAAAAAAAAAAAACAAAGATTGGAGATTACACAAAAAAACGTGTGCCGCTTCAATTTAGAACACCGAAATAAGGCACAGCTTTTGACAGAGAGAGAGAGAGAGAGAAGCCTAGCATCACAGCGAACTATCGGTGAAAACATACGAAAATAAAATCACATAAACCACCTATTTGGTTGTCACCCAAAACAAAGGCCTCTTTTCTCCCTGTGGGTTCAGACGACTGTAACAACTGTCATGGTGTGAATATGCGTTCTGATTTCTTCCATGGAACCCAACATCATGCCATGTCCTACGGTCTGTCAGTCTGGCCGTCGGCATTTGCCACACACATGCAGTGATTTCTTCTTTGTCTTCCAAAAGAGTCACAATCAGGAATAGCATCATTAACACAAATCTGAAATGTTACTCTTTAGTGAAAGCAATAAAATGTGATCAATTTTAAAACTGACACAACCGTTAATGCTTGTGTTATTTATACGGCGTTTTTGATCCATTACTCATTTTATATGCCAAACAATTCAGCATAATTTATCATCAAGGCTTGCCAAGCATGTTGACGGAAAACAGTTTGGTAAAGTAGACGTATCTGCATTCTGTCCTACTGTTAATGTAATAAGAAGCAAGCTTTCTCTCCATATTCTGAGGATAGGAAAGTTGTTTTTAATGAAACTTCTTTTTAAAAATAAAATTAAACTAAAGCTATGAAAAGAGAATGCTGTTCAGCTATTTGGACACAAACCAGAGCTCTAAATTAAAACTAGAGGTGGAAAATATGGCAAACATACATTTTCTCAGGACGCAATGTGTGTCTTGATAAAACTAGCCCAAGGCCCTAATGATTAAGTACTGTCATAATTTATAATACGCTCAGAAAGCAAGTGTTATGATGTAATTCATCACAATAATGATACATTATTGCTCTTTGGCCTACCCAGAGAATCTTATTTTTGTGGTCCTTCAAAGATACACTTACTGGACCCTTTCCACAGCTTATATTATAAGTCAGAAATAATGTATATATTATTTATACATGCAGAAATAACCTACATTATTAGAGTTAGAAAGCAGTGCTAAAAAGTACAATTTTCTTTGTCTGTAGCTGTTACACATGCGCTATAACACTTGTGCTATTACACATGTGCATATGTATAGGATAATTACATTGCAGTGTGTTCACTTATCCCTAATTTCAGCAACACGGCTTTGAATGATGTCCATTAAGTCCAATTATGAAAGTGGAAGGCATGTGAAATTCTTATTTTCAGGTCTGATTTAAAGGATGATTTTGCATATGGACTGACTTGACTCCAGGGCAACTGTTTGTCAGCTTAGCACAATTGCACACAAATTTGCATGGGGTTCTCTTAGCAAATAGGCTTTGTGTGCAAGGAATGAAAACGTACATTATATTTTGCTGAAAGCAGCACTCCTCTGGGGTTTACAGAGCATTTGAAACCATTTGCCAAAATATTACAACAACTGAGAAAACATGAACTGTTTGAGTTGATATATGCAGTAAATACTGTTGCGCACCAGTGTGAATTTAGATCTAAATATCCATGTGAGAAAACCATGAACCTTAAATAGGAATCTGTCAGCCTATCTCAAACAGTTCAAAGGTGCAAAAAGGTGCTTTTCTGCAGCAGATCCTCAGGTAAGTAAAACTGAATATAGCATAAGACCAAACAATGTCAAAATATCTGCTTCTGCACTTAGTAATCCATAGGAATATAATCGGTCATATTCGTCTATTAACTGAGCGATATATTATGTCTCATCCAGATCATAGCTGTGAAGGAGGCCAGTGAAGCATGTCTGTTTGATGATCTGTGTATGCATGTAGCATTAAAAGGTCTTTTCAAAGGTTGTTTATTCCAGAGACGCAATCCTTTGCCCAATTTTCAGACACAATGAGTTATATTAATGGATTTAAGTAGATTTACTTCTTGATGTGCAGCACTCGTCTCAAATAAGCATCATCTCCAGTTTCTTGATTCTGATTGCCTGCTATATCAAGTTCTAAACATCTCCATTCAATTCCCTTCATTCCTCTATATCTATTATCTCTTATCAATAGGCCAATATTTTTCAATTGTATTATTTTTGTGGTTCTAAATGTGATTAGATGTTGACGTCTGGAGCTAACAAACACCACTATCCACACTACACATTAGGACTTCTCAGAGCCTCTGACTGAACCTAAGGACCTAAGGCTGAAAAATCGCAACGACCACGTAAGCAAACCTCAGTAAATCGTTTCAAAAAGAATCCTTAATTAATGCTTAATTAATACTTAACTAAGCACTAAATAATGAAGTGTTACTATCATAATTCTTCATTAATTACTCTTCATTATGATTGACATCTATGTTGATTCAAGTGTAATTATCACACTTCAGTTATTGTAGTAATGAATCTGTTAGTATGTAATCATGCGTTAGAATATCAGTTCGTCCTCCTGCTGCACATAATGAACCACAGTCTTAACATTAGTATACTAATTAACTTAACTAACGAATTGTGGACCACTGTACTAACTACATTTTAAAGCTCTCGAAAGTAATTATTACCTACACAAGGAGTAACACTTGATTACTTAGTGCTTAGTTAAGAAGTACCTAATTGCATTAATTGCTTAGATAAGAAGTACTTAAGCATTAATAATACATTAATAAAAATTCTCTTTTGTAAAGTGTTAAACAAAACTCTTAGCATTTCAATGTCGATTGTAAAGCACTGGCAAACTTACCTATGTTCAACAACCTGGCAGACAACACCAGAAACCAACACCAGAAACCAACAGTGACAATAATTTCAATCAAGAAAAAAAAATGAACAATATTATCTATGATGAACTCCGAAATGATCTCATATGTGTAAGACCTGCCACAAAATACAGGTAAATATAATATTAGTTGTTATTTCTTACCATTTAGTGTCAAAAAGAGGATCTATTCTTTTTTAGTCTTTTTTTAATTTAAGGGGTTTTCTGTCAATTTAACTTTTACAAATTACTAACTTTCTAATTTAACTTTAAAATGACTATATCTGCGATTGCCTTTATGGACAAATCAGTTTATCCTGCAAGAAGGTGATAAAAATGAGTGTGAAAATGAAAGGGAACTGCTTATGATACGTGATGATGGATCTCATTGTGAATGTGTACCTGCCAATGAAATCAACTCTCTTCTCTTTACTGTAACAGCAGCAACAGGAACATCCAGATCCATCTTCTCTGACTGACCCAAATGCCTCCACAGAAAATGAAACACCTATAATAAAAAAAAATCAAAAACTAAACACTGTTCTAAACTTGTCTGCTTACTTATGACTCAATGAAATGAGGCACTATCACTATCCATAAATGGGAAATATATGCATACCTACCTAAAATCACCTAACTTAGACATAAATATCCATGACTTAACACAGACATTCTGCGTTGCAAGTTGATACCAGTGTATTTTTTCAATCGTAATGTGCTGGATTACAAAGGCTAAACAATAAGCCTTTTCAACCTTGTCCATTGATTTACAGACTGCATTGTTTATATGATTTCCTCAAGCTGTTGGAAAAGCCTGCACTTTTCATGTTGCAGAGTTAGTGGAGGTCTATGCATTTGTGTGGAAGTCTTTGAGCTGTCTAATTTTCATTATAAGAAAAATGTAGTGAGAATTTGAGAGTAGAAAGTGCATTTAAAGTCAGTTAAGATTATGGATGACATGCCAAAAAATGTGGAAAATATAAAAGATGTTTTTATCTTTCTGTAAAACAGGGCTATAAACACAAGAATGGCGTTTCAGCAAATTCTAGTCATGATAAAATTTCTCCACTTCTACTTGCAAACACAAATGTAGAATATATTGAAAGTTTCAAATATATACAATGTATGATTATGTCAAATTTTGTCAATTAATTCTGTGTGCGTGCATGCGTGTGTGTGTGCGTGTGTGTGTGTGTGTGTGTGTGTGTGTGTGTGTGTGTGTGTGTGTGTGTGTGTGTGGTGTGTGTGTGCCTAATAATTAATCATTCTTGAGCTTTTGTTATGTTTGGTTACAACTGTTATTTCCAAAGTTTAAACTTTGCTTCAGACATTGTTAGAAAAACAAGGTTATAAGTCACTGTTAAGACTTAAAAAGTGATGTTTTTTATTTTTATTCATTTTGTAAAATCCTTTTCCAAACTTACATTTACATCACATCAGAGCATTACTGTCCTGAAGCGTCATCTTGATTATATTATTTGCTTTTAATTGAGGCAAACACCGTTTGGAGAGAGGGAAAGAAAGTGAAATGGCCCAATTCCATTTGCTCATCGTCTCGGCGTCCCAGGGGCACAGTGGGGGTTGTAAACATTTACACTCCCAGGCCTGTCCATTGCACATCTTGACCGCCCAACCTCAGCATTGCATATTTACTCAATCAGGCCTGTCGAGATTCTCTGAATCACACCAGCGGAAATTTCTGAAAACGCCATCAAATGTGACAGCCCGACTTATGCTAAATGGAAAATAAAGGCAAAAACATTGCTGAAACACCCCTAGGCCCTTAATTGCGAAGGCTCGACAGAGAAACTGCTGGAAGCTCCCGCTGTGAACTGGGAAAGTGTTGAAGTGTAGCCTTGCTCTTCCGCGAGGAGCAATACCATTGCTGGGCCACTGACTGGCTCCTTTTGAAGTCTGCTGCCTCCTGAGGAATGCCAGCAGCTGCCACATCGTAGCTAATGCTCCTACAAAGCCAGTGTTTGGATGAGGGCAGAACATGGGCTATGTCTAGCTTTGGCACACTGGGAGTAATTCCCTAAACCACATTACCTCTGCACAGATACTGCAGTGCTTTTTCCCTCTTGCCAGAGTTTTATTTTAGATGGAACATGTTATATAATGCGATAAACAATGGCAGGAAAAAAGTGGATCCCATTAATTTCTGACATGTATGGTCTGGTTTGATATTCATTAGTTTATTTTGACACAATAGAGCTGTAATTCCTTGAGAATCCTCATTTTTTTTCCTAGCTGTAAGTGGTGCCAATGACTCAAGAGCATCAATAGCTGATGATTACAAAACTTATGTAACAAGTATTACTTGTCATTATAGCAGTACTGGCATTTGCATATAATTAGAGATAGACCATGATCCACATTCTTCAGAAGCAGATACTGAAAATTGCATTATTGAAAATGGGATGTTGGTCTGTCTACTACATCTAAAATTACAGAAAGGTTATAAAATGTGTTTGTGACTATAAGCAATTAAATAAAACTGTTATATAACTGCTATAGAAATAATAATAATAATTATAATGTCTTTTAAATCACTAGTTTGACAATATAGAGGTGAAAATTGGAATCAGCATCCCATTTCGGCACCATTTTAACTAAAGGCAGGATGAAGCTGCACATCCATCTCACTAAACAGCTTTGCAGAAGCGTGTACATTATTACTGAGGTATAGCAATCAAACAAATTCTCAACTTCAATCATGGCTCTGTGCCTCCCGGAAGAGCTCCCAGAAGAGGGAACAGCATGGCAAAATAAGAAATGCAACAAAAGTTACACAGGTAGTTCTGCTACTTCACTTATACATGCCTTCATTCTGACTGTACTCTTTGGAGTGTTTGGAGTTGTTCCCAGCTGTGAAAAAGGGAACATATGATTTCACTCTATACTATTCTACACTTTCATTCATACTACTCTATGCTACTTTGAATCGGTTGATGCTAGGCCAAATTTTCTGATACTGCCAGAACTATCAAAAGCTGTCTTTGGCTTCTTTGGTTGCAAAGATACCAAGGAGCTTTTTAAATATTAATGTTCAAAGACCAATGATTTTATTTCACAATCAAACAAAATGTTTAAGCTGCTTCCAATGCATTCTTCTAAAAATGTGGGTCCTTTGCAGGGTTATATATAGACACACAGGGGCGATTCCAGTATCAAAAGCACAGGGATTCTGACCGCAATGAGATCATTACAAACACTGAACATATTTATAATTATCATGCTCTGCAGACCCAACCAATTTAAATATCTATATATTTAGCCTTATTTGTAGTGAATACTAGAAACTAAGCAAAATTGAAAACTAAAAGCACCGATAGAAACTAAAGCAGGAATAACTGCCTGTTCATTCAAAGCAAATACACCTAGCTCTCTATTTGGCACCAATTGGTATTATTTATTACTGTCAGCTAAATCAGAATTTAGAAAACTGGAGACAGAGTTTGGGATCATGATGACAACTGCTCCAGACCTGTTTGGGATTTTCAGGACATCTGAAATTAGAGTCCTGCTGGCAATGAAATCACATTATTGACCTTACTGTCTCACTATAACTGACAGAGACAGAAGACAGACAGAGAGAGAGAGAGAGACAGAGACACAGAGAGAGAGAGAGACACAGAGAGAGAGATGCAAGCACAGACTCTCTCTCTCTCTCCTCTACCACCCTACACACACACACACACACCGGTTAGCAGTTAGGTATGATGAAATTGTATAACATTAATATACAGGTTTTAACACAGACCGACAACAGCTCTCACAGCCTGTGAGCTCCGCTGACTATAGCTCCAACATAGAAGATGTAAAGCTGTAGAAAGATGTAGAAAGATCCAGTCACAGAAAGATCATAGAAGATGTAATGTAAAGAAGAACGTAAAGATCATAAAATCCAAAAATACTGAACCAGGAGTCCTGACAGCGCCGCCGAAGAGAAACCAGATCTGGCCGGTTGCTGAACTGCTGACTGAAATGGCTGACAGCACTGACTACATTTATAACACAACGAAAACTGTTTTATTTATTGGTACACAAGCCTCTTTAGGGTCAGCGCCCTTAAATATTCTCCGTAGATGTTTTTGGCACAATAATTTTATATGTCTGAAATACTGTGATGATACTCAAATCCTCTGATGCAGTAGAAGACAAATCATTAAAAAATTATTATTAATTATTAATAATTATGTTATTGTTATTATTATTATTATTATTATTATTATTATTATTATTATTATTATTATTATATAAGTACCACACACACACACACACACAGTACACCCATTCTATTTTATGTTACAGTCTTGTTCCGAAATGGATTAAATTCATTGTTTTCCCCTCAATCCTAAACACAATCCTACCCCACAATGACAAAGTGAAAGAAAAAGTTTGTTTGAAATCTTTGCAAGTTCATTAAAAATAAAACACACAAATATAACAGGTACATTAAGATTCACAGCCTTTGCTGAGTACTTTGTTGAAGCACCTTTGGCAATAATTACAGCCTCGCTTGGCACACTTGTTATTGGGAAGTCTCTCCCATTCTTCTTTGCAGAACCTCTCAAACTCCATCAGATTGGATGGGGAGCGTTGGTGCACAGCCATGTTTAAATATCTCCAGAGATGTTCAACTGGGTTGAAGTCTGGTTTCGGGCTGGGGCCACTCAGGACATTCATAGAGTTGCCCTGGAGGCAACTCCTTGTAACCTTTGCTGTGTGCTTTGGGTCATTATCCTGTTGGAAGATAAACCTTCATCGCTGTCTGAGGTCCAGAGTGCTCTGGGGCAGATTATCATCAAGAATGTCTCTATACATCGCTGCAGTCATCTTTCCCTCGACCCTGAGTAATCTCCCATTTCCTGCTGCACAAAAACACCACCACAGGAATGGTATTGGCTGAAAAGTTCAATCTTTTTGTTTCTCATGATCTTAGATGACTTTTGGAATGGCTGTCAAGTGGCTTCCATCTGGCCACTCTACAATACAGGCCTGACTGGTGGAGTGCTACAGAAATGGTTGTCCTTCTGGAAGGTTCTCCTCTTTCCACAAGTAACTACAAAACGCGTTTGGGAGGCTCGCACAATGTGGGATCACCACCTCCTATGCCCGTTCAATCTGCCATGATCTCTCGATCAGTTTATCTGGGCAGCCAGTTCTGCCAAAGAGTTCAGGTGGTTCCAAACTTCTATTTATGGATGATGGAAGCCACTGTGCTCATTGGGACCTGCAATTCAACAAAGGTTTTCTATAACCTTCCCCGAATCTTGTGTCTCGACCTGTCGTGTCTCAGAGGTCTACATGCAGTTCTTTAGACTTCATGGCTTGGTTTGACTAATCATGTCCAAGCAACTGAATTTACCACAGGTGTCCAATCAAGCTGTAGAAACATCTAAAAAAAGGATGATCGAGAGTTGAAACAAGATACACCTGAGGTCAATTTTGAGTTAATCGTAAAGGCTGGGAATACTTATGTACATATTATTGTGTGTGTGTGTGTGTAGTAATATGTAAATAATAACAACATAATAATAATAATAATAAATTGCATTTTATCACTTTTTCCAATTTTGGAAATGAAGGGGAAAATGAAATTAATTCATTTACGGAATAAGGCTGAAACATAAAAAATGTGCAAAAAGTAAAAGTGCTGTGAATTTCTAGATGCACTGTGTGTGTGTGTGTGGGCATGTTATGTATATATATATATATATATATATATATATATATATATATGGAAAAAAGTGATTGACATACATATTCACATCCTTGACCTAATTTACTGATTTACTGGCAACTGGTGCTTGTAGCCTCATAAATGAAGTGAAATAGAGATCATCTGAGTGGTAGGTCCTGGTTAATCAGTATTTGTGGCTACAAATACACCATGATGACAAAAGAACACCACACAACTCATGGCTACAAAAAAAAATCCAAGCCACTAAACATCCCCTGGAGATCTAAATCTACATTAAGAAATTAAAGTAATATGGCACGTGGCCTGCCTGGAGGGAGAGGGAGGCCACAAAAACATCTTTGGGCTGACGAGAACAAAATTTATCTTTTTGGCAATCAGACCAGACGTTTTGTTTAGTGAATAACACTGAACACTTACATCAGCAAACACACCATCCCACCGCGGAAACATGGTGGTGGGAAGCATCATGCTGTGTGGATACTTCTCAGCAGCAGGCCTTGGAAGGCTTATAAGGGAGAAGCTGCACAATATAGGGAAATCCTGGAGGACAATATCCAACAGAATTACAACTTGGGAGATGATTTATTTTCAGCAAGACAATGACCCAAAGCGTGCAACAAAAGCTACATAGAAATGGTTTAAGACAACAAGATGAATGTTCTGGGTGGTTGAGTCAGCAGACTTCAATCCAGTAGAGAGACTGTTGCTTAAATGGGCTGTTTATGTGCGATCCCAGTGCAACCTGTCAGGGCTTGAGCAATTTTGCCGCAGTGTCCAGATGTGCAAGCCTGACTGAAACTATCCACACAGATTCTGCTCTGATTGCACCCAAAGGTACATCTACTAAATTGTGACTGAAGAATTGGGAGTGGAAATTAGTGAGCACTTAACGCTATACATTTTTATTAATTTTGGCATTCTTTTGAAGTTTATTTTGAGTATATATATATATATATATATAATATATATATATATATACATATACACACACACACACACACACACACACACACACACACACATATATATATATATTATATTAGCATGCTTACAGGCATGACATCTGTCATGTGTCTCACAGTGGAATGGTGGTGAAAGCAATGCAGTTTTAGTTAGTTCATGGCATCAGATTCAGACATGGTCATTACACAAGGACTAATCCATTTCCACCCTGGTAAACTTGAATAGACACACACACGCAAAGCAGATTAACACTGATTACTTTACATATAATTTTACTCTAGTAAACATTCTCAAGTTTCATCAGCCAGCTGACTTCTACCCACAGTGCCCAGACATAATACAATTCATAATACATTTACACATGAAAAGATCATTAATGCCTCTGTTAATACATATGATGATCATCTACCGATTAATAATTATACAAGCATGAATTCTACAGTCATTGTGAATAAAGACAAGAGTCCACCCTGAGACTTGTGATGCAACGTACAAACCATTTTCTACTTGTTTCATTATTTACCTACAAATTGTATTTCCATTATAACCGACCCATCAATTATCTACTTATCTTAAATCAAATCAACCAAACAAACAATTATAAATGAGAGAGATTCCACTCAGAGATGTGTGGGATCAAACCTTTATTGTTTGAAAACTCTAAACTCTTTTACAATACAGTCATTTTTGTTACTTGTGTGATGTAATGAATAATATACAATGTCATGATTTAATTCAATAAGGACACACATCAACAATCAGGAAGTATTTCTTTCTACATGTCAGCGTTCAGTAATGGTGGGAAGATATGCGTTTTTTTTTTTGTTTTTTTTTTTACTTTGCCGCACAATTTGTGGCAGCGTGACCGCCTTCCCTTTAGAATCAACAAAACCAATGTGTCTTTGAAAGTGCCTCACCCAGACTGTCTAAATGTACATTTCATTATTAACAGAAGGGCCATGCTGTGTTGTTGTGTGACACATGGCATTTTTAAACCTATACATCCAACTACAACACATCCAGAGAGTTAACGAAAATATAGCTATATGCATGCCATGAACATTCCCCCATAAACATTTACAATAAATGTATATTTTTAGAATCTTGTGAAATGAGAAATTTGATGACACAGTGTGTTCTTCCCCACAACTGGACAAAATGTCAATAATAATGATGAACTCATATATAACATCCAAACCTTTTTGTTCATTTTACAGACTTGTTACAACGGCTTCAGAGCCAATATGTGCAGGGCATGCCCCAGTAAAGTAATATTATTTGGTCCACATTTACAAACCCTCTGAATAAACAGAGGAAAACATGGTTTGCCACATAGAGCCAACAAATTAAATAAACAAAAGAAGAAAGAAAAAGGAAAAATTATAATGGTTTGTCTTCTGCTCTTTTTAATGATAAGACAATTATGAATGATGTAAGATCTCTGCAAAAAGCAATATAAACATTCCAGCTCATTACATAGTGATATTACAATTTTACACTTTCTTATTCCATGGCACGGCTTTTACTCGGTAGAATTTAGTCCCCAGAGGAACTTTGAACCGGTTTTGGGCCTGGGAAAAACACACACACACACACACACACACACACACACACACACACACACACACACACACACACACAATTAAATAGCTGTAATTGCTGTTAATGATGGTACTTAAGCCCTCAGGGAGCAATTTCAGTCATACTTAACACCTTTCAAAAAGAATTAATAATAAAAGTTAAGCATTATTATGTCTGATGTTGAATTTAATTTGTCCAAAGAGGGATCAATAAATGTTAACAAACTTACCTTTTTTGCCTGGCAATATTCCTTCTCCATGACCTTGCCCAGGACCCATGGTCGCCTTGTAGCCCCGGTCACTAGAAGGAAAAAGAAGAACATAATAAAACAGAAATGACACATTATTTAAAAAAAAAAAAAAAAAAAAAAAAAAAGATAAAGAAAGAAATAAAATCAATTAAGTCAATGAGTGGCAGAATTACTATCATTAGAAATACTACAATTATTGTTGCTGTCTACAAACATGAATCTGAAAAAATATGTAATTATTTATCTGTGATTATTTGTTCCAAAACACAAACAAAAGAATTTGAGAAAAGGCACCGTGATCATTGCTTAACTATTTCCAGACCTCGCCTTGATGAAAGGTAGTATTTCCAATTTTACAGGCAAACTTTGTTTTAAAATTGCATTGCTTGCTAAGATCTGCAGCAAATTCTAAATTCTGTTGCGAGACGGACCTGGCTTGAGGTCCAGAGCTGTGAGTGACTCTGAGTGCAGGAAGTAGAGAGTGGGTCCAACAGTGAAGAGCACATAATTATCATGCCTCTCATCTAAAATTATCAGGACCAAATCGCCAACCTGAAAACTAAAAGAGAAAAAATTATCTTGTAATGAGAATTTAATAAATAAATAAAAATATATATTAAGAAGCAAATGCTTACTCTCGAATCGCAATTTTCTCTGAATGTCTCGAGGACACAGAGGACATACTCTGCGACATCTGAACAAAAGACAGAGTGACATTATTTAGCAGATGACCAGTATAAACAACATTTTCTCTACATCATAGTAATCAGAGAGCAAATTATCTCTCACACAGAATCAATGCAGTTCAGGTGTCACATATTTAAGAGGTGCACAAAACACTGTGATAAACATCTGCAACGTGGTGTCCATCAGAAATAATAAAAATGTATACATGCATATTTGTTCCTCTAGAACAAAAACTCAATTATGAAGTGAATGCAACGGTAGTGTTTTCTTAGTTCTCTAGTCAGCTATGCTTTCTCGATGGAAGTCATTTTACTTTTGAAGCACAACATGCAGTTTAAACTGATCTAAATTCATCTAAACAATCAACTACTGTTTTTACACAAATTCTTTAGAGTCTTGTTACAAAAATACCATTTGAACCATTATTTTGTATCTTTAAGAGTTGTATCTTTAATGTCACTTCATAACCATGTTAAATGTGTTAATTCTCTCTATCCCCATATAATTTTACTCCCAGCTCAAATGGATTTAATCTATGTTTGATACAATAAACCGAACATTTGTCAGGACTTCAAACTTATTTGACTGTTCTGCCACCAAGTGGTAATAAGCTGCATAACACTCCAGTACTGCTGCAGTCTAACAGAAAACTACACAGCCAAAACAAAAACACAAAGGTTTGAATCCAAAAGAAAAACAGCAACTTCAACTTCTCAGCTATGACCCTTTAAGTATAGCAAGAGTAATGAAATGCCAATATATGCCAGAACTGTCTGTGTAAAACTACGGAATACCATTAAATATTCCATATAATGCCCTGTACATTTTCAAATTAATTAATACACTTAATCAAACAAACTAATATCCATTCTCAATTTACACATATAACCAGTTACATTATGTCTAGGCTTATTACAAGTCTAATAGACAACATTCCTCTGGGCCTTGTGTTCAGTACAAATGTTTGTTATCATTATCAAAAGATTAACTCTCTTTGTAGAAGCTCCAGTGGGAACTGTAATTTAATTATATTAAAGAGTCTCATGCTCTAATTAACAGGCTAATGATGTGCTGTGAGCCACCTGACCAAAACCTGCTCTTTAATGCACTAATGCACAAACGAACAGTTCTCCATGTTGAAAAACGTGTGCGGGTGTGTGCCCTGATCCAAGTTATATTTGTATTTAGTAAGTATAACAGATGTTGCAAACAAGAAGAATATTAGCCCAAATCATCAAAGAATCACATGAGAACAAGTCATTTGTATCATCAGACCTTTAACAGCATGCTTGTGGTCATAGGCATGAGAATGAATTTCTGACCATGATGTGTGAAGTACAAAAAGAGGGGAAAAGGGGCTGCAATGGTGTAATGATAAAAATAAAATGTGCGTGTCAGTTCCTAAAGAGTGATTTGTAGTATCTTCAGTTTTCAGGTTTTTGGGAATGCAATAAATAAATAAACAGAGCACAAATTTGAGGTGGAACACGTACTAGTCTTTGGCTGAGCCTCTTGTTCTCCTCTTCCTTCATGTGTAATGTCTGTAACAGAATCACATAACTGAAATGAAACATTACAAACTCTCTCAAACACCCCCCACACCACAACCACGTCAATGTCACTGCAGTACTACGAATGAACCATCACCCACATAATACCTGCTCTGTGGTGGTCCTGTGGGGTCCTGATCATTAAAGATCAGAGTGAAAAGAGGCTTACAAAGTATGCAGAGATACAAATGGACAGCAGTCTAATTACAGAACTACAACGTGCTCCTGTGTGGTGAGTGAAGCTGATAAAAATGAATAGTGAGTTTAGAAACAAGGAGGTGGTCATAATGTTCTGGTTGATTGAAATCAATTTGTTTTACTAGTTTCAGACAGTCCTTTTGACCAGTTGTGTGTGTGTATGTATGTCTCACACACACACACACACACACACACACACACACACACACACACACACACACACACACACACACACACACACACACACACACACACACACACACACACACACACACGTATTATTATCCTCTTATTCAGAGAATAAGAATAATACAGCTTTATCATTACTCAGGGTTAGTGCTTGGATGAAACCATTTATTATATAAGAATTGTTTTGCCCTTTTTAAATCATAATGAGAACAGAAGCAACCTGAATGGCCCTGATCAACAGTTTACATACCCTAGTTCTTAATACTAGCGTTTTGTGGTAGTTGGGGATGAGCCACTTCACAAGTTGCCTAATCTTCTTGGCAAAATGCCTCCCATTCCTGTAACTTCTTGGTCATACATGAACTGTACATTTGAGATCCCAATGATACTGGGGCCAGGAGACCAACATGGTCTCCTGAACTTTCACTTGTTTCTGCTGTAGCCAGTAATGTGTCGATTTGGCCTTGTGTTTTGGATCATTGTTTTGTTGTAAGATCCAAGTACATCCCATGCGTAGTATACGGACTGATAAGTGCAGATTTTCCTGATAAAATCCTGCCATTTATGTTCACCAAGATCCCTGTCCATCTCACACATCCCCAAAACATCAGTGATCCACCTCCGTGTTTGACTTGGTATTTTTCATCATGGGCCTTCGTTGACTCCTCTCCAAATATAGCGTTTATGCTTGTGGAAAAAAGTCTCATCACTCCAAATAACTTTGTTCCAGAAATGCCGAGGTTGGTCTCTGCTGTTTGCCATATTGTAAGTGGGCTGCTTTGTGACACTGGCGTAGTATGGGCTTTCTTCTTGAGACTCAACCATGCAGGCTGTTTTTCTTCAAGGGCCTCCTTATTGTGCATCTTGAAACAGCCACACCACTATATGTCAGTTGACCTTATTTGTGGGTCCCATGACCTTATTTTCTTGGCATCCTGAACAATTATCCTAGTAGTTGTGGCTGAAATTTTTGGTGTGCCTGACGTTGGCTTGGTTTCAACAGAATCCCTCATTTTCCACTTCTTAAACAGTGTGAACACTGCTGATTGGCATTCTCAATTCCTTGAGTATCTTTTAATATCCGTTTCCTGTTTTAGAGTTCAACTATATTCTCCCGCAGGTCCTTTGATAGTTTGCTTTCCCCATGCCTCATAATCCAACATCAGTGGCAGCACTGAATGAAAAACGGAAACATATCACAGGTGAAGATGCTTACCTTTAGTATCCTTATAAACCCGTGTGTTTCACATCTTGAGTGCATGTTATCATGCCAAACGTTCCAGGATATGTAAACTTTAGATCAGGGTCATTTGGGTAGTTTCTGTTGGCCAAACCAAACTGTTGGATAAAAAAATGTCTTCACCCAACCACTAATCACGAATAAATGAAAAGCTGTTTTTTTATCATTCAAACTCTCTGCCAAAAACAATCCTGTCGACAAGAACAACCAAATTTCCATTGATTTGCTTTGCTTGTTACTGATTTTAATGAACTAAATTAAACATATACTAAAAAGCTGTTGCCCGGTGGGCTGTAGAACAACAAAAAAAAATTTAAAAAATTAGAAGATTCAAAACAGACAGAAAAAAGTAGGCTTAAGGCTATCAACACCCTCGTTATACAGCCATGTAAAAACAACTGGTGAAAGGACTTCTTGAGAATCTCAATGAAGCTGATAGCCCCTGACAGCCACAATGGCTGCATGTGCAGCATACACTTTGTCTTTTTTTCTCCTCACTCACCCTCACACCCGTGCAATGTGATGTGAGAATAAACGTTAATTCTCCATCTGTGAATTTGTGTATAAAATGGTATTCAATTCTGAGATATATTACTTTAGATAGTTAAATTGTTGTCCGTAGAGTTAGTGACCCTCCACAATGGCTTCACATCCACCTTAAAGACAGAACAGGATCTATAAGGTAGAGCACCTGCACCCACCCACTGATGAAGAAATCGTGTGCATCTAGATGTGGAACGATCAAGTGTTGCTACTGTTCCAACTACCCAGATAGCATGTAGTGACAATGACAATAACAGTAGCAGTGCCAGTAATGTCATACCATGTACATCTCATCAGAATAAATGCTTATATTTATTTAACTGTAGAGGATATTCATTCAATCTGATTCTAAGATTATGTACGAGTGCAGCTATATATTTGTTTGATTCAGTGATGAAGAACAAGGAGGATATGGAAAACTGAAGTGCTATTGCGATCTAATACCAATCTATAGACTTGAGCATGTTAAAGCATAAAGTTAGCTTACATTAACTACCTTACTACAAATCAAAATATACTGATTATGGGACAGAAAAGGGACCAATTACAATTAATTTATGTATATATCTGGCTGTCTTCAGCAGAACGCTGCTGAAATAACATTTTCTGTTAAAACTGTTTCAAGACAGCTTAATAATTTTCCATTCACTTCATGTTAAACTGTGGCACGTTTTCTTCCCGAGGGGCATGGTGTCATGGCTACAACACAAATGTTTTCAATCACTGATATAATTTCAATATTTGCAGTTGATTTGACAGCCCCTTTCAATGTGTGTGCAATGAATACTTACCCTTTCCAATATTAGTATCCGCTGCTTCTCCTCAGATAGCACCAATGTGTTATCACTAAAACAAAGCAAGAACACATTGGCACACTTTCAGTTTCGTGAGCAATTCAGTAAAGCAGGTATTCAGAACTCCACTTCTGAAGACACATTACATATAGTTCGAATGTGCATTTGAAAAAGTGAATTACAAAGACAATTACAAAGACTTTCGGTCTCAAAAGGAAAATTCCCTCACATTACTGCAATCAAATATTTTCACTTAATCTTTAACATTCTGTCTCTGCCTCTTTCTTTCTGTGTCTTTCCGTCCCTGCCACTGTTTGATCTCTTATAGATCCACAGTCTGACAAAGTGTTGTCATAGTCAGACCAATAATCTCTTCCATCATCTTTCAATTTTACTTTTTTTGTGTAAGTGTTCAGCAAACAAATTTTAATCACTTAACCATGGAAGTCAATGTAAACTCAATCTGGATCATTGAATCTGGCAGTTATCCGTGACCAGTAGAAATGTGTCTGATAAACAGCTAAAACAATCTGCACAATTTAGCGCTCGCAGCCCACTCACCTAAACATCTCATTGAATTTATGGACAGACCTTAAACAAGCTGTGCATGCAAGACGATCCAAGAATACCTCCGAACTTAAACTATGTTTACAAGCTGCTATTTCTGTCAAAGAGGGTGTTACTAAGTACTGGCTCTGTGCAGTGTCCTAACTTTCACACACATGATTTAAATTTTTATTATATTATCCTGCATTTCCCTTAAAGGTAGCAGTGCACTTCAATAAAAAAAGAAAAGCTGCTTTCATGGTTAATAACACATCAAACGTTCATTAATTTAACAAACTGCACACAATCGAACAGAAAAAAGTGCACTATATCAAATCTAAATGATTTGGTCACCTGACAAACACTGATGAATATGTAGCCTTAGAGGACATCATTTCACTAGCGTTTATTGTATGTAATTATTATTTTGTATTCATTTTTATTAGAGTGAGCTTGGTTTAAAAAACAAGCTTACTGCACGGTTGTCATGCTGGCCTCCACAGCAGAGTCAACTCTGTCATCGTCTCGGAGTGCAGCCACAGACACCAGCCTCTCAGAATCCAACACAGCCAGAACAGGGGCTTCTGCAAGGTTGGGTCCACAGGCTCCAGGTAAATCCGCAACCACAGGAGCGGAGGTCATAAAGGTGGAGGAGACGAGGGCAGTACACCGGAGGTGGTTAAGCTCCTCCTCCAGCTGTTTTTTCTCTTGGAGGATGGAGGCACGGTCCTCAGAGAGAGTTTCAATCAAGCCTGCAGGGTTGGGGTGACCCAAAGAAGGATGAATTACCACTGCTGAAGAGTGCTGATCTGCAAATGGTTCTGTAACATTCATTTCTCAGTACACTCATGACAAGTCTTTTGACAATGGTCTTACCTTTATCTTTCTCCTGCTGTAGTGTCAATTCCTTAAGCTTTTCACTCAGTTCATTAATGATCTGCTCCTTTTTAAGTTTTTCCCGTGTGAGTACAGTATTGAAATTTGTCTGGGAATGGGGGTAGAAACATAATAATAATACATTTTTGATATTTCACATTCAGAATATCATCCCATCACAATCCCACTTTCCTCTCTCACTACATAGTTTTGCAATGTCCCTGCTCCAACATATAGAATTCAAATATCTGCTTAAGGAGTTGCATGTGGCACGTTTGAACAGTGCAGTGCATGAATACTACAAAAATATGAATAAATCATTAATCAATATGCTGTTTTTCCATTTAAAGCATGTGACTGAAACAATGAAGATGTATAAAGAGATGTAAAAAACCCATTTCAAACGCAGTTTCCTTGAGGTTTGCCACACCCAGCTTACCTAAGCAGTATCTGACAGTTCAGTCATTTACATATTTAATTAATGCTTCACACTCAAGCTGCACAATATTGGGTAAAAGTGACACTACAAACAACAACAAAAGTCATTTAAAATTAATAATCAAATGCCATTATGTTCCTTATTAAATAATACTGGGCAGATATAACTGGCCTCTGGTAGTCACATCATTGTTTATTAAGCAGCAAACAAAGTTCCTTTGCCTTATATCCTGCGATAATACTATTGCGTATGTCCACTTTGCGATAATGATGGTGAAGTGGTATATTGTGCAGCCCTTCTTCACACTAACACTGTAAATGAAAAATGGCCAAATGGTTCAAGCTTTTGAAGTCTTGTACTTCCTTAAACTCTCATGCCACTTGTATGTGCACAAATTGCCATGACACGTGTGAGAAAATTAACCCAAAATCCCAGAATACAAATCACACACAAGGTGAACAACATTTATGTTCAATTTTACATGATCTAAAAACAAACAAACAAATAAATATATAAATAAATATAAGACATGGTTCACTGTAGTGCACACAGAGAGGCTGGGGAGTGAACATCGTTCAGTCTGTGATCAATAAGAGGGAACTGGTGAGAGACTCTGTGGCTGTAAGCTGAACAGTAAATAACGCACACAAACACAAACAGAAGAGTAACATTATCCACTTACTGCTCAAGAGTAATACAATAAACAAACAATAAGCTACACATTACCTGCAGTAGCCTACAAACCTCTAGCTCACTACTACTGCCAATGAAACTCTTTAACACACACAAGACTGAGGGACTATTAATGTCTTAACCCTTACCAAAGCATAGCTTTTTAAGTGCATGGTTTGCCTAAAATAAAATTAAAGATTGTGCTTTAAACCCCTAAAGCAGTTGTGTCTACCCTGGGAGTACGTATCAGGATGTGTCACGAGGTGTTTCACAAATCAAATTAATAAATACATAAACAAAAGGTAACTACTATAGGACGGAACCCGTACCTGCTGCTCAGCAATTAGTGAGGTTTTAAGGCTCTGCAGCTCCTCACTCTTCTTCTTCTCCAAAAGCTCCAGCTTGGCCAAAAGTGAAGCTTTCTCTTGCTCCAGTCTTTGCTGCAGGACACAGTCCAGACTTACTGATGGCACCATCTCACCCAGTCCAACTGCTGATGCTGCCACTCTGAAATATCATTCATTCAAAATGGCATGAAATTAGATTTATTGCATTTGTCAGGCCAGAGCAACATAATATTTTAATCATGTTAGAGAGGTACAGGACTGTAGCGTTACGAATCTGCCTAAGGAATAGATAGTGATGTACTATACTTATACTCATTGGTATACGGTGGTATTATTGCCAAGAAGGTGATCAAATCACCAGTCTATAGTGTTAACATGATGGCAATCCTGCATCCCAAAGCTATCAAAACAGCAGTGGAGAAAAACAGAATGTGTGCAAATGTTTATGGACACCTCTTCTAATGAAGGCATATATCTACTTGCACCAAATACACATACAATCTAGAATAAGGCTCCCTGGAGCAGATAAAGATTAACCAGCTGGCTCCATACCTAATGCAAGAAACTAACGGGTAAAAAAAATGTATGAGCAGGTGTCCCAATACTTTAGTCCACATACTGTATTTCAGTAATTTGTGACATATTGATCTGAATGCACAGACAACATATGTCCAATTAAGTAGATGTAGACCAATACCACAATGCCAGTGAAGCACAGATTAAAACTTTGGTTGAGAACTGTTAAACAGCAGTCATTAGTTTATTTATTTATGGTCTTGCTGATGCATAAATGTTTCATTTCCACAGTTAAAATTTGGCAAACATGGCATTCTACCTGCTGTCAAATCAAGGCTTTGCTAAGCAGCAGATGAGTTGAATCAGGTGCATTAAATGAGGAGGAATGTTGCACTCTGCAGTGTTTTGGCTGCCACGATGGGCATAACAATCATATGGAAATACCAAAGAAGAAATGGTCAACACAGACATATGGGACAACAAGGGGCATTTAAAATGTGTAGAAAATGTACACGAAAAGTCACAGGCTTCAGACATTTACACCACTACCTCTTTTGTCTCTTCCGTAATAAGTACATTATCATGACCTCATCCACCATTACCATGTTTATGTTGTCAGAAACTTTTGGCTCTGAACTGCCCTCTAGTGGATGTATTAATTAAAAAAAAAAACACAGAAGTATGTGGGCAGTGAAGGTTACAACATTTTAAACAAACATCCATGTTTGTACATTAAGAGAGTAAAAGTAAGCCTTTACTTTTCCATCCATCCATCCATTTTCTGTACCGCTTATACCTGAATAGGGTCACGGGGGAGCCGATTCCCAGCCGGCAACTCTGACCGCAAGGGCAGGAAACAACCCTAGACAGAGTGCTACTCCATCGTAGGGCTCACACACACTCACACATTCACACACTAAGGGCCACATTAGAGTCACCAATGCACCTACTGCACATGTCTTTGGACTGTGGGGGAAACCGGAGTACCCGGAGGAAACCCACGCGAACACGGGGAGAACATGCAAACTCCACACAGAAATTTCCCAGGTCGCCCCACCCTGTATGCTGCTTGTGCAAATGTATTTTGGTGAATTTAGATGTAAATGAACAGCAGCATCTAAACGTTTGCATAAGACTATACATCAGGCAGTTTCAGATCACTTTTGGAAAAGTAGAGAAAATCTATATCTACAAAGGAAAAACGGTTAAAGTTTGTTTTACTGAGACTGAGAACAGAGAGACTGCACAAAGTCAGAGACTGTGAACTGAGAGACTGCACAAAGTCAGAGACTGTGAACAGAGAGAACCCACAAAGTCAGAGACTGAACAGAGAGACTGCACAAAGTCAGAGACTGTGAACAGAGAGAACCCACAAAGTCAGAGACTGAACAGAGAGAACCCACAAAGTCAGAGACTGAACAGAAAGAACCCACTAAGTCAGAGACTGAACAGAAAGAACCCACTAAGTCAGAGACTGTGAACTGAGAGAACCCACAAAGTCAGAGACTGTGAACAGAGAGAACCCACAAAGTCAGAGACTGAACAGAGACACTGAACAGAGACACTGAACAGAGACTGAAAACAGAGAGACTGAGCAAAGTCAGAGACTGTGAACAGAGAGAACCCACAAAGTCAGAGACAGTGAACAGAGAGAACCCACAAAGTCAGAGACAGAGAAAACAGAGAAAACTCAACTCAACAGTTATATACTCTATATATACTATACTATACTTCTATTCTAAATGCCAGTGTGCTGGATTGTATCGTAGCAAGTATGTAATTATTTTTGCATTGGCAACTGAGTTATCAAAAATTGAACTGCCTAGTCATTCCTTTAGCTTGAATGAAGCTGAACACAAAATCACCCCACTGACACTAACCAAGGCTGTTGTGTAATTTATACTAAAACTACTGTACTGTGATCCAGGCATGTGATTATAAAATAAAATATAAATCACATGGTATAATTAGGTTAATTTAACAGTGAAACTGCCCTTTAAAAAGGTGTAATTGTATCTTACACTTCCATTCCCACATAACTCATCACCCATTTACATTCACGTTACATTTACTGCCAGCTACACTTCTCTGTTGTTTAACAACTCTTTATTCTTGTCTGTGCTCTCCGGCATCGACCAGAGGAGGATGGGTTCCTCTCTTGAGCCTTGGTTCCTCTCAAGGTTTCTTCCTTCTAGTCTGACAGTTTTTTCTTTTGCCCACTGGCTGCTCAATGGAGGCTCAGACTCGGATTTCTGTAAAGCTACTTTGTGAAAAATCCTTTGTTGTAAACAGAGCACAAATAAATTTGATTGATAATTCAACAGTTCTCAGTTCAGAGTCTTGCGCTCTCCTATGAAAGCATGAATTCTAATATTGAAAAAATGCTTATTATATTAGAGTATTTATAATATACTTTTTAATATTAAAAAGATTACAACTTGCATTACTTCTGGTATCAAAGTACACCACTTAGGATTCTAGGATTCAACCACTTATGTGAAATTATAAATTTAAAGTAAATTAAACAATGATACATAAACCTTACAACAAACATATTTCACATATAGATAAGTGATATTTGAATATTTACATATGTAAAATTTGAATATTAAAATAGATAATTTTGATAAGCAATTTATCTTCTACTGGTAAACATTTAGCAGCTCTACATTTCATATGAGAGCATTGTAGTACCTGATTCCATGTATTTTCCTGCTCAAACACGACCCAAATTTGCCACAAGTGACCTAAATCTAGAAACAAATACCCTGGATCTGTGTGACCAGAGGGAAGTGTGGAATCACCGTGCTTAACCTTTTTTCTATACTTGTTTACAGTTAATGGAATAAAATGTTCAACGTAGTTTTATTATTTAAACATAGCATATTCATCGTGTCTGGTAACAGATACCTACATCTTCACAGATCTGCTGAATTTCATCTATGATATGACTGGGTTAGTAACAGCTATAATGAAATGGTTATCTGTTATTGTACAGCCCTCTGTGTAAAGTCTAATATCAGCTGTTTGTCTGGTTCATTAGAGAACAGTAAGATGAATGTTGCCATTTTAATGGATGCTGTGTTTTATCCACCAGTAAATCCTATTTGTTGTGCCTGAAACTGAATATCAAACTTACCTGGATGTACACTCAGACAACAGGATTTTGTTATCCCCAAATTAATTATGTGGAGGACATTTTCTCAGGATCAATATCCTGAGAATATGGATTCACAAATTGGATGGCCATAGTGATGCCATCAGGTTCTATTCACTTAAACTGTTCCCATTATCCCTAGATTTCAGGATAATCCTTTTGAGGGTAAAAGGTGTGATTATCTAGGCATTAGGGCTGAGCGATATATTGAGTTTTTAAGAATTATCAATATAATTTCAGACAAGATATAAGATGTTAGATAAATTAACAGTTCCTTTCTCTTATCACAGTTTGTCTCTACAAAACTTCACCTTGTCACAGAACACAACTCCCCCCTTCCCCACCAATTTAGCAGTGAGTCCTGCGGGCAGCAATAGCATGGAGAAAGAAGGCATGACAGAATGTATGGAAGAGGAGCTGGTTAGTAAATAGAGAAATCATGGCTCTATTATCTGGAGATAGTTTGATTTCAAATTGTCAGGCAAGCAGCAGAATAATGTGATCTATAGGGAATACCAAAAACAAGTCCAGACAAAAGGTTCGAGCTCTACTAATCTTTTCCATCATTTTCAACAGCACATGAAGCTGTACAAAGAATGTGTGAAACTGCATGCTGCAGCCCAGGCCGTCAAGCATTCTCAGCCTCCTGCACCAAAACAAACCATGTTCCAAAACTTGTAAACCCGTGCTGCGCCTTATGAGAGACAAAGTGTGAAGAAGCATGACATTCCTGAAGCAGTGGCATATCGTATCACTAAAAACTCGGTCCCTATCGCAAATGTGGAACAAGAGGGCTTTATAGAACTGCTAAAAACCCTTGGCTGAAGATACCAGTTATCTAGTTGGAATTACTAAGACGAGTACTGCTAAAAATGTCTACTGACGTTAGAGAGAGTCTCGCTGCCCGTCTCACTGATATATGGTTCAGCTGGACCTGCAAGCCATACACAAGTGTGACTATACATTTCACGAACAACTGACGACCAGACCAGCTACCAGCTGAGGATGCAATGTTTTGGTCTGACCAAAGTGTAATATTGACATGCTAGGATGGATGGATATGTTTACTGATCACAAATCACCGGTCTTCATACATTATGGCTGGTATAATCAAACTAAACTATCAAACTATGTTTCATAAGTGTAGATGTATAAACTCTGTGCTCATTCTGTGCTATGTGCTGTATTTTATATATATATATATATATATATATATATATATATATATATATATATATATATATATAAATGTATATATATATATATAAATGCATTGCGAAGCAGACAGACAATTCGGAACAATTCAGAGTCACAAAATTCAGAAAAAAAAAACTGAACGAGGAAGTACATGTTCCATCTACAGCTGAATGTTAATAAAAGCGCCTGTATAAAATTTGGAACATGTAGCTTAGTTTCAGAAGTGTCTTTTTCATTACCTTATGGACTGAAAAAGATATTATTGTATGCCACCATTCAGCTAACACTGAGATTTTATTTTACTGAGATCCATATCGCCCAGCCCTACTAGACTTACATTGTTTACCCATTAATTAAAAAGTCATGGATTAAAATGACTTCATTTGTCACAAAGTGATTGGAAGCAGAAATTTTCAATTTTTGATAATTACCAAAAAATAGGGGCACAATACAATTTTCTTGCCCACAATTCAATATTTTCAAAATTATCATAGAATCCATGTTGTTGCCTTATGTACTAATGAAACTAAAGCAGGTGTGTGACGTTTAATTTTCTAATAATGTAGCACCATTTTATTTTAAATTATTAGGAAACCAAAGGTCAATTAGTTGAAAGCCTATTTTTCATGAGGATCCATATTGTCATGTTTTCAATACATTGTTCTACCTACTAGAAAGCATTCCAACATGGTTCTTGGTTCTGAACTGGACTGATATGCTGCCTAAAAGTGATCCAAGGTGAAACATTTTATTTCACTTACGTTTCAGTGGATTGTCTTTCTTCAAGTTGATTTTCAAGTAGTTTAATTTTTCCTAAAAGTCTTGACTCAAGCTCCTCTTTCTGGAGTTCAAAGTCCCTTAAGGCATTATTTAACATCATTTTAGAAGATTCCTCCTCCTCCTCCACTCTTCTTTGAGCTTCCTGCCTCTCCTGCTCCAATCTTCCTGATAGAAGCAAATTCTCTGCTTGCAAGTCACTAATGATGGTCTGCAAGTCTTGATCTTTTTCCTGGAAAGCCCTCTGCTCCTCCTCAAGCTCCATTCGCAAGGTGGCGATCTCGTGATCCTGCTCACACTGGATCTTCAGCAGGCGTTCTTCGAGGTCCTTTTCAGCATCCTGTGACTTCTGCTTGAGTGCAGAGAACTCATGTCGAAGCAGTGTGCTTTCCTCCTCGTGCCGATCCACCAGCTCTGAAATGCAGTGATCCTTCTCCAGCCGCATAAGTGCTCGAAGTTCAGCAAGGCCCAGCTCATACTCTTCATTCTTCTTCTGCAGTTGCTGCGTCAATGTGTCCACTTGCTCCTGCAATGCTCTCATCTGTGATGCCATCTCTGCTTTCAGAACCTCCTCTCGCTGGGCCTTAGCCTCCTCGTACTGCAGACGCAGGTCCTCCACCTCAGTCTCTTTCAGAGCCATCTCTACTTCCAGTTTACAGCGAGCATCAGCAAGTTCAGCTATGCGGGACTCGTATTCTTTAAAGCGTCCCTCTTGCTCCTTCCGTTCTGCAGAGAAGGAATCTGCTAACTCCTGGAGTTTGTCTTGGTTCTCCTGGGTCAATGTGTCCAGGGCACTCAGGTTGTTTCGTTTCAGAGTCTCCAGTACAGCTTGGTGCTCATGCCTGAGGCGGGCCTCCAGCTCTTGGAGATGGTTCTTCTCAACATTCTCCATCTCCTGCCGTATTTTCTGCTTGCTACACTCTATCTCAAGTTGTAGGCTCTCCAACTGGCTAGCAAGAGCATCTTTGGATCTTAGAGCATCCTGAAGCACCTCATTCTGCTCAGAGTTCTTCCTTTCTACATCCTGCATAGCCTTCTGGTGGCTTTTTCGTAACTCCTCCAACGAGCGCTCCCTTTCACTTTCGAGCTGGGCCAGGTCTTTCTCCTTGCGTTCCACAAGCCCTTCTAGCTCAAGCATAGCCCGCTGAACATCCCTCACTATTTTGCGGTTCCCTTCAAGCTCCTGGTTGAGACCAAGGATCTGCTTTTCGTGGTCTGCTTTCAGGCTGTCTACTTCATTCTGTTGCATCTCACTTCGCTCCCCTTCCTGACAATTTTTGATGCTGTTGACTATGCTGTGCACTTCGGCACTCATCTTTTTCAAGGCAAAGCCAAAGTCTCGTTGCTCTTTTAAAACAAGACCACGAAAGTGGGACAGGTCATCCTTCACTTTCCTAAAGTTACTCTGGGACTCCTCAGCAGCAGAACGATACCTGTCCACTGTCAGCTTTAGGACAGTAATTCTGGAGTTCTCCCTCTCCAATGTAGTGGTATCTTGAATACGTTTGCTATCTATAGCATTAATGACTGAGGAGTAAAGGGACTCTACCATCATCTCAGGGCTTGTAGGATCACTGATTGGATTGGGTGACACATTCTCTTCAATAACAAACTCATTGACTGCAGACATGAAGTCTGACTCTGGGCTCTCAGCTAGGGAGTCCAGGTCTAATGAACCCTGTTGGAGTACAGGATCCATATTGGGGTGGCCTATGGTTTCAAAGTCAAAAGTGTGGGCATCTATACTGTCAGGTGACAAATCCTCTAAGGGGGCAGGGAGGGGAAGCGGTTGACAGGGTGGAGAGTGTAGAGTGAGGGAGGACGGCGTTTTAGAGGAGGTAGGTGTGGTCTCTGTTCTGCTTTCCGATCTGGGTGTTAATGCCATAGGTTTCTGCGTACTTTGGCTTCCAGAAACCTACAAGGACAGATGAGCAGCAATGAAGTGTAAATTTATCATGAGAGAAAAACTACATAAAATATAAATGCATATATTCTGAATGCATTTATGAATTTGAACATGGCTTTGGATGTGCAACACCACTAACAACTTAAGATGTACTGGAGAAAAAAAGTCTTGAAAGAAGGTACGTACTTTTAATTCACTCAGTAGGTCAGTGATGGTTTTAGACATCTCATCTACACTCTGAGCTGCTTGTACTAGCTGGTGAAGGGCCTCCACATGGTGGTTTAGAGGTTCAAAGTCACACAGTGATGGAACCCTGACAAAAAACAACAGATATTAAACAGATCTGTTAGAAACCAAAGATTTGCCGATGGTGTGACATTATGAGTAAGACATTGTTAGCATGACATTCCTCTGATAAAATGAGAAAATATACAAACAAAATGGTCCTTCAATACAAATCTCCAGTATAAAATGTTTAACATGAGATGCAATGTCCACTACAGAGTTATAAAAAACTATTGTACTGTCTTAAGCCTTAAAGGAGCAAGTCTTTACCTGAGAAAAGGTTGCACTTCTGCAGGACAGCAGTTCTTCAGATACTGTAAGTCAGTTACAGAGATGTCTGGAAGCTCAAAGTCAAACCTGCGAGGCTTTCTAGTCTGAAATTCAACAGAGTAAAAAACAGAGCCATATACTAATCAGTACAATCACTGTAAGTTACAGATAAAGCTATTACACATGACATTTTCAAATACTTACACAAAATGATGTGGGAGGCCAGGAGTCGAGTCCTCGAAACAAACGATTTCTGAGGAACGACTTTCCTGCAGATCAAAGGCACAATTTCGTGAAAAACAATTGAAACAGAAACATTGTGTTCTACATCTACAATGACTTTGATTCAGAGCTCTGAGAACATAATCTGTAAATGTATACTCACTGAACAACCTGCCAAATGTTTCTCTTTTGGCCTTCTCTGCTTCATAGAGGTTTTTTCCGTCTTTAACCAGGGCATTGGCCCACTGGAGAAACACAACGAAACCACACATTCCCGTTAATTCTCCAAAAAAATACAAGTAACGATCAGACGTGGGGAAAAAGAAGGGGAGAAGTGTGAATCTGGGCTAAATGTTCTAAGCAAGCTACTTCCTGAATATTAGGAAAACCCTTATACATTCACATGCTGCCTTGTTATGCCATCACTGTAATTCAAAAGAGTGAATAGAAGACCAGATACTGTGTTTATAACTGCTAACTCACTTCTCTGTAGTGTTTGATGAACATTTTCCTTCTGACCACTTCCACCACGGCCAGACAGTACATTTGTGGGACAGTGCTGAGGGCCTCCACCACACGTACGCGCTCAAGCAGCTCAGTCAGCAGCCGGAGAAGGGCTTGCAGCTTCTCCCCATCCTGGTCCGCATGAAGCATCACGTAACAGCACCATCTATAATGCCCAATAGGATAATTAAAGCCTAGTCCTTTTATCACACTACTAAGAAACATTTACAAAACTCAAGTTACTACGGAGAAGAAATAGACCTATATATCAAAGGATCAGATTTATGAGATATAAATGCTGTATTGCTTACCAGAATCTGCAATAAATTTAATAAATAAGGTTTAATAAGAAAAATGTGTGTTATAGACTGTAACTGACAAATAACTGCCTTCCAATCTGTACTGCATAAGAATGTATAGTAGAAAAGGCGGCATCGGGTTTGTGATAAGTTTGAGGGCCAAACCTACTTGAGACGGACTTGCAAATTGTTGGCCAGTTCCTGTTTGGCAGTGGTGCACTTCTGTTTGATATCCAACAGCTTCCTGTGATTGGTCAACATTATCATCAGCTGGTTGGCATGACTCAGACACAGGTCTGGCAGAACTGAAGTGTCCTTCAGGTTTTCAGCCCTCTTCTGATTGGCTAGAAATCCCTGTGAAATGTTAAATGGGGTGCATCTTGTAAAAACATTGCTCTCCAATAATGACTGGGTTGACTGAAACCACAAACAAGCCTGAACAATCACAGACAAAGAATATTTTCAACAACGGATACGTGTAAAGGTAGAAGAAAGATTATTTTCTCAATATTAATAGCAGAACCTAAGAATAATGCCATACCTGAGCAAGTTCCTTCTGTTCATTGACTAGCTTTTTGCAACTGGCGATCATTTGGTCAAGTGCATACAATCGATCTTCAAGCCCCTTGATGGCCTTCATGTTCTGATTATCCAGCTTTGTAATGGTCTCCCGACAGTCAGATAGAAATGGCTGAATAATGCGAGGATCAAGCTAAAAGAAAAATCAAATACAAAATCAAACTGTTAAGTATCTTTTTTCCACTGCTACACTCCGCTGTCCAAACACTCATCATACAATTTCTTGCAGTGTGAAAGACTAACAAGACATTCTTTAAACCCACCAGGCTCCACCATGGTGAAAATGCTTTGAAACCAATCTTACACATTGTTCATTTATCTAAATCTCACTCTGAGCTCATTGAAACAAGGGGAGAAATTCTATCTGACATGAGGATTTGAAACATTTAATTGAAGGGATTCACCACTTACTCGGTTAATAGAGTCAAAGCACTTTCTCACTACAGCCTCCACATCATTGGGACGGTCCTGGACATTGATCCAGTCCAGCAGTGTGACATTAAAAGAGGGTGCACCGCTCCTATCTGCAGCCTCTTGGTCTTCCTCCAGGGCCTCCTTCAAGCTGCTGCTACCCCCTAGCCTGTCTTGAGCAGAAGGGGAAGAAGCCTGTCCCACTGTCTCTCCTAAAGTAGACACCAAAGTGGGCGATTTTCGATTCCGCTGACCATCTGTGGGGCACAGGATGGCAGACTGGCCAGATGTTTTACCTCCATCTTCATCCTCATACTTGTCTTCTTCCTCCTCTGTCCTAGGGAGTGGGGAGCTGGACTTCTCCAGACTCTCTCTGTAACTGTGGCGGGTCAGGCACTCAAGCAGGGGGATTTTAGCCATAACAGAGACAGCTGTTCCAAGTCTGTGTGTGTTCAAATATGTGGTTAGTCAAAACAATTTCGTTTTTTATCATTATAAAAGCCTATATTTAATATTAGTTTGATCTAGCAATGATGTCAGTTTTGCCTCTAAAATTACCATGCCAACCTTAAAGGACCAATATCCTATATTTTTCCAGCATTTCATTTTTCCTTAAGATCCATTAACACAGGGAAACCCTGGTCCTGGCAATGTTTTTTAGATTAACTGTCATATATGTACTACACAGAGTGGAGTGTGAATGAAAGAGCAATAGACACTGTAACATTATTCATTCATGATATTAAATGTCTTTCACAAAAGTAAAGGGAATTGTGGGGGGGGACCTTAAAGCTTTAATTACTGTACATATAGCTCAGCATGGTCACTAGCACTTACTTGGTTAGTTTTAGTTTGATGTCTTCAAAATCCTGTTGGTAATTTGTATATGCTGTATCAAATTTCCAGAGTAGTTTTTGATAGGACAATGTACAGTCATCCAAGTTGGCCATGATGGCAGCCCAGCCCTGATGCTGTAGGTGTTCGTCATGGACCAGACGTTCACAGAATGAACAGAGCTTCTTGGCAACTTCAAACATTTCCTTAAAAACAAATGAAACATCATTACTTAAGTGAGTAGTCAGTCACGTATTTCTTCTACAGTGTGATTATAATTATGAATTGCAAAGAATGAATAAATCTGAATATAACATAGAAGACTTTAACTTAATATATGATCACAGTTTCCCCTAAAACCTAAACAGTAAACACACATTCTAGTGCAGGCCATAGATCACACCTGTCAAGCAAAACCCATGTATCTCTATTTTGTCTGTTTTTAGTTTAGTTTTTCATGGTTTGAATCCTAGAGCTGCTCTATACACTGTGTAAGTACTTCTAGCTCATGTGTCTAATTTGTACTCGCCAAAGTCATAGGCCAAACAGCTTGAGTTACTGTAAACGTACCATGGCATGCCGCTAATGTGCTAATGTACAGTTACAACCCTAATAGGAAGACAAATACAGAGTCAAAGAGCATTTAGGGGCATGAAGAAGGAGTACCACAGCAAGTTGTGTCCGAGAGGCAACAGTGTGAAACACAGCAGGCATCATGAGGGACTCCTCCACCTTCAGTTCCATCTCATTCTCAACAGAGAAGGTAGTTTTGGGGATGGTTGGTGCACGTTCACACAAGATCATCTCTTTGTTGAATAAAAAGATGGGGTTGGTGTCCTATATTGGAAGAGAAACTCCTTTTTAACTCTGGCTTTGCACACCACTGCTGTTTAGATCATAGGCTAAGGTGAATTAGGACATTTGAACAATGCTAACAGTTTTTATACTACAAACTAAGATTATTATTCAGTCATTACAAGGAAATCAATACGTTTTAACCTACGTTTAATACATAAGTTATAAGTGTAAGTTATGCTTGTCTGGTCCAGCGTATTTGAATTGGTTAGTTGGGCCAAAACAGAAACAGACTCAACATATTGGATTTTCAGGACTGAAAACCACTGCATACAGAACATACTACTTTAAAAACCCAGTGTCCCCTTAGGTTACCTGGGTAACTGAGAAATCAGGCTTTGCAAAAGAACCTTTTGTTAAGCAAGATAGAAGTGTGACCACATATCAGGAAAGTGTAGTCATGTGACTCACCGTGCCTGCACTATAGCTGCAGACTCTCCTCTCTGCCACCATGCACTCGCCACCGTTAACCACCAGCACCTGATGCTGGGTGGCAATCTTGTACTTGGCTTGAATGGCATGTTTAAGGTCCAAAACCCTACAAGAGAAGTTAAAGTCTTTAATTCATATCTGCACAACACATTTGCTTTAAGATAAGACATATCAAGTACACATAAATCAACCACCATGCAAACTACAGTCTGCCTTTGACTGAACAGCTTATATTACATTTTGTCAGTGTTGTAGATCAGAAAACCACTGACTTAATTACAATTTAACGACAGAACACATTTCACACTTTTCTAAACTAACAAGTACAAAAGTAGAAGAAAATCTCTCTCTCTCTCTCTCTCTCTAATATATATATATATATATCTTAATTCCTTAATGTTTAATCTCTTAACAGTATAAGTGTAAAATAAGTTTTGTACATTTTCAAACACACAAGAAAATAGTCAAGTTCTCATTTCTTAAAAGCCTAAAACTTTTGCCAAGATGACTTACGTTTGGACTGCAAGTTCAGTGTCAAATGTGAGTGTGCTTCCATTATTGACCTGGAACACATACAACTTCATGTTGAGTTCTCCACTGCTCTTGGCTCCAGCCTGACTCCTTCATCTAGTCACTGATCCTCACCTGATCAAAAAGCAATGAAAATGCCATGAAAAAACAAATCTTACATCTGATATATCACTGTTTCTCAATCCTGTTCCTAGAGGCACCCCTGCCCTGCATATTTTAGAGAACTCCCTGTTTTGACAAACCCCCCTGCAGCTCTGAAAGGGATTTTTAATGAGCTGATTAGTTCAATCTGATGTGATGGCAGCAGGGAGATATCTTCAATGTGCAGGGCAGGGGTGCCTTCAGGAGCAGGGTTTTATTTATTTTTCTCAAATTTTCACAATAAAAAGATGAACAGATAAGAAATAACAGAGGAATAAAACCATAAAACAGCAGTGTAAATAAACTAGATATATCAAATGATTACACAGAATTTCAAACAGATCTTATACATTGCCAGCTAATTGGTTGAGCCCGCTTCACGTAAAAAAGATATATTTTCCCCAATAATTTTTAAAATCGCCCAATCACAATTGTAACATAAATGTGAGTCTTTTCTATTGTACAAATTTCATGCACAATATCAATCCAATGTTTTGGGGTTTTTTTGTTGGGAGTATCCTGAATCCTGTCTTGTTATAGTTTTTTGTTGGTTGCCAAAAATACTTTATGTAAACATTTATCTTATGAAGCACTTCCCAAAATAAAGGTTCAAGCATCAAAATTCTAAATACCAAACAACCCCCCTGGAACATTACCAATCTCCTGGCAAAAACACACCATTTGTGAGCAACCCCAGAAAACATGAAAGTGATCAGTCTGTTTGGTAAATAAAAGCAAATGTCAAGAGCATTTTATGTTCAAATAAACATCTTAAAAGACAATGAATAATACAATGTGATTAAGGTTTTGTTAGTCCTCACATTATTTAAGAAATAAAAAAAATCTTGTTGAGACAGTTTTGCATACATACTGTTTATATTGCTAATTAACACTATGATGTATATATTTTTAGAGCAGGTTACAGCTGCTGTTCCTCTCATCAGAAGTCCTCAGAAAAGTACCTTCTAACACATTAAGCCTTTATAAAGAAACAACAACAAAATCTGAAGGAGCTGAAGGACAAAACACCAGAAGCCAAAGCTTTGCAGTGTTTACTTAGTTAGTCAGTTAGCACTGCAGCTAACACTGAATACGTCAGGCTGAGTCATGTTGTCACTAGTTAGGAGTTACCTCACTTGTAACATCTGGTTTTCTCAGATTGTGTGTGTGTATATATATATATATATATATATATATATATATATATATATATATATATATATACACATATACACACACACCTATATATATATATATATATATATATATATATATATATATATATATATGTATGTGTGTGTGTGTGTGTTTGAGTGTATGTATGTGCATGTGTGTGTGTGTTTGTGTGTGTATGTATATGTGTGTGTGTGCAAATACAATAGTAATTTCCTTCTGAATGTGTTTCTTCAAAGTAAGACATGGTTTTTACAGGAATCTCACAGACCTCAGTATATAACAAATAACAGATGCTGGTGAAATCTGAAATGAGCTCAGAGCTGTGCTCCTAAAAAGCTCAACCAAAAAAAAAAAAAACCAAGCAGCTCAACATTACCAGACCTAAACAAACGTCCAACCAACATCAGCCAGAAAGTAGAGGTCCAGGAGCAGCACTTTAAATGGAAATGTGAGGTTTTGTTACTAAAGGCTATAAACACTGATCGTCCCTGTAAGCTTAAGCAGTGTTTTCATGCTTCAGCAGTGGAGAGTCAGTTAACTAGTTTAGAGTTACAGACTGTTTCACATTTAGACAAGAGTCCATGTTTCTTTAGCTTCTGTTCAAAGGCTGAAGCTCCAGTCTTAGACAGACCGCTCTCTCATTCTCTCTCTCTCTCTGATAGCTAAGAGGACTGTCTTCAGTCAGGAAAGGAGACAATGCCTTTATCATCATTATTATTATTATTATTTTGATTATTATAACAGGACACTGGGCAGGGACAGGCAGTGTAGCGGATTGAGCTCTGCTCAGGTTGACCACAATGTCATAAGGGGCAGCTGTCGCAGTGGAGTGTCCACAGCAGCGGTCAGACATCTCGGTAACTTCCTCACTGACCAAAGCTCACAGCCCATGCGCTCAGACTAACTGCAGCGCGAACAGCCCGCTGCTGCGTCGAGATCTGCTGCCTGTTCCATAAGAGCTACCCCAGTCCCTGCTCACGGGCCGAGAGGGCAGATCCGGATCCAGAAAGTAAGAATCCACCCCTCAGTGTGCTTCCCACTGCCTGACCCTGAGCTCAACCGCAGAGGATCCGTCCGAACAGATGGATCAAAATCCCGGAGCGGATTTCCCAGCAAAGCTGCCAAAACAAACCAGCTCTGAGAAAGTCTGACTCCCAGACATTAATGAGCTCCTCCCAAGCAGGACCTGGAAACAGGAAAGCTCAGGAAGCTGCTGATCAGACCTCTTTGAGTGGTCTTCTACACACAGCAGCAGTAAGGTTAAAGGAAAGAGGAAAGCAGCATTATGAGCGAAAACAAATTCACACAGTTCAACTTGTGGGTGTGCGCATGCGCAGAGGCGAAAAGCAGCACAACGTGAAAGGCAGCGCAATTCGGCACAACACCCGCCTGGCTCGCTAAGCCAGTAATGTTAGGCGTAGGTGAGTTGTGTTCACAGCCTAACACGGCGGGTGTCAGTGCGGCGTCCCACGTCCCGGGGCTCTTTTCTGCTGGCCGGGCGGTTTGGACTCCAGTGTCCCGTTACCTCTGTCCGCCGAGGCCCGTTCTCCGCGCGGACAGCAGCTCATTAGCGCTCGCGCTAACCGTAATTAGCTACCTTGTCTGTAAAGCGCGCCGGGGCTCTTCCACACTGTCGCTATTTCTGTACCAGGAGGCCCATCCCGGCTTGTACAGCGCCGACCCCGCCTGGCCGCCGGTCCCTGAACGGGGGAGGATTGAGGTACCCCTGGTAGACCCGCGAGCTAACTGTGCTAGGCTAAGCGCCGTCACTCTGCTGCTGCTGCTGCTGCTATGTTTTGTTGTTGTCGTCGGCCATGACGTCATGGCGCACGGGCGTGCCCGCACAGTGCCCCGCCCCCTTCCGGCACCAGCAGAGAGGAGCGTCCGAACGCTCGCACGTGGGAGGAGTTCACACTGACGGTGTGGTCAGTGACCAGCGGGAAGGAGCTCAGCGACAAAATACACAAAAGACAGGATTGTTGGTCTTTAATGGAGTGTCCCTCCTGAAAAGCTGTTCACACAAATCACAGTGTAGTAAATGTAATGGTTTCCACACACACACACACACACACACACACACATATATATATATATATATATATATATATATATATATATATATATATATATATATATATATATATATATATGAGACACACACACACACCTTATTCTACATATAAATGTTTAATGTTACTACATTAGACTACATACATGTAAAGGAAGGGTACATGGATTCAGAGGTAAAATAAGGACACCAAATTGTCCTTCCAGTAAAATGAAAGAGAAATTAAATAATGTTAAACAGATTCTCAATTAAAAACATATCAAATAGAAAAACATTTTAAAAACAGACTGGTAATATATCACAGGTCTTGCTTGTGAATAACCTACTTTTAACAGTGGCCTGGACCTTCAGACTGACTGCTGTCCTCTGCTGTTGATCTCCACATCTGTAGAAGTAATTTAATAACAACAGTAAATGATATTTTAAGTAATTTAATAAATGCAGTTCAGATGTAATGCAGTTAGTAACCATGGCAGCAGCTTCATCAATCACGTGTATTTACTGTGCATTACATCACTGTAATGCCATGATTGTGGTTACATACCAGTGTGTCATGCACCCCTCAGTCTTTCCGGACTCCATTTCCCATAATCCCTCAGTTCCTCACCTAACCAATCACCTGAGTTCTGATTGCATTCACCTGCTCCAGAGAGTATTTTAGCCTGCCTCTCAGTTTGGTCAGTGTCTAGCTTCACCTAGCAACCTTAGCGCTACTTATGCTCTTTATTATCAGTCTGTCCGTCTTTGACCCCGTTCTGTTTTTTGACTCCGGCTTTTCGTCTCGTCTTGTGTTCCGTCCACTGGTTTGTGATCCTCGCTTGTTTTTGGACCTCGGCCCTGGTTCACCCATTCTGGTACTGTCTCGTCTGCCTGTTATCGACCTGGACAGCCTGACTCTGTTTTTGACATTTATCCCATTAAACTACTGTGTTTATATCTGCATCTGCTTCACTCTGTCCGGTCTTGACACAGTGAGCTATGAGCTCAAAGTTTCTAAACTTTGGTAGCATTTAAAGCAAATAAAGCTGAAAATGTTGAGAAGAAAAGTGAAGAAGAGTTAAGATAGCCCTTTATCTGTCCCACAGTGGGGAAATTCACATTATTACAATAGCAAATATTACAGTTCAGTACAATATACACTATAAACAAATAAATAAAAATAAATACATAATAAAAGTCACTCTGAAGAACATTATTTACAGATTTGCAGATTATTTACAGGAAAGTACACTTGTGGAGATGGAAGAAGTATTGTATATTGATGTTATGTTGTATTGAAACAGACAAACAAACAAAAAGATATGATACTGAGTGGATATCAGAGACTTTTCCTTTGATAAGCGATTATTAACTTATAGCACTGACTGCAGAACACTGGAACGTTATCATTTATACCTTAAGCAATTTGTTGGATGTTTACAGCAGAACAGTTCTGAAACTAGGCTATAAAACCCACAGACATTTCATGGCAATTCAGCCAAAGGACTGAGAAAAGCTAAGCTGGCTGTTTTAAATAAAACATTGCTGTAAGGGTTTGATTGCATTCAGTGAGAAGAGCATTAGTGAGGTCAGGATGTTGACTGACCACCACCTCACCTCACCCCCAACTCCTCAGCTTATACCAAAAATATGTGATGTAGCACCATCATAGCAGAGAATACAGTTCTACTGCTCCACATCTCAACTCCGTGCCTGGGGGGCTTTATACTCCCAAACCCACATCTACTACCCAACAGTAGGCATGATGTCAACAGCATCACATTTATCTTGTACAAACTAGATGATCAGTTTCAGTGTTGTGCATTCAATTTCAGTGCATCTCAAAAATTCATGTGAAAAGATTTTTTCTGTTCATAATTTCATTTAGAATTTTAACAGTTTGAAGTGATATATTTCACTTTCACTTTAAAGTGATATATTTCTGGATTTCTGATTTTCATATGAAATGATTAAGAATGAACTTTTTCACTGCTCTGTGTAACTAAGAATAACAAAGAAAATGAATACATACATTGCTCAAATTAACCATCACAGTAAAGCACAAAGTCAGTTAAACATAAGGGATATCAATCTCCAAGCTAGGGTGTACAAAGAATTTGTCCTGTGCACATCAGTCATGCCCAGACAGTTCAACAATTAGAAACAGCAACCTTCCAGTCACAATGCTGGTTCCCTAACAACCAAGCCACGACTGCCCCAACACCACATCAGCTGAGTTTTGAATCCATGTCTCTGTGGTCCTCTACAGCCATGCTCAGATAAATAGTGCACTCAGCCACAATCTGCCCAGTTAGGAAGCATAAACAGCTTTATTGGTGTTTGCCAGAGAACACCAGGATTGGCAGGTCCACCAGTAGCCCATTCTCTTCAAAGATTCAGGTTTGATGAAGTGCATTGATGCCATTGATTTGCCCTCACGTTTCCAGACCTGAATCCAATTGGGAGCCTCTGGGACTTTATGTTTATGTGTATTCAATGCTGCCAAGTCACAAAACAGGCTGCCCAGGAGCATAAATATCTGTATGACTGCTGTGAAATTTCACAGATCCTGCTGCTATGGGGACATGAGAAAGGATCTAAAAGCACATTCAGCTCAAACCTGATTATCTACAAAAGAATTCTATATTTAACTCCTCGTTGCTTTCCCTTACAGCCAACATGTTACTTAAAAAGGCTTGCAATGTACTTTATTTTAGTTTAGTTTTAGTGCATGTTAAATTTTCTCTACACTGATTTTACAAACTTTCTGTGTTTTGAAAGTAGGCTTGTCCCAAAAGAAATGCAATTGTGTTACATTCCTCTTCTTCAACTTGCACCATCTTCTGAAACGAAGGCTCTTCATCATTTGAAATGATTGTGAGGATAACAATTCCATTTATTATAGATTACCTGTGAGCCGCCTTAAGATTAACCATGCTCATCAGGATTCCAGATATCAACCAAGCAAGCTTCGAATCTCAATAAGCGATATGTCTGCTCCCCCTGGGTGGAAAATTCATTTTTAATCTCGCCCACCAGACTGCATTACAATGTCATAATTTGGGTGGGTTTCTTGCGTCAGACATACAGCACCTAGGGAAAGAACAGAGGAAAGTTAGAGAAGTGAGGGAAGTGAGAAATCTGCCTAAGATAGACATAATTCAATCAGCTAGAAAATAAAGGAATGTGTTAATCCTTTAGTGTCAACATTGAGAAAACCCACCTATGCAGCAGAAGATACTATAGGAGCAAAGCTTCTCCTTTCTGAAAATGTGATACCTTTAGGTGTGCTGAGACCTACCACAATTTAACAGCTGAACACTTTAAGGTAACTTTGGAATAACAATTCCAACCAATTCATAAAATAACAATCAGAAATAGAAGAGGAAAATTCATACATACATATCAATGTACAGCATTTTTCGGTTTGATGAGCATGAGTAAAATTCAGGACAGGAGAGTTGGGGTGAAGGTCAGAGGAATTAGAATAATTTAGATTTTAGACACTTTCAGAAATAAGGTTGTTGAGGATATGCACAGGTGACAGGTATAGGTAACGAAGGGGATGAGGAAGGCTGCATGTGCAGAGGGCTTTTATTAGGGGTAATCTATGTCTTCATCATCAGGACAGGCAGGGGTCAAGAAACAATTAGACAGCAGTAGTGAAGGCATATCCAAAATCCAGGTCAAAACAAAGGTCAAAAACACAGATTGGCAAATGCTCAGATATCTCAGGTAAGACAGTGCAGTGAGCACCTCCAACTGAGTTGCCTCAAAAGAGTCTCAAGAGGGCCTCAAGCACATATTTTCAATAGATAAGGAGGTAATTAAAACTTATTTTTGGATTTTGTTTATTAAAAAATGTATTAATCCTCTCAGTAGCATCTGATTGAAACTAAATACAGACATTCATACATAAACAGGTCGACTAACAGTTCAAACAGTGGACAGTGGCTGACTGACAACCTGCAATGAAAACGTCAGCTAGCAAACTCTTAATTAAGAAGTGAGCACTAGTGCTGTGAGATAAAGTTAAAAGATCCTTATTTCCAAAACTTAGTCAGACAGTCAAACCAGAATTATTGTGTTTGATATAAATGAAGATTAAAGTCAGTCTCATTTTAGGATTAACCTGAATTCACAAACGAGGGAAAGACCAAAAAAATGTAATTAAAAAATCATAAGTTTTATTTGCAACTCACACATGTGGCCCACCCTACTGAACAAACATTTTATTTTATTCAGAACCTTCAAATGTTTTAGAACACATATCAATTTTGCTGATGTGGGAGACCAAATGTGACTCCCTCTCATTAAAAAAATGTGTTGTATTGCACCAATTCCTCACAAAGAACTTGTGGGCATGTCTTGCCTCATTGGAAATGCAAACCCTACTGCCAAAAAGAAATACTTTTCCATATTCAAAGAGGTTTTTAATAAATACTGATCCTCAGGCATTTTTTTTTGTTTTGAGCATAAGCAGGTCCCTCATAGACAATGTAATATTCATGGAATAACAGTGCGTCAGGCAACTTCTCAGTGTGAGCAAGATGGAAGCAATTTTCAGTATGAGACCCGTGAGTCATTAGGCCACTGGGAGTGCCACTTGGTATTCAGCACACTGAGAACATGCAGCAAGAAATACATTCATTTGCAGCTTTAAACAATTCCTTTGTGATACAGTGGCATTACCGTGTCAGCATCACAATGTTGATAAGAATGGTCCACCACCCAAATAATATCTGGGCAGCAGAAGGCCTGTCATGGTTGCTCTGTTCCATTGATGGTGGCTGTTTTCCATTGGTGCTGTAGGAGGACTGGGTAAACATTTCTGATCAAATGGCCAATGAGAGAATGTACAATGTACAGTGAGAGAATTGTGTAAAGTTATGTCTAACTATTAGGACACCTGCTCAGTCATTGTTTCTTGTAAAATGTTTATGTAAAGGATGCAGGAAAAGGCCATGGAACAAGATGGATGTATGCATCTAGAGAAATCCTAAGCAAGCCATTACATAAACTAAACAGACCCAAACAGAAGACAGGAGGAACACGGTTCATGTGGTGGTTAGTACTCAGAATTTATGTAATAGCACTTTTCTTGTTAAATGGTTACGGGTGGGTTAAACGGTTACAGGTAGCACATTTACAACAACAGAAAAATCAGATGGCAAACATTCTTCCAATGCAACAACTTTAAAATCCCTAGGCTATTTTGTGGGATGTTTTTGTAATTTTACACACTTATATTCACCAAAAACCTAAAAAAAAAGTAGATAAGAGAATCACACATGCCAGATGTTGTCCTAGGCTACTCAAATTTGTCTTGAATTGAGATGTAAATATTAGCACGATTTAGATACTGAATCTGTAAGACTAGTTATGTTTTGATAAAAAAAATTATTGAGCCTACAATTTTTCATTTTGTTTTTGCTTATAAGGACTTAAAAACAGCTGAAAAGGCAATATGATTTGAGCACATTTTAGGATTACATATGGATTAGTCAGATGAAGAAATGTATAATAATAAGTTGTTCAAAATACTTGACAGTGGTCCAAATAAAATAATTGTCCCCTATAACCCAATATCTTGGCCAGTGATGTTATTAGCCCCACCCACTCTTGCTGAACAGTTGGATATCTACATGGTCAGAGTAGTAAACATGTACTAGATGGCTCCTTTGGCATTTAAATTGAGATTTAATTCAGTTCACAAGCTCAATTACTCATTTACTCAATTACTCATTACTCATCATCACACAATGATAAGACTACAATGGCTCGGGCAAGTGTTGTTTATTATGATATGTGGATGATGTATGTAGGTTACTCTGATCCTGGTATGGGATGTGTAGAAAGTGACATGCAACTGCCCACAAATCTGGAAATGGGATTCACCAGTAAGAGTTGGCCTTATATTGGATATCTTTCTAAAAACGGGATGCACGCTCATGTAGATTTCTTGCAATCAGTCAATAAATCAACCCAAAAGGTGTTGATGCAAAAGGTTGGTGCGAATATTCAGTTAAATCTAATATCAAAGCAGAAATAGCAATGGATAAATTATAAACTGCAGTATATTGAGTTGAATTGAGTGTTAAAGCAGGAAATGTGGTAAAAGGTGCAGGAAAAGGGGCCTCTAAGACCACGGTTAGGAAACACTGGTGTACAAATGTATTGGTCCAGTTTGCATTTGTTTATGTTTATTATGTTTAATATAAAGACCAATAGTACAATTGCTCTTATTAATCTGACTGTTGAACTCAAACCCAGGTGGTTTTATCAGAAGTTTGTATTGGATCTTGCCTACATTTAGCCTAAATATTTGATGATGCCCCACAAAACAGAGTCTGTGGGTAAAGAATTCTAGAAACTCTATGTGTACATAGCCCTTATGAACTGAATCCATTTTCTGTTGGGCATTATAGCTGCCAACAACAAAGCTGAATCAGGGAAAAGAGATGGTAAGATGTGTTTTTTGTAAGGAGAAAAAAACATGGATTTTTGCTATAAAGACTTGAGTAAAAAAAAGGTTCTACACTGTAGTTTGTTTTGCACAAGCACATGAAGAAAACTGCCTGCCTTTCCTCTGCTATTTGCACTGGACTGTCTGATTATCTTTGTAGCAAATTTGCATGTGTTATTCTGTCTCCTGCTGAGATGATTATCAGCCTCCAAAAACTCCACCCTGATGCTCCAGAGGCTTCCTAAATCAGTACCTAACATGGGCAGCCTTGGCCAGGTGGTTAGGGAACCAGACTCGTGACTGAAAGGTTGCATTTCTAATCCCTGAACTGGCCGGACTGTATGACTGATGTGCCCTTGAGCAAGGCCCTTATCTCCCCAGATGCTCCCCAGGCACTATGGATAGGGCTGCCCACTGCTCCAGGCATGTGTGCTCACTGCCCCCTAGTGTGTGACTTGAGTACATGTGTGTTTCACTGTGCATGGATATATATCTTATTTCAAAATGACTATATATATATATATATATTTCCCCACAATGACAAAATGAGAAAGGTTTGTTTGAAATCTTTGCAAATTTATTACAAATAAAACACAAAAACACACCAGCCTTTGCCATGACACTCAAAATTGAGCTCAGGTGTTTTCACTGATCATCCTTCAGATGTTTATACAACTTCATTAGAGTACACCTGTGGTACATTAAATTGATTGGACATGATTTGGAAAGGCACACACCTGTTTATGCACTTTATAAAGTGCTTTATGCACTTTATTATTTTGTCAGGCTGTACTTTCACTTATGTTCTAATTGAGGGATGGCAGATGTGAGGGGACCACCAAAAATCTATGACCATCCCAACTGTTTAAATTTCTGCAAAGAACCAGCTGTATGGTCACCTGTCAGTACACTCCATCTCATCACATTTTTTGACAGACGGGTCTGTAAAGGTGTAGCAATTTCTGTACCATAAAATGATTTGTGTGGAGAGATCATCCTTGGGGCACCAGTACTGATTGTTTATTTACCTTATTTATGAATTTCTCCTGGTTGTGAGAATGCTTTGATTTGTGGATGACAAGCCAAGTTGACACTGTTTACACAGAACATCTCAGGACAAAATTCTGATCTATAATCAATTGTTCTAGCCACAAGGAATTAGCTTTTAGATCAGTCCTCCAACTCCAAGCCACTGTGTGAATATTAGCCCTGAGATCTGAGAGCAAGATTTTTACATGACGTTTCAAGAAACACTAAGTGAACACTTTGGAATTTCTAGCATTTGATCGGATCACTTTCAGTACACAAGTACTGAAATATGGTACTTGTGTACGTCTGCCACCTCTGTTTAAATTTCTAACACCAGGATTTTATACGTACAAAGTAAAGACATTTATGGTGGCAGGAATTACACTGGATAACAAATTTAATGGAAGGTTGGTAGTAATGGAGGTAAATGGATGTTAATGAAGTTTGCTGGCACATTTTGATGACAGGTTTAGACTTTGACAACCCGAACACACGGAAAAAAACATGAATAAAATAAGTAATATTGCTTTATTGCCATTTGATTGACACTGTTGTTCAGAGCAACTTACATCCTGAATCATATTATACATTTAAGCAAATGTTGCGTTAGGATTCTTTCCCAACAACACTGGTGAGATGTTGTGTGTTTGTCCAGTCAGCCAATCAAATCCCATTCTGGACATTATGCTACAGCAACCACCATTCAACACAAATAAGTGCTTTAAATAAAACAATGCATAATTTTCAGATTTTTAATTGGATAAAACTACTTACATTGATTGTGACAATAAGTTTTATTTTTTAAAGCTCAGTGGATGAAACTTTGTTAACTGTATATCATGAATCTTTCCTGTTACCCTCCTGTCTTGTCTCCGTTTTGTCTTTCCCGCATGTGCATTTGAGCACGTGTTTTGTTTTGTTTTGATTTGGTCCTGTCTCCTCCCTTGCTCCACCCTTTCCCATCTGTGTCTCATGATGAACCCTGCCCCTTCATTTCCCAGCTCCAAGTGTGTGTCATGTTGTCCCTCTATTTAAGACCCTTTGTTTCAGTTACAGTAAGAATCAGGGGTAGGTTAAGGGTTTGGTGAAGGTTAAGGTTAGGATTAGGACCCTTTTTGTTTAAAGTGAATTTAATATTTAGTTGAAGGTAAAAGAAATGTACATTCAGTGTCTAAAAAGCATTTATTTTTGGAATATTGTGTTTATCTGCAATTGGGACCAAATAGGATTTTCGTCAGTGATAACATTCCAGACATTTGAGCAGTGGTGCACATTTCCCACTTTAAAACTTTAGGCTCTGTTATTTGTTATTTGTAAGTTGTACTGAGAGCTTTTTTGTATTTAATGTACGACATTTCAATTACAAAATGAAAATCCTTGCTCTTACTGATACAAAAGAGATGAAGATCTATGAACTGTAGTCTTTCATTGGACAAAACTCTTTGTTTGCAGCTTCCTCATGTTGAAGTTAAGGGGGAGAGAGAAGGAGACAGAGTGGGTGGTTGGAGAGCTTTTGAAAAGGATAACACTCTGAGCAGCTGGTTAGGTAGCCAAGCGATGCCAATAGGAAAACCCTGCCGACTGTATATTTCCCCCTCGCGCCCGAGTCGTCCCACCCACAGTCAAGTGCCAAAGGCACCATCTGTTTGGATAAAAATGGACATGAAAATGGAGACTTAAGGTTCTGTGCACACACTAATAATGCAATAATTGCACAGTGCAGTAACTGTACAGTATGAGTGATGCAAGCAACTAGCTATGTAGTGTAGTGCACTGCAAGCCATGTGCACAGGGAAAGGCCACTCACGTTGAAACTTTTTCTAAATGTATCTACATTACACTAACCAACCAAGCAGATTTAAACATAATACATTAATCTGGACTAACGTTTTTGAACATATAGGTGGATTCGTTATTCAAAAGAAAGAATATGCAGGGTTTTTTTTTTATATTATTCTGACAGTTCAATCAAAGCCTGTCTTTTACACTCAAGTTGTGCAAAAGCAAATGGAAGAAAGCTCGGATTAGATTACCTTTAATGTCCACCGTAGCAAGAATCTGGAAAGTTTCATTTTTAAATAAACTGTTTTGTGGAAAGACTGTCAAAATGGAAAAAATGGCACCACCTACATTGCAAAAAGCTGCTGTTGCCTCGCATGGGATGGATTTCTTATTCCATGACCTCAGCTGACAGGAAGGTAGATATTTAGGTTGTGGTAAAGCAGCAGAAAGCTTTCAATCCTCTGCAGAACCCACAAGAGACCTGTTTTCCTAATGGTTTAAGTCCTAGTTCAGATGAAAACATCAAACTGTGCAGTGCAGGTGGAGTGCAGGACTGTTAGACAAACATGGTGTAACTCTAGTTTGCACCAGCAGATGGAAACAGAACACTTTGTTTAATAAACACATGGCGAGTGCTGGTGCCTTTCATGGTGCTATTTTCTGTTTTTATTTTAGGTCCATTCATGCCATATGATATTAAGACCTGCAGAATGGAAAGGACAGGAGGTCATTGGAAACATCAATGAAGAAGCAGTTTTAGAGATCAATTTCAGGCCAATTCAGAATGAATTATGAAATGTAGAGGAGAGACACTGTGCATATTTTACCTTAAAGTAAAAGCTTCAAAATCACGCTGACACTCTGGGATCCATCATAGCCAATCCAGGCTCAACTTCTCTGCTACATATGTAACTACTACAAAAGAACATCCGTTTAGGGGGGGATCATCGGGCCATTTGTTTTTAAGACAGTGATGTGCATTACATTTCCCTAATGAAGGTAAAGCAAGAAATACCATCTCGTATAATGCTGTTTAATGCAAAATGTCTTGGACTTTAACATGAATTTAACATTTGAGACAATAAATCAGCATTAGTGTATACTTTGATTATGAATCCATAAAAATATAGTGTAAGAATATCATTGAGCTTAAGAGTAATCTTTCATGTTCAATTATAGAAACTTTACAGACGTTCAGGTTTGAACCCAAGTGAGCAAACCGCAGGTAACCATAGAAAGGAGAGAAGGAGACCTTGAGAGAAACCAAGACAGGAAAACAAACAGCATAAACAACATTGTGAAATCGTTGAGCCAAGACAGTTGCTGTTTTATGGTTGGTTGGTCGATTACCAGGCATGTACCCCACACTAAACCAACAAGAGTCCTTTGTCAAGTCTCTTAACACCACGTCCACCTACCTGTGTGCTCTGGGTGAGAGTAATCTATATTTTACTACTGAGACTGCGTTGAATTAACAAAAATGAACATTTTCCAAATTCTTCATTCAGATAACAAAATAAAAAGTGACTAAGAAAGCCATCAATTTAAGATACATTTTTATATTATATTGGTAAGAAGAAACAACTTCCTTTGGCTTCTCAAATTCACCTTTCAGGATAAATCTGGGAATACAGGCAAATCAATTTCTATGAACTTTTCTTGTGATGCATTATAACATACAAATCATGATGAATACACCAAGTAGACTTAAGAGCCAATCGAAACTGAGCTGAAGAGACTCACACCTATGTTAGGATCTGATTTAATAGCATTTCAGAATAAAAAATGGCCCATGCCTAATCGCTGCATCATTAGCAGATTCTCAGGATGTTAAAATAGCTGAAAACGTCAAATTCTACCGTGCAAAAGTGGGACTCCTCTGCGCTCTGGCAGCACTTTTTGCGTTCTTATCTCCTAATTAATAAAGTTTAATGAGTTGGATTCTCACTCTTTTAAGGAGGGCAGCCGTAAAACACCGCCTGCAGTGTTTTCACAGCAGTAGAGGGGTTTCTGGAATCAGAGTTAAAGATGTGCTCATGAAACGAAGCAAGTGTAAACCTATGTGTTAGAGACAGAGTTTCATTTGCAAGTTGATGATTCAGAGATCTTCTTACAGCATGGAAGTGTAAACACTGGGTACTGCATATTCCTATGTTGTCATTAGACCTGGGGAGAGATTAGACCTTTAGTGTAAGAATGGTCCTGTACTATGTCCTGGGTTTCAGGCTTTAGGCTAGGAAAATTCCTAGTGACATGAGAGGCTTTTCTGTGTTGATGGATTCGTCTACAGCCCTGCAGGGAGAACTGTTGTCGAACTGGAGAATATTGTATGGCATTGCTGACCTGGCCAATGCCCCTGATATTATTGTGCTGTCTTTACTTTCTGGCTTAAAGTGGAATTGTACAGAGATCTGGCCCAAAACCAAAACAGTATCAGTGCTTCACTAAAACTACTTTTACCCACAACTCTACAATGCTCTGGAATTTGTTACCAGGTTGAGCTGCATTTTTATACTCTAAAATGAATCATAAACATCAGAGCAAAGCTCAAATATTCTACTTAGTATAGCTACTTCTAACTTTATGGTTTTAGTCGCTGCTAATTAGGTACTTACTGGCTTTGTATGGTTCAGTCAATAATTGCATAACTCTGTTGGGTCAGAACATTGGTTTATTTATAAAGTATTTTGCTAAAAATAAGAATAAAGCTGCAATAAATTAATAAAAATAGAAATGAAGTGCATGATTATTTTTTTAAATGGCAAACTTGAAATGTAATTTTAATTTTAATTTTACCTGTCATATAAGGAAAAAGTGCAATAAAACTTAAATTTACAGTCATTCATTTGTTTATTTGTGTTCTTTTCTTATTCTTCCCAGTCAGTGTTATGGTGGGTCACCACACACACACACACACACACACACACACACACACACACACAAATAGCCGTATACAATAAGTGTCACAAGGGCCACAGACTCCTTCAGCTAACAGTGATGTCAGTTTTGGAACTAGGTTTAGTAATGTACATAATGTTCATTATCACTGACTCATTATTATATATACACAATATTAAATCAATTACGTGGCAGTGTTCCAGTTTCCAAGCAGGAGGCAGTGGCTGTTTAATTCTATTTTAGGTGCTTTCCTCATGCTGTCCAGCACAGTTAATTACAATGTATGTCAGTCACTTTACATTGCTTAAAATAAAACAACAACAGTGTAAAGTGAATTAAATTAGGTTTTATATTAGGTTTCACCACAAAATAGCTGGTTCATGTATAGAATACTGTGTGCTTCTGCTTGACATGAGTTTAATAAAGGAACAGTGATTTGAACTTTTTAAACATTTATCAGAATAACTGTCCTGCTTTTCTGGTAATGGATAGTGGACTGCAGCATTCATCAATGGCCTCCTGGAAACCAATACCCTCAGCTGGTGTTTTGATGGTGGTGGTGGACAGTCATATAAGTTTAAGCATAATATTTACATTGTTTTCATGCACTCTTAGGGGATGTCCTTCAAAGAGACAAATGGACACAAAACATGTCAGCATTGTTAGTATCAATCAATCAATCAATCAATCAATCAATCAATCAATCAATCAAAATGTATTATTATAGCGCTCTTCACAACTGAAGTTGTCACAGAGCAGCTTCACAGAAATAAAATTTATAAATAAATAAATAAATAAGAAAGGTTAAAACAGAAACAAAGTATAAATGACAGATCCCCTAGTGAGCAAGCCACATGGTGACAGTGGCAAGGAAAAACTCCCTCAGCTGGAGGAAGAAACCTTGGGAGGAACCAGGCTCACAAGGGGACGACCCATCCTCCTCTGGTCAAACTACTTATACATAGTTAGGGGACACTGGACCCCTACATCTCTGTTCTATTACTCGGCAACTGAAGTAATGTTCTCTGGTGGACATAATATTAACAGTAGATTTCTACAGTTGGTGATGGTGGGTGAGCAGCTAGTCCATGGCAGTGTGGGAAACTAGTCCAGGTCCAGTAGGTGGAAGGTGGAGAGCCAATGTATACTTGTATCAGGGCGTGTGCGTAATAATTTCCAAAGCTATTTTTCAAGTGCTGCCAAATTTAAAACAGCAATCTTTCAATAGTTACTTTATTTAATCTGGTTAAAGGTTCCGTACAGAGTCTTAGAGAAGGTGCTGCTAATCTAACTCAAACTGTCCTGAAATTATAGCTTTTTTGGTGTTATAAAGTAAAAAAGGCACACACACACACACACACACACACACACAGTGTAGTATATGAGTAAAAGATGTGGTTGCATAACGCTCAGGGATCAGAATGATGCGCACGTTGCTTTATCCCTTCACCACAATCCACCAATTGGATCGAACTTCGAGCGTGACGTCACCGAGTATTGTAGCGGGTGGTGCCGGGGTGTGCTTGGAGAGGCTGGCGGGGGCGGGGCGAGGCGGGGCGGAGCCCGGACGGGGCGAGGCGCCGAACAGGGGGCGGGGCAGAGCCGAACAGGGGGCGGGGGCGGAGCCGACTGAAGACGATTCAAACGGCTTTTTGTGAGTTGAGTCTCTGAGCCGTAGAGTGTCTAAGCGGAACCGGCCGCTGCGTGCTTCTGTCCCGCGGAGCCCGACAACACACACAGGGAGGAGCCATGGTCCACAGTCAGGTCGCGGTGATATGAGCTCGGGGCTCGGCTTGTTTCAGGCGGAGACTGACCGTTGATGCGTCGACTGTAACCCGCCGCGTCTCTTTGTTTTTGTTGTTGGTCAGAAGTGCGGACCTCCTGCTCCTCCTCCTCCCCGAACAGCGCTGTTCGTTCCCCGCTCAGCCTGACCAGCGCACACATGAATTACCAGTCCAGCGTGCCCGTGTCCGTGTCCGTGTCGGGCATCTCTCAGCAGGCGCAGCCGGCCATGCCCGCTCCGGGCCCCGGGCCGGTCCCAGTCCCCGCCCCGGTGCCGGTCCCGCAGGCCATGCCCGCGCAGTTCGGCTCGTCGTCGTCCGGCGGCTCGGTGTCGGGCCCCGGCGCCCAGCCCGGCGCGGCCGGCTCGCAGTTCGTCCTGTCCAACTCTGCGGCCATTCGGGCCGAAATCCACCGCTTCGAGTCGGTGCACCCGAACATCTACGCCATCTACGACCTGATCGAGCGCATCGACGACCTCGCACTGCAGAACCAGATCCGCGAGCACGTCATCTCCATCGAAGGTGAGCAGAGGCTACGAGAACGAGCCTCACGGTCAGGCTGACCGCCGGGTCCTCCCGGGCTCAGAGCCGGACACACAGACCCCCAGCCTTTGTGTTGTTAATGTAACAGGCCAGCTGACCCCCCTGTGTTAGAGGATCCCAGCTGCTGCTGCCGCCTTTAAAGGGTTCTCAGTGTAAACAGCACATATGTGTGCTTTATGTGGCAATCAGGCAGCAGGAGTCTGCTGGCAGAGCTTCTTATCCCTCATTCAGTCTTAATGGAAACCACTGCACACCACTGCTGTGTCTAAAATGGGTTTCCAATGCTCTTCATGTGTTCCTCACTCATCCTCAGCATCAAGGAGAGGGAGCGAGACCCTTGATTCTCCCTGTAACCTACCGCTGAAGAGGCTGCGGGTCAATCTGTGTGATTTTACTCAAAACTGGCTGCTTGACCAGCACACAGAGAGGCCAAGTCTTTGTTATTGGACAGAGCAAACTAAGCCCTTCACTCTTACTCCTGGAAGAACCTTGCTGACATGTACAGATCATTTAGACCTGTGTGTGTGTGTGTCTCTAACCCTGGTCCTGGAGACCCTGTGCACATTTTAGTGCTTTCCCTGCTCCCCAGCACACCCGATTCAACTCCTCAGCTCACCCAGTGAGCAGTGGGTGTGTTAAGTCAGAGAATCCACTACAATGTGAAGGGCAGGGGTTTAGACTACATGAGAGCTTTCTAAGGTTTGTGCATGGTACAACAACAAGTAAGCCTTTAAATTTGGTTTAACCCTTTGAAGCCCGGCTTTGAGGGCGCAGATTAAATCTCGGACTGAATTGCACTGCTGGTGGTGATTTGGCTTTTAGAAACTGGACCAGTAGCACTGGTGTACAGATTGGCCCTGCATGCCTATGGTTGAAGACATGTATGTTGTGAAAGTGGTGTCTTGGTATCTGGTAGTAAGCAGTGTTAAGAGTGTTAGTGTTCTAATCCACTTTAGTTAAGACGGGCTTAATTAACCTCTGCCTAACATGCATTACAACTCAAGTAGAGATGCCAGCGTAGTGGTTTTTCATGCATATATTTCACTGTATTTGAAATATACCGTGCTTAGCATTGTTGTATAAAGACTGCTTTGGTGACTCTCTCTCTCACACACTCACTCACACACACACAGAATCAATAACAATGCTGCCCATTCAAACAGATTGTATTTTTATACCATAAAGCTTAAGGTCACTTGACCAGTAGCAGCTTGTGAGATGCTGAGTCACAAGTTGGCATTGCATCTACAGAAGCACCCTCTTAACTTGTTGGCATGATGGAGAATATTGTGACTGACTCAAAGGAACGTGCAGAGGCTACCGTTTACTGCATAGAAGATGCCAGTTTGTATGAACATGTAGTTCTCAGTCTGTCATTCACAGAAAAGGAAAGAATCGAAAGGGATTGTAGGGTCCAAGTATCAGTGAAGCACCAACATCATTAATTTGCATAACCTGACACTAATGCTCATAAATATGAAACGAATGGTGTGAAGAAACCGTGATGGGTGGTGTTATTTTTTTGGTAGTTCTTGACTAATTTGTAGTATGTTTGTTTTTTTTTTGCACAGCCATGTGTGGTTCTTTACACACATGATAATAGACATGTCATTCTAGAAATTTCTAGCTGGTGTCTCCACTGAGTCAGTCTGCCACTCTTGCCTCTCCTGTTAGCGTATTATTAGTGTGTCCATGGATCTTGGTTACAAATGACATCAGCAGTGTCTCCTGTCTGCTACAGGAAATTGAGCTGTGACTGAACCATCTAAAGCAAATTCACTTAACCAGTGCTTTCATTATATGATTACATTGCAAATGGCTGTGATTGAGCCTATTAATTATTATGCTTTCCCGAGGAGGACTTGTCGTTAGGATTAAATGTTTAAATTAATGCTGCGTCATGGTGTTCCTGTTTGACTATTTTCAACCTCTTTAAACACTGCAGGACAACCACAAACATTTTTTTTCCTTTGTTATTTGCGCTTTATTGCAGCTTTCGTGCAAATGGATTCCTCCTCTCTCATTGAAAAGGCAGCTTTCTGAAGTGGGCTGGCTGAAAGGGAAATTGCTGCTTGTGCAATTTGCATATCCTTTGTTTTGTCATAAGCGGCACAAATCTCTGTACAATTTGTTTGTTTTCGAATTTATTTTTCCTCTCAGTTTTTTTCCTCTATGCTGTCACCGTCGCTCTCTTCGGCAGATGACCCTTGACACGTTTTCACATGTATTAAAATATATGATATATTTAAAAATGCTTAAATGATTCAAGTTCACACCCTATGGGCTGTCATATTAAAGCCTCTGTGTGTGAGGTAGATGAAGACTGGATGGGATTTTGCTTGTTGCGTGTCTGTTACAAAGATTCAAATCTTATTAGCACTGTGAAAACGAGTCTATCTTATTTTTAATGCCTCTGCTGCATTCTAATGTGGTGCTGAATGACCATTTAATGCGTCAGAGCAGGAGTCTAGGAATGAATCTATGCAGCAGTCTTCTCTGCAGTAAGGCTCGTCTAGCAGCTACAGGGGAGAAATGCTGGTGGTGTGTGTGTGTGTGTGTGTTGCTTGCGCACGCGTGCATGAGCACACACCCACCTGTATGCCTGGACTGCAGACTCTCGCCATGGTCCTGCATTATAGCTGCGAGCCTGTTGCTTAGGAACCAGAGGCTCCATAGTTTTGCTGAAGATCTGAAGAGAAGAGGACTTAAAAACGAAAGGACTCGGATGTGATTGTACTGTTTCATTGTCTCTCCACTAAACACTGTGCGACACATATTGAGCTTGTGTCCATATATGCAGGTGTCTGCAACTGATATTGGGCAGACAGAAACTGCCTCTGGTAGATTTGAAGTTACACTGCATAAATACATACATATTGCACATCCTGTAACGTGACTGTTGCATATGTTGTGCGTGTGTTGTACTGATAGTTTTAGGAATTTCTCATGGCTTTTTGTTCCGTCCTTTTTTCTGGAAATTTCATTCCTATTCTGCATCAATGATGATTTTTTTGGTGATCAGAACAATGTATGCACTAAATGGATATCCTACAGTTTTGATGGAATTTAGAGCCCAGTTGTGCCACATGCCATCTGCAGCTTGTGTGTGAGAAATCAGTTGGAACGTGCTAATGTAGCGGTGGACAATTGCCATGATACTTTTCCCCTGCATCACTTTACAGATCTGGCCATCTTCTGTTCTTCTGAACTGACAGAGATTTCTCAGCAGTTAAGTTTGCTGTTCATGGTTTGCCACTTTTTGAAGTCCTGTCATGAAGGTCAGGTTTCCAGAGTGTCTCATGCCAGCTAAATTTCCATTTTGATGTCATGGTGGAATTCTGAATGGAGGGAGAATGTGCTTTAGGCACTCGGAGAGAAAAGCATACTGCAGCGCAAGCCTTCTCAAATGTGTGTCTCAGCATTTTTGTATGGTTTTCAGTCAGCTTTGCCTGGTTATTCCAAGACAGATCAAATAATTTTACCCTGCTGTAGTCCTGGAGATCAGGATTATTCAGCATAATGTAATGTAATGGAAAAAGATTCAACAACACAGCCTCTGAAATTATGAGCCTAACTATTTCTGACTGAAATTTCATCTTCACTGTGCTATAGGTTGTCAGATGTCTGGACAGTGTAATACATTATAATAGAAAAGCTGGTTTGACTGGATTGAACTTATGATTACACTACATAAAGTAATATCACGACTGTGAATGACTAATGTTTAGTGACGATCAGGAGTCATTTGCTGGTAATGGTCTGCTCTTATGTAGAGGCTTTTTAGTCAAGTAATTATTTAAGCAAGACGTGTCTGGAATGTATAAATGAGAAGCAGAAGCACCACTCTGCCGCATACAAGCACCATCCTTCTCTGTCCATCAGTCTTCTGGATCAGGCTTGAGAGGCTTGAGGAGATGTTCGTGAGGACATTTTGAATACTCAGAGGCACTTTTGTTGAGTCTTGTTTTGATCCACTGTTTATATCCAGTTCCTCTCAATCACCATTTCATAACCACTTTCACAATTATGCTAATGAGCCCAACTTTGGACCTGACTTTTGACCCTTGCTCATGGCTGGAACGCTCAGAGAAGCAGAACTGAGGAGAGGCCACGAGTTTGAAAGGTTGTTGGGTTGGCCAGCACACTTGTGCAGCAGTTCTTTCCATAGCTTGGTGCCATTGCACTGAAAATCTGATGCCATGCTCCATCTGAAGAGAAAGTAGGCCATTGTGTTTGGGAGACAAAGGCACTCTCTCTAGTTGTTTGACAGGCCTGTGCTCTGTTTTTTTTTCCCTGTGGTGAAGTAAGAGGTCTTGGTGTTAAGGTTTTGAGTCTGGACTGCATTTCTGACAAAGCCTTGAACTTTGCTTAGAGAGTCTTCATTGATATGTGATTTATACATAAAATAAAATATGAAACAAAATCCTTTTTACTGTGTTTTAAACATGTGTATAAAGAAGAAACTAATCAAAATTCAATAAGTCATGTTCATGATCTCTGTCTTATGCCCCTTTGATGGTGTGTAAATGAGATCATGAGTGGGAGGGTAGAGGAGGAGCTGAGTGCAAGGGGCGGAGCCGAGTGAGGGAACAGAAAAAAAGGCTTCAGCAAGATTAAACATTATATAAAAGATATCACCTCAATCCATATCATACCCTGTTTATATCCTTATATAAGTAAAAATATATCTACATATTGCCCAGCCCTAAGTTGGACTGTATACATAAAATGAATCTGTAGTGGTCTATGGAGTTTTTGTCACATAGGTTTATAATATCAGTAACGGGTATACCCACTAGCCCACATCTTAATTGAACAAATTTTGAAGAAAGAAAAATGATGACTTAATCTTGATGACATTGTTGCGTAATCTACCAATGGGACTAATGGGACTGTAGGTGGGAGGAGTATGCAGACTATCTATATCTATAACTATCTATAACAAGCGGTGCTGGTTGAAAGCCATGAAGATCGTGAAGGACCTCAGTCATCCTAACAATGGGCTTTTCGCTTTGCTGCCATCAGGAAAGCAGTTCTGCTCACTGAGATCCACCACGGAAAGGATGAGCCTGAGCTTCTTCCCTCAGGCTATTCGGACTCTGAACCAGAGCCAACTTCATTTTTAACCCTAAATCCCACATATCACATATTGACTCCCATAAGTCATTAACAGACTCTCATATTCACCAACGCTTTATTAAATAACAATATGTAGCAAAACATCGCACTTTGCACTTTAAATACCTCTCAGGGTTCCTACACAAACTGGAAACTATTCACACACCTGCCTAAATTATTTCCTTCCTCAGAGTTATTTAGTCGCAGAGTTAGTTATTTCGTTAGTTGTTGTTTGTTTATTTTCTACTCAGATTGCAGACTTCTCCCTTATCCCCTATTAATCTGTGGGTGCAGACAGTTGTAAAGAAGCATTTCACTGCATATTGTACTGTGTATAACTATGTAGGTGACAAATAAATTGAACCTTGAACTATGACAAATGAAACCATGCAATCATAATGTTTTGATGCACTATTAGACCCTTAATAATGAGGCTGCCATACTTGATATTTAAACTAATTATGTTCCAGAAGCATAATGTGTTTGAGATACATTTTGTCCAACGTGAATCATCAAATTCTGTGCTTCTTTGTAATAAGAAGTGAGATGGCGAATGTGTTCTCTGTATCAGAACATCTTGGTGTGAAAGCCTGCTGAAATTGAATGGTGCAGGGCTTGATAGGCATCTGGATCTGCATGATGGAGTTTGAGACGGAGTGCCAGCTAGATAGAGTTTGGGGAGGCGTTCCTGACGGGCAGCATGCTGGAGCTCGGCGTGGAGTGCCGGATAGGCATCTGGACCAGCGTGCTGGTGCTCATCTTTAGTGCCTGAAGGGCTGCTGAGCAACAGATGGCCTGTGACATGAGAAGAGGCTTTGCAGAGCTGGGACTGAAACATGCCAAGGAACCCTGGTTCTCCGCAGCATGGAGACCGGCACGTTCTCAATGTGTTTCTTGCGCTTTCACCTCCCATCTCACATACATTAACACATGTGCATGCTTGCTTTCACAGGTTTGCTAAATTCAAACATTGGATTTCTTCCTCACTGGAACAATCATTTGTTCAGGTTGGAAATGTACATTGTGATGAGACCACTAGCATCCTCCAGTGATGTTCACTACATCAACTCTTTTCTGAAGCCTAACGCTGCAGACCAAGCCACAAGGGCAGTTCTGAAGCTCAGTTTGGGAATGCAGAGCAGAGTTTTTGGTTTTCTATTACTGATGGATTCTCCCCCCGGTCCCTGCTGATGGTACAGTCTTGGAATAACGGTGCTTGCCATATGTGTGGGCAGGATGCAGTGTAGTGTGACGGCATCAGAGTCATGAGCTGGAGACTTGCGCTCTCAAACAAGATAATTGGAGTTGCACGCTCTATTTAGGGACCTTGAGCCCGCAGAAATTAAATTGAATTTCTTAATCACAATTATAGAATGAGGCCATGTCAGCTTAACTTTTTTTTTTTGTGTTGGTTTGTCCATCAAATTTTCAAGGACATTCTTTTGCCTTAAGCTCCCCTTTCAGCCTTCCTGTAGAGGCAAATGCAACATGCTGGACTGGGCCTGACTGGGTCTTTGATTATTTTGGTTTGAATGAACATGGAGATCTCCTCTGTCCCATTTGGCTTCCTGTAATAATGCTATTTTTCATAAACTCCTCTAGAAGATTGCATTAAAGTGGATTAACACAGACGAGAGTAATTTGATAGTTGAACGTCTGTTAGTAAATTGTTTAAACTGAAGGTCAAAAATGTCTAAGTAGCCTCGAATCAGATTCGAGTATAACTGTATAACATTTAACATACCTTGGTTTTGTGTAAGACTATTTAGTGACAAAAATAAATAACTGAAAAGTGATTATTAAACATCTTTGCTTCAAGTTTATGTAGAAACAGTGCTTTAATGGCTAAAAGAGCTGGTCAGTTCTGAGGAAATGTAAGCACAAAATTCTGAATTTGATTCTATGTTAAATGGTGCTGTCCCAATACAATACACTTGCTAATTAAACAAAAATAAGATGATCTATATGTTAACATATATAATAATTGAAACATTAATCATTCAACAATGTGGCAATGTGATTGTATTCTTTATATCACTATACTGTATATACACACACTGATCAGCCATTATACTTTGCCCACGTCCTTGCTTCTACATCCACTGTCCATTTTATCAGCTCCTCTTACCATATAGGATTTTTTTTTAATTTTAAACTGTAATCCATCTGTTTCTCTACTAACTGTGTTAACCTCTTTCACAAGTGGATCAGACACCGCAGTGCTACTGGAGTGTTTAAACTCCTCAGTGTCACTGCTGGATTGAGAATAGTTCACCAACCAGAAAAATCCAGCCAACAGCATCCTGTGGGCAGTGTCCTGTGAGCACTGATGAAGGACTAGAAGATGAACAAATGAGCTTCTGTCTCTGACTTTACATCTACACGGTAGACCAATTATGGTAGGGTTGTCTAATAGAGAGGACAGTGAAGTGACTGTGTTTAAACACTCCAGCAGCACTGCTGTGTCTGATCCACTCATACCAACATAACACACTAACACACCACCACATCACAGTCACTGCAGTACTAAGAATGACCCACCACCCACATATTACCTGCTCTGTGGGGTCCTGGCCATTGAAGCACTGGGTGAAAGTAGGCTAAGAAAGCATGCTGCGAAACAGATGGATTACAGTAATTACGGTATGGTAAGAGGAGCTGATAAAATGGACAGTGACTGAAGAAACAAAGAGGTGGTAATGATGCTACGGTTGATTGGTGTATGTTGGCCCCAGGCATGTATACACTTAACAGAAGTGTACTTCATCTCCATGTTTTTGTTGTCAAGGCAGGGAGGAAGTGTGCTTTTCACTGGGAGTGAGAGGCTCTGCTGTCTTTGTGGGCTTACCAGTTTTATTTTTATTACACCTCATACAGTATAACTATCAAAATGAGTACTTCTGTTCTCTTGAATGTACTGCTTGATACAGCTTTCTGATGACTAATTTGCACTATTTCACTTACTAATTTTAGTATTCACCCCCTTGGTATTTTCTGTGTTTTGCCACCTCACAACCTGGAATTGTGGATTATTTGAGGTTTTGCATCATTTCATTTACAGAACATTCCTAAAACTTTGAACATAGATTTTTTTTATTGTGATGCAAACAACAAATAGCACAAAATAATGGAAAATGTCAGTATGCTTAACTATTCACTCCTAAAGTCAGTACTTTGTAGAGCCCTCCTTTGCCACAGTTACCTCTGCAAGGAGAAGTCTCTTTGGATATGTCTCTATGAGCTTGAAATTGGAATTTTTTGCCCATTCCTCAAGTCAAACCTGCTCCAGCTCCTTCAGATTAGGTGGTTTCCTCAGGTGAACACCAATCTTCAAGTTTGACCACAGATTGTCAATTGCAATTAGGTCTGGGCTTTGATTAGGCCATTACAATACATTTACATGTTTCCCCATAAATCGCTCGATTGTTGCTTTAGCAGGATGCTTTGTGCCTTTGTCCTGTTGCAAGGTGAACCTCTGCTTTTTGTGGTCATATGGACAGATACTCCAGTCTGTGATTGGGAACTCTGCAACTCCTTCAGGGTTACCTTTGGTCACACATTTTTGTTGGGCAGCCCTCTCTTGGCAGGTTTTCTACAGTACCATGTTTATTTCATTTGATGATAATGGTTTTGATGGTGCTCCGGGCATCATCAGAGATTTGGCTATTTTTTTATAACCCAGGCCTGACTTGTACTTCTCAAGAATTGTGTCCCTAACATGTTTGGAGATATGTCTTCATGATGTTGTTTGATTAGTGGTGCCTCTTGCTTAATGGTGTTGCAGCCTCTGGGGCCTTTCAGAAAACGTGTGGGTATATACTGACCGATCGTGTGACACTTAGATTGCACATAGGTGGACTTCATTTCACTAAACACGTGACTTCTGAAGGAAATTGGTCACACCAGCACAATTTAGGGGCTTCATAGCAAAGGGGTTAAATACACGTGCACATGCCAATTTGAATGTAGTTTTTTTTTCATTTAAATTCACCTACTTAAATTCAGAATATAAAAAACATTTTAAATACAGGTTTCAGTGTAACAAAATGGGTAAAAAGCCAAGAGTACTTTTGCAAGGCACTGTATTTGAAGGAGACTGAGAATGGTTAACAAAATCAAGACATGGCTGGTCATTTTCTCCACTTTATGAACTTTAGAAACCAGATTATTCTTCTGTATAATGCAGAATATTCAGAATCCTCATATGCCTAATTCAGAAAGTACATATTTTGTATTTCAGGTATTGTTTGGTATTAGGTTTAATGAGTATGGAACACTGCAAAATATTAAAGCTTGTTGCTTTTTGAGCTGTTTAGTGGGCGTCACGTGGGGGTGGAGTGTTGGCTCTGCTCGTTTGAAAATTTCACTGATGGCTGTGGGTGTCTGCCCTCAGCACCAATCTCAAACATACCACAGTACTTACTAGTTTTGCAAGCTTTTTGAATTGAATAGCCCACGTCATATTATAACACGGGTTAGAAAGTTACATTAGGCATTTTTGGTTTCAATAGTCCCAGAATGTCTCTGTATAACAGAGCAGATGCCACATTATGGTGGACTGTTTTTATATGCATTTTTTTAATGTCTAATTTTCCTATTATGAGTGTTAGTAGTTGGCCTCTGTGTACTCCATTTAAAGCATAAAAGCAAGGATTGGTTTGTAATTCTAGCTTTAACCCCTGCCATTGCCACCCCATGCCTCCTCCTCACCTTTTATTTCACTGTTCTCCTACTTTCTCCTCCCCTTCCCTCAAACTGCAGCGTGACAATGGATGTCATCTTGTGGAGTAAGATGGAGAAACAGTTGGATACATTTGGCACCTCACTGAGAATTTTCTCATTCCAACGTGTGTGTGTGTGTGTGTGTGTGTGTGTGTGTGTGTCTACTCTATGTTTCTATTCCAATCTGCTCGAGCAGAGTGGCTAGTAAGGTTTAGAATACAGGATTGTACTAAATGTTTACCCGATGCATTTTTGAAACGTCATGTGTTTGTTAGGGCCCTATGATTACTGTGATACAGCCAGAATTGTGTGGTTGAGACATATAACAGTACCCTGTACAGGAATACCTATACACCTACTCATCTGTGCAATTATCTAATCAGCCAATAGTGTGGCAGCAGAGCTTTGGCATAAAGTCATGCAGTTATGGGTCAGCAGCTTTGACATCCATATAAAGAAAAGGACACTTATTCTTGAAGGCAGCAGAGCAGTAGACTACTGAGCATTATAGTTTGTTCAGTAAGGCTCAGATTAAGATTTGAATATGATAATCTTACTTCAGATAACATGGGGCCACTTTCTATTAGCTGTCCAGGGACTGAAACATGATATTACTGTTTACTTCACCTCTTCCTGTGCTCCCCAAAAGCTTAGTTTAGCAGTGGGGGCTGTCTGACCCCACAGCAAAATTGCTGCACGCCCCCTTTTTTTCCCTCCCTCTTCAACTTCTTTCCCATTGCCTCCTTTTAGGCGGGAAGCTTGGAGTCTCTTCAGCATGCGGCCTCTTGTGGTCTTTTTTTTTTTGCAGATTGCAGAAGTCATGCTAAGGAGCTTCAGAAACCAAGCCACAACCTCCTCGTGACTAGCTCAGAGCTGTTGCCTACCATTGGTACGGATCAATTGGATTCCTGTACTTTAGTTAGAATCTTGATTTTATTTAAGGTGCCAGAAAACTGATATTAGTAATATATATATATATGTGTGTGTGTGTGTGTGTGTGTGTGTGTGTGTCTGTGTGTCTGTGTGTGTCTGTGTGCCACAGAGAGTATGTGTATGTATTAAAGAGTACTTGCTGCCAACAAAGACCCTCTGGTGGATTTCTCTCTAAAAAGGAAGCCACAGATGTGAAGAAAATGTGATTTCAGTCTAATGAGGGGAAGCCAGAGGAATGGACAACACTGTCAAGATAATTTATATTTAAGCATGAGTTTTCTTTCCCTTTTCTAGTTTAGAAGAATGGTTACTATAGTGATGTTGGAAGAGGAAGGTCAACAGAATGCTGTAGCGTGGATGTGGGCGCACTTTAAATGACATGGCAAGATCCACTGTCATCTGTCTCTTTTCTGTGGTGTCATTTAGCAGTTTAATCAGTTGGTGCTTGATCTACTGCCAGGTATGGCCGACTAGGCTTGTCAAACGCATTTTTGGCTATCATACATCATGTAAAAGAATAATGGTGGTTTACTGAAGAGCATTGTAATAACGCCCCTTCAGTTGTGTTCTGCCAGACTGATTTAACTTTCCCACATCTCTGATATCCTGCTACGCAGCAGTACAACTCTGTACATCAACCCCGTCATAGATTTAGACATTTAGACAGAAATTTGCCATTTGTGTTGAACACAGATATAATTTGTCCTAATGGTCAGTCAGCCTGTTGGTTCAGGGACTCAAACTAGCAACCTTTCAGTCACAATGCTACTAGCTGCCCCCAGATTTATGTGCTGCAGGCTAAAAAGCTGATTCTATAGACTACCACTTGTATTGGCCCTGGTTAACATACTCTCTGTATATTATTATCATTACTCTTGGTCAGTCACAGTGGTGCATTTGGTTGTCCGTCTCATCACCAGGGCTGTTGGATGAAAAATTCCACAGTTACAATTTTAGTGCCCATCAAATATATATTTTGTGTTGACTGTTCACAGATGTTCAGCTGAGGCTATATCTCAGATTTTTAATTACAAACAATTGTAAGCATTTTAGGATTTCACATGTAATATTTATATCGTGATATGTAATCTCCGAGGAATCAATATGGATTTCATAGCCTAGTGTTCTGTGGTTGAGATGGACATTGTTTACTTGGATTGTACAAATGTTCAGTTATGTTGTTGTAAAAGGAATAGCCGTCTACAATTTGTTTCACAAAAGATAAATCTTTATTAATCAACCAATTATACCTTTAGCTTGCGTTCACCAAAATGCCCATATTGTTCACTTTAATGTTCCCTCTACACCTGGCCCTAAACCGTGCCTTAACCTCAACCCCAATTCTTAACCTTGACCCTCTTGAGGATTAGGTGTTAGGTGTGGATTTCTAAGAAGGTTTATAATAATAGTTTAATGTATTGTTTTCTTTGACCACCAATATGAATATGAAGTAAATCCAGGAGATTCCTTTGATCCATCTTCCACTGCTTCATCCTGTCCTTCATTTGTCAGTGTGTTTAATACTCAAAGATGTTTTCAATGGTGAATATGAACTGGGTGGTAAATGGGAAAACTAAAAAAACTGATTTTGGGTTACTGGAAAGGCTCTGGTTCTCTAAATGCCACATTACAATATTGTTTTTGTTGTTGGCCTTTGCTCGTTCTAAATATCTCTAATAAACTTTCAGAATACCCTGCTTCTGTTCTGCTCACTGTTCTTAAAAACACCAAATAGACCAGGTGGAGAAAAGTAATGAACCTGGTAGCTTAGATTTCCTGTAAATCAGTAGCTGATTCAATACAGTTACAGGACCCTGAAAAACTCTCCTTTTCATCTTTCTGAAATAGAGAAGCACTAAAATCTTGAAAATGTCAGTTTTCCCTCCCCTTTTATTGTCCGCACAGTGTGGAAATTGAAAGTGGGCAGATTCTGTGGTGTATTTTCAGCAGTAGTGCTCTGGAGAAGCCGATGCAGGTTTGGCAGTGCCCAGAGCTGGCAGTGAAAGTGCTACGTTCAGCAGTGGGCCAGTTTGAGCTTTTAAAAATTCTCTGCACATTTCTCCTCTAATCTTCTCCACTGCAAAGAGAAAAAATGCTCCTCTATGAGGAAAAATCCAGTATTGAGAGTGAAAGGACAGGCAATGGTCTAATTATGTTTACTGTCATGTGTTTTAGGGTTAAAAACAAGCAACAAACTTACCGTTGTTGAACCATAACCTCAACAGTGGTGTTTCACATTTATTGATTTTGCTAGAAGTTTTATTATATTTTATTCTATTTGGAACTTGACCAGGCTGTCTCTTAAAATGATTCCTTCATGTTATCAGGATTTAAGGGTTACTTTAATGAGGATTTACTGAAGTTTAAAAAAGAAACCCTCCCCACTCCCTTCAGTGCCATTTAGCTATTTTTATAAGCTTATTAATAAGTGCAGTCAAATAATGCAAGATTGAAACCTCTTGTAAGGGTACATTAAGCTATTATCTGTAGTTTATTGAAAATCTACAGATTTACCTGTTTATTTACATGAGTAAAAATTGGACTGTAGTTGATGATCAGCTCAGAGTAGCACTAAATAATCAGACGTAAGAATAGTGGTGTTACTCCCTTTATTTCTAAAATCAGATCTGTGATCTTTCAGTACGATGTGGAAATGAGCCTGCTGGGAAGTGCGTGTGTGTTTGTGTGTGTGTGTGTATGTGTGTGTAGGAGTGGGTGGGCGGGAGCAAGAGAAGCATTGGGAGCACCACAATGGCGTTCTCTTCGAATACTCCTCCAGAGAGTTGGTGTGCGGGAGAATTAAAGGGAGCGATTAGAAGAACAAGAGCCCGAAAGTAGGATCAATGTGTGTCCATGATGTGATGCAAAGGACCAGATCACCTTAAGGTGACTGTTTCAAACACACAGTGTGTTTTTTGTTTTCAATGAAGCGACTGGCATGTGGACTGGTGCAGGCCTCTAGTGGCGAAACACCAGAGCTTCATGCAAACACGGAGACCATAGTACTCCATTTAACTTCCAGCTACAAAAAGCTTTAGCAGCTTTTGGATGGATGTTTCTGTGTCATGTCTCATGTTCCATAAGTATGTGTGTGCGTGTGTGCGCTGGGCTCCATTGAGAGATGCAGCACTGTTGTGGGTGGGAGGTGGAGAGTTATGTAACAGAGAGAAAGAGGACTGCTATGCTACACTTGAGCAGAGAGAGAGGTGGAGTAGGTGGGCTTTTCTAAAGCATGGAGTCTTTTGGGATGTGTGTGTGTGTGTGTGTGTACCACAGAGTTATCTTGGTGGTAATATCCACAGCTCTTTTATCATGCAACCAGATACAGGAAGCAAAACACTTTAAGATGTGCAGTTTTCTATAAAATGCTTTTACTCAAGTCACTCTTCTTCCAGTGAAGCCTTAAAGGTAACTTATTTTATGACCATAAACAATGTGACAATATTTTAAACGTTAGATTCAGGTGCCCTGTCATTGGCCTGTCCACTTCGGGGTCCAATCTGTTGGAGTAAATTCCAAGAAATTTCCCATTTACTCAAATCGATTGGCAATAGATATGAGAAGAACTAGGAGTTACTCCCAAGTGGCTGAAGATTGGGAACTTTTTGGACTGGCCAATGACTGGTGCCCCTATACCTACTCCAAGAGACAAGCAGGGACTGCCCACAGAAAGTGAGTTTAGAACAAAACGCGTAAATGCGACTGTCCAAATATTAGCTGCATTGGTAACAGCTGGGCTCAGCAGGGCAACAGCATTGCTAAAGGACACAGCTGCTGTGCTCGGCAGGGTTGGAGCATGTTCACCGCAAGCTACACTGTAGCAAAGAACACTTGAAGAACCATAATTTGTGTAGAGTTGGAACAGGGTAGTCACAATAGCACAGCAGTCATCTGAGGACAAATGAAATGGATTACACGGGCAGGAGATGGGCAGTCGCCGAAAATCCAGCATTTTCTCACCCGGAAATGATGGAACATCAAATCATTGCCTTATTATCCAAGTGCTCCTTTGTGCTTGTCTGTTTTTAGCAGCTGCTTTCACTGGGCTACAGTGTACTGTGAACAAGAATGGGAGGAAGGAGGCAAGGCTGAAGGAAAGAACTTTTGATTGAGATACTATTGGTCTAGTTCAGGAGCCACATGCAGCTTTTTGATCCTTATACTGCAGCTCTGCCTGGTTTGGGCAAATAAATTACAAGTATTTAATTGAAGTGTATTTTATTTGTATTGGTTCTTTTTTTATTTTAGTTCTAAATTTGAAGATCATTGTGCTCTTCAAATATTAAAAAGCCTCTGCAAACACTCAGCTCAGAGGTTCAGGAGCAGAAGTCCCATTAATCAGCTCAAAGAAATATTTATGCAGATATTTTGCAAATATTTATTTTTCATTATTTAGTGACACAGTGCTTTTTCTCCAGTGTATTTTTTAAATTCAGGTCAAGGCTTCACTACACACTCCAAAAGGTGATATAAGGATGACGGCTCACTGCCTTTTTTTTTAACTACATGGATACTACAGCTTTTTAATTCATTCATTCATTCATTTCAAAGAGACCTTCAACTCTGCATGTTGCTTTTTTTTGTTATTATTTTTCAAGAATTCAGAATATTCAAAATTTTCTCTGTATCATTTCAAGCAACGCACTATAGTTGTTTATACAAAGTGTAAAGCAATATATACAAAAGGTAAAACCAATATATAGTGTTATCTTCATTTTAGATGTCAAAAAATATTTGCGGCTCCCAGTGTTTTATTTTTCGTGGAAAACGGGACCAAGTGGCTCTTTGGGTCTTAAAGTTTGCCCACCCCTAGTCTAGTGACATCTGTTGGCAGAACACAGTGCACCTTTAAACAGTCAGTTATTAAGGGTGGTTGGAATTGGGTATTTTCATTTGTTAGGCTGTATAATGCTGTTATTAATTGTATATTTTGTAAGAGTGCTTGTATTGGTCAAAATGGGTGAATGTTTAGGTTTATTTCTCTTAGGGTGTTTCCACACTTGTCCTGAATACAACAGTCCATATTCAAGACCAATTCTCCACTAAATCCGCAGATTTTAGTTGAACCCTGGACCAGAGATCAGTTCTCTGTACTGCTTCCGGTTTTCACACATAACCATATGTACTGTCTACTTTGTGCAAGTGTTCCCAGGTCTGTGATTCTTCTCAGAACTGGTTGGGAATGCACCAGAAATCATTTGTAGCCCTGTTTCAATGGGAATACTGCCATATGTTCCAGTGTTCTTGCTGAATGGCTGTATGTGGTATGCTGTATGTGTTGTGTTTTTTTTTTTGTTTGTTTTTAAACACAGCTTTAACAACTGTGTGTAACCAAGGCTGGTATAAGCAACGTTTGACAGGCGTTAAGCATTTGTGTGGGATTCTATATAAGAACCCAAATAATCCTTCTTAACATGATCCTCCCAAACAGTGTTTCTGATGATTAACCATCATTTCAAACGTGTTTGGTGTTTTTTTTTTTCCTCTTATAATTGACAACCGAAGGATGCCTAGAAGCAGTTTAGGACTAATGGCTTGGAGAGTTGGTTTGAAGTTTGAATTTTTTGTATAATTTATATTTATGGCAACTTATAAGAATCAACTAAATTGATGCACTTGTCTGATCTTACAGTGGCTAAACAAGTGACTCCAGACTTGTTCAGATTATTCAGATGAATTTTGGAGTTGAAACAAGCCAAACAAGTTAGTGTGTATTTGACCCTTTCTGTTTTAAGATATTTTCTGACATTTCAATCATGTCTTTCTCTGGTCTTTCAAAGATAAGTGGGGATTTGTGCACTCTTCAGGACAGTGAGTGTGTGTATATATATATGTGTGTGTGTATATATATATATGTATGTATATGTATGTATGTATGTATGTATATACAGTGGGGAAAATAAGTATTTAGTCAGTCACCAATTGTGCAAGTTCTCCCACTTAAAAAGATGAGAGAGGCCGTTAATTGACATCATAGGTAGACCTCAACTATGAGAGACAAAATGTGAAAAAAAAATTGA